>CM052802.1:10409135-10427517 GCA_028533885.1 Nasua narica | reverse complement strand
CAAAACCAGTTAAGGAAGAAGAAAGGAGTCCTTTCTTCCCACAATTGACGGCTGACAGCCGCCATAAAAGTATGGAGTAAGATTGCACAGGGTAGTTTTATCTTTAAGAACCGGTGAAACTTAATATTGATGGGCTTCTGCCCCTTATTTTTCAACTAACAAAATGGGGTAACTTTATTTAATTGAGGAGAGGGGCAGAGAGGAGGCTGCTTGGGTTCTGAAGATAATTCCATTCATTCTGCGTCGCCTTTGTAAGAGGCAGCCCGGTTTCCCTCGAAATCTTCCAAGGAGCCTTGCGTCATGATAAGATGTTTATTTCTATGTAGTGAAGATCTTGGGGATCTCATCTTATGGTTGTTCACTCATTCTATCTCCTGTTTCTCAAATGCTGCTGACGTAATTATTTTAATGGATAGCACCTGGCTATCTCCAATTCCCTCTCCAACAGTTTAAGCTGGAGTATCTCTAGAAGTTCTTAAAGTGTTACAAGGTTCTTACAGGTGCAGACCATATGCTGTGAATAAAAAGTGTCAATTACTGGGCTTATAATTTGAGCATAACCAGTAGAACTTGTGTATATACACATTTAAAGATGTTTCCTGATATTCTTTAAGGTTTTTAAATTCTAAAAATGAAATAGCAAACAAAATTGGTGCAGTTCTAAAAGCAAATTTGTTTTCCATTGGATTTTGCCTGCTTGGCTTATAAGACTTGTTGCTTTAGGGTTTCAGAGATGTTTGTGATTGGCAAATGTAAATATATATATATATATATATAATGTATATGTATTATAATATATATATAGGGCAGGGTGTAATTGAGGAAGAGTTTATTTTCAGTGGTAAAACAAGCCCCTGGTGATCTCAGAATCAGATTTCCACACCTTAACATGTCATGCCATATAAGGTGCTTTGTAATCTGGCTCCTGCCTGCCTTTTCAGTCTTGTCCAGGGACCGTTCCCAAAGTCTCCCCTCGCTCCCTTCCTTACACACATGCACTACATGCTGCCAGACACATCGTATTCCTTCCAAGTTGTCATTTCTAGACCACTATCTGAAATGAATGAGCATTCGGCTTACACTATTCTTACTCTGATTTCCATCTGCTGTTTACCCACACATCCTTCATGTGTCAGTCAAATACCTTCTCCAGGAGGCTTTTCTTCCCCATTACCCCTAGGCATTTAAGCTCTTTCTCTTCTTATAGTAGGCAGTGCCCCTACTAGAACATTGATTTTTTAAAAAACACATCTAGGCGAGCGCCTGGGTGGCTCAGTGGGTTAAGCCTCTGCCTTTGGCTCAGGTCACGATCTTAAGACCCTGAGGACTTAAGACCCTCGTCTCCACTGGGACAGGGTATCTCTTGTAATTCTTCCAAAAACACCCATCCCAGAGACTGACAGAGAGGGAGCTCAGTTAAAGTTCCTGGAATGAGTGACAAAAGAAAGGATTACTTCTATAGAACTCCAGAAAATTCTGAAGTGTTTAGGGGAAGATTTCTCATATAAGTCAGCATGTAGGAATGTGCTTCGGTTCGCTCTATCTTATGTCTGGGTGTTCAGGGTGATTCTTAAACAGATGTCTTCTACTTGATTATAGGGAAGAATCTGGGAGTATGAATTTATAGGTGGGCATCAGAGATGTGTGCCAACATGTAATGGGCCTCCTTAGCTACTTTTTAGGGCACTAAGGTTTACACGTCTGATCATGATTTGCTGAGAGAAGGGTGCAAGAATCTTGAAAGTAAGGCCATAAAGAGCTTTGCTTACATTAACATGTGTTAGTAAATTGAGCCGAAGTACCATTCCATATGAGAACTTAAGTCATCCTAAAAGTCAAGCAGTTTTATAAAATTGTGGTATGAAATAATACTTGTAAATGTCAAAGGAACTTGCTGATTGCGTGGAATCCTGGAATCTCTAGAATTCATAGCACAGAATAACTTTAAAGATAATATGGACCAATTTTTCCATTTTATAGATACGGAACTCTAGTACCAGGGACCTAAGGTCACATACGTTCTACATACGTTCTATGTAGGAACATAGCCAGGATGAGCTCTCAGATTTTCTGGCTCTTCGTTCATTGCTATGTTTATTCAGGTACCGGCATTCTGTACCTTCCGTTGTTGGCTTCAGTTGGAAAACCTTGTAGAGTGTAATTATAATTTCTCAGGGAAAGGGAAGATTCCCAGCACCAAACACAGTGCCTAGTGTCAAATTGCCATGCGATAAATATTTGCTGGATGAAGGCGTGAATGAATGAGCCAGTTGATAGTTGAACTACTTGAGATAGCACAAACCAAAGTCCTTTGAGTCCATTATAGTGGTGTTTGGCCTGTGTGCTTGTATTCCATAAGTGCAATAAAATACACTTTCTGTTGGATACATTTCGTGGGAGAGATGGGTAGGAATTTTTTTTTTTTTTTTTTTTTTTTTTTTACAAACAGTGCCATAACGGATAAGCCGTCATAGAAAAACTCAGGACTTGGAATCAGTAGATCTTGCCAAAAACTAGCTTTGATTCCCGGGCCTTAAACATCACCAATTTGAGTTTCTTTATGTAACCTCCTAAGTCTCAGAGTTATTTGAAGGGTTGAATGAGCTCGCATGTGTGAAAATACTTCACACACTTTGGAACACTCAATAGTAACAAAAGGAGAGAATCTGTGGCAGGAAGTGCCTCCAAGGCACCGTGCTAGGCTCTCTATGCATGGTCCTATTTATGCCAAAGAGAGCATCAAGGGGCTCTGTTTGTGGAATGAGGAAGCAACTGAAGCCTACCGTGCCCCTCAGCATGGAACAAGCATTTACTGAGTCCCTAAGTTGTATTAAGTCCCTTAACTCTTTGAAGTAAGAGAACTTCCAATAGCGAAGAAAGGCAAGTGACCCCTTTTATCCTGTCAGCTGTTGGCATGTCTGCAGTTGTAGGTGAATCAAGGATTTTTAATAACAACCTAGAATCTGAAAACTTTTATTTTTATGACTGGGTTCAGAATTTTAAGGAAGAACAAGACGTTCCCAATCTGAAGCCCTCCCACAGGGCCGGTAGTTAGAGGCTGGTGGCCTGACAGGGTTCCCCGCCAGGGGTGTGTGGTGTGTTTCCTGTCTTGGATTCTGCCCGCCCAGGGATCCAGCCTGATCCTCTCCAGGCATTCCATCCAGCTGGAAGTGGGTCTGCTTTGTTTCCATTTATGAGGTTTGTAGATTGAGTAACAGAATCTGGACTACAGCTTTCATTGTGTTTTCATGGTGTTGGGTTACAAGGTTTCTTTTAAATTCATGGTTAGATTTCTGAATGTGTCTCTTGGACATAGTTCTTCAGGAGTTCCTATTACTGACTCCTTTGCGTTGGGAACAAGATGCAAAACTGGAATTTTGAAGGTTCTCTTGTCATTAGTGGTTTGGGAAACGGCATAGTGAATAAGCTTGCAAATCTCCCCTTAAACTGGTAAAAGGTACGGATTCCCATTGCCTTTAAAGTGTACTGATGGGTTTTAAAGCAGTGTTTTTTTATTTTAAAATTCAAAATGGTTTTTAAAAATATCTTTAAATTCTGGTATAGTTAACATACAGTGTTGCTAGTTTCAGGTGTGCAGTATAAGTGATTCATTTCAGTGCGGTGCTTGGAGCTCATCACAATGAGTGTACTTTTAATGCCCTCCATCTGTTTCACACCCCCCACCCCTCCACTTCCCCTCTAGTGACCGTCGATTTTCTAAGTGGTTTTTGTCTAGTAAAAAGATTTCTATGCCTCAGGATTTTTATCTCTAAAAGGAGGGTGATATCGGCGCATTCCTCATAGAAGATTGTTTTGAGAATTGAGAAATTAATTACTTTACATAATGTGCTTACGAGAACCTTGCCTGCCACAGGGAAAGAGTTCTGGAAACGTTCATTCCCCTCTCCTTGTATGTGCCATGTGGCTGTCTCAAATTGTGTAGAATAAGGATGTTCAGCAGAATGGAGCTGTGGGGTGGTGTGGCCAAGTACAGGCCGACTCCTTCGTTTTCCCATTTCTTTGCACACGATTCCCTTTGATGCTTCTTTCCTGTTTGGCACACTCCTTGTCGCCTTCATCTGTTGAGACCGTGCCAAGCCTTCCTTCCGAACGTCTGCCTTTCTTGGGTTTCCAGGCGCTTTGTGGGCATGTGGTCTGTATCGGTCGTTGCATTCATCGTGGGGTGTTTAGTTGTTGGCGATTTCTCCATCATGCAGGGAGTGCTGGGCTTACTTTTCTGTACCCCTTCCAGGTCCAACATGATTTGTAGCGACACTCTCAGGTGGTGTGGATAGTGTGTGAAGTGGTCGTTGAAAATGTTTCCAAAGGTGATGCCATGATTATGAAGTCGAGTGACCCTTTGCCAGATAGTTGACTCTTTAAATGGACTTTATCAATAACAAAGGGCTAAAAATGTTGCTCTGTCTTTCCTAAGTGTGGGGTAGGAACAAAATGTCATTCTAATGGATATTAATGGATCTAGCTTTTGGCCTGGAATACACCTTTTACTCATTTGGCCACTCCCTAAACACAGCAGGCCTTAGACTTCTCAGGAAGAACATGAAATTGTGTTCGAGTGGTTCATCTACTGCCTTCCAGTGGCTGAGGCATCAAGTCCTTCTGGTCAGTTTTCCTCTTCAGGCCTCACACTAGGGTGGTTGTTGATAGGAAAACAGTTCACCTTTGCCCTTACCACTCTGGACAACCATGAAGCTGGTTTGAAATGGACATTTTCGTTCTTTCAAAAGAAGGCATTTGTACATAGGAACAGAAACTGAGGAAGAACACATCTGGAATACATTAAAATGAATTAAGTTATCATTTGTGTTGGTGGCGTCTGAAACGTCTGGGATTAATACTTACTGTATGGAGACATGAAACCTTGATGAACGTTTGCCAAATCAAAAACCGAAATATTTTCCCATTTAACTGTTCCATTTTGAACTTTCCCTCTGGAAAAACATAATGACTCTATGAAACCGTAGTTCACTCTAATAACTCCTTTCACAGCTGTCTGCTGAATTTCTTGTTGAGAAGGGCATGGCATGTCATGTGGCCAAATAACTTCGTTTTACATGGGACTTGCGTCCGAAACACTCTGACTGGGCCCACTCGTTATATGCTCACCCAGCCCCACTAGTGGCTCACTTCTTTTCATTTTCTCCCGCATCAGAATTTTGTTGTTTTATCTGGAGAGCACGCAGCCTTCTCAGCTCAGTCATCCTTCTGAAGCTCTCTCTCATACTTTCTTACCCCCTTGTTTTCTCTTGAAAAGTCTACTCTCTGTACTCCTAGGGTGCATCTGCTAGATGATGGTATCGCCCACATAGAGGTTGTGTGTATGTCTGTGTCCTTCCTCTCGGTTAGATTCTTTATTAACTATTTAGTAGTGATCATCTGCTATTTGTGATGTTTTGGGACCTGTATGACTTTTATCAGTACCTTCATTTTTCTCCATTCTGATTGGCAACAAAGGACGAGCTATTGGAGAGATACATGTATGTGTTTAAATGAATTGTTCTTGGTATTGGTCCAGGCAGTCAGCATGCCGTATTGACAGAAGGCTGTAGCTGTGGGTTTTGGGTAGATTTAGGAGCCTGAGTTTTGAGTCGTTTTGCCAGAAATAGGTGTGCGATCTTGAACAAAACATGCCTCCTCCCTGTGTTTCCATTTCTTAATTTGTAGGGTTGATGGCCAGGGGAATCACATTGGACTAAATGACTTTTCAGCTATAAAACTCAATGATTCTATGCATTATTGAGTACAAGAGAACAGAAGAAAAAATGTTATGAGAATTTAAAAGGAGTGCATTTGTTCTCTACTATTGTGCTCACTGGTGTTTCAACATTACTGGGGGACTAGTAGCTGTCACCCAACGGTAGTAAGGAGGGCAGGCCTGGGAGCATGTTAAGTCTTGGTAAATCCAGAATGGTTAATTAGGCCTGGCTGGGAGGTAGTTATCTGTGGTCTTGGGGGCTGTGGGTAATATGAACGTCAAGGCCTCTGGAACTGGGTGTAGGGGAATTCTGTGTTGAGCTAGAAGAAGGGCTGGGGAAGAACCTGGGATAAGATCAGTCCCTTCGGGGAGGTGATGAAGGTGGCTTTCTGGAGAGCAGGGCGGGCATAGAATATGTATAAACACAGTAGCCATGTGGAGTGTGTGTAGAACAAAGTAGCTGTCGTGGGCCCCAGGGGGAGCTACTACGAAAACGTGGTAAAATGATGGCATTGCTGAGCCTCAATGGACCGATTGTGAAGATGACCAGTCAGAAGAGGATTTAGGTAGCCGTCAAGTCTTGTTACCTTCTCTTACAAGTGGAGAAACTGAGGCCAGCAAAAGCAGTTCTCAAACCTGAATTTGCCCAATAGTTTGGAAGTTAAAGTTAGCTTTATTTTTTTTTAATTTAAATTCAATTAGCTAACATATAGTACATAATTAGTTTCAGATGTAGTGTTCGATAACTTATCAGTTGTGTATAACACCCGGGGCTCATCACATCATGTGTCCTCCCTCATGCCCTTCACCCAGTGCTTTGACAGCAGATGAAAGTGAGGATTCCCGGAACCTACCCCGAGGTGATGATTCTGGAGATCTGGGGTGCGTTTTATCAAGCACATTAGGTGTTGCTGGTGGCTGTAGTTGGAGAAACTCTGCCCTTTGGGTGACGTTTGCCCTGTAGGACACTCAGCCTGGGGAGGAGGCGGGGGTGTGGAGTGGAATCTACGCACCCTTTCCTGTGTCCACCCCCTGCCGGGTGCTTGTCTGAAGTGGGTCTAGGGTCTAGGGTCTAGGGTCGGGAGGACCCAACCACATTAGTTAATTTGCCAGAGAGGGGCAAGAGACTTGGAGGTTAGCCACCTACAAATGCGGTTTTCCTTATTTTCTGACTGATCTGTGATATGTAATGTAATGGGCACTATTTTTTAAAAAGAAACATATGGGTGGGTGGTGCCTGGGTGGCTCAGGTGAGTATAGAACTCTTGATTTCACCTTTGGTCGTGATCTCCAGGTCCTGAGATGGAGCGTCGAGCTCCCTTCAGCCTGTGCTCAGCAGGGAGTCTGTTTGGGATTCTACCCACCCTCCCCCCCACCTCCACGTGTGCGTGCCTACTCTCTCTAAATAAAAATCTTAAATGTTTGGTCTTCAAAGAAAAGGTTTGTTAAGTATCTTAATTATAAGCTTAATAATAGTGAAAGCTAATAGAGAAAATTTCAGTGTATTTGGGAACATGTATTTTGTAATAACTATCAATGAAAAAGCATTTCTGTCTTTAGTAAAGATCATTTCCTAAGAAACACTAACAGGCAGCATTTTGCTTAGTTCTATTTCAGGTTTCCATGTAATTTGGATTTTCAAATTACCTGTCTAGAAACTGGGGGCTGTCACTAAATCCAACTGTTATAAGTTCCACCTTGGCCATTAGTCTACATGTGTAAGGAAATTGAGTCCAGAAGGATGGTTGACATCTCTGGAGCCTCGGTGTGTGTTATGAGAATGTCATTGCAATATGGCATTTTCTGAAAAGCTGTCTGTCACAGAAACTAAATTTTGATAGCTTGGTAAATCTCCTTAGAGAATTGACTCAAACTTGAATGGTGTATACACAGTTGGCAGCCAACACTTGGAATTTTCAGCAGATCAATAAATGAGTAGTTCTGAAAATGACTGGGCACATACCCATTTTATTGTCAATGTGAAATAACACTTCAGAATTTTTATGTCGTCTAAAGGAAAAATTTTAAACATTTATAGAATGCATTAGAAATTCTTTTTTTTTTTTTTAAACTTAATTTTATTTGTGAGAGAGAGAGAGAGCACGAGCAGAGTGAGGGGCTGATAGAGAAGCCGACTTCTCCTGCACGGGGCTTGATCCCAGGGGTCTGGGATCATGACCTGAGCCAAAGGCAGATGCCCAACTGACTTAGCCACCCCGACGCCCCTAGAATGCATTAGAAATTCTTGAATACCATTTCAGTACATTTATATTTCCGTACATTTCAGTAATTACAGTAATTCAGTAAGAGTATTCAGTAATACAGTAATTCAGTAATTACAATTCTGTAATTTCAGTACATTTATATTTCTGTGTGCAGAAGATATGACAGATTTTTAAAAATAATGATACAGACATGAGGATTTATATTCACATACACATTAAAAATGTCTCAAATCTCAAACTGCAGCATTGCTTTAAGAATTGTCATGTATCAGCATTTATTTATTTATTTATTTATAGAGAGGGAGAAAGGTGGGGGGAGGGGCAGAGGGGGAGAGAGAGAGAGAGAGAGAGTCCCAAGCAGGCTTCACGCCCAGCCTAGATTTGGGAGTCGATCCCACATCTCTGAGATTATGCCGGGAGCGGAAATCAAGAGTCAGCTGCTTAACAGACTGAGCCACCGAGGCACCACTCAGCATTTTAGAACAGAATAACCTTTAGAGATCTTATAATTCAGCCCATTTCCCAGAAGAGAAGCTTGATGTTTGAGGGAAGTTGATCTGCTTTAATTCTCTATCATAAGTTAGTGGCAAGCAGAGCTAGGCATAGACCCTAGGATTGTCTGCTCGAGATTTTTTTTTCTCTCTGCTTAACAATGAGGAGGACCTGGTAGGACTGCGTCAAAGAACCAGGAAGTATTTTAGATTTTCTTTGGGAATGGAAATGAAACCTACGACTTTTTAGAATTTTTGGCATCAGCGAAAGGCAATAGCAGCTTCTTAGCTTGTGTACGTTAGAGGTTGCCCAAAGGAATGCACAACCTTACATCGGATGGCCTACAACTGGAGCTGATTAAGTTGTTTAAAGCAGATTGTGTCATCAGCACAGAGATAGATTTTTTCCTAATAATTTGCGAGTAGGGGATTTGAGGATACTATATACATTATTTGAAGTGATACGAATTTTAGAAGCAATCTAGTTCACTCCTCTCCCTTTTTAAAAGATTTTATTTTTTTAAGTAATCTCTACATCCAAATTGGGGTTTGAACTCACAACCCTGAAATCGAAAGTTGCATGCCTTCCTGACTGAGCCAGCTGGGGCGCCTCTAGTTAACCCCTTTATTTTGTGTAAGAAGATACATGGCTTTGTCTTGCCTTTATGTTTATAAATAGCTGTGATGTTTTTGTTAATTGTTTTAAAAAGCAACAACTGATTCTTTAAATTCTATCAACCTGTACTCATTATCGTGGTCTGAAGTCTGGTTTTCACGTTTTGTGTCTATGCTATTGGAGTATTTTGCAGGTTTTTGCAGGTAAGCAAACAGTAGGAGTCTGCATGGGGTGGGGGTAGGGAAACGTTGCTAAGAGACGAGGAGGGCTTTACCTATCAAATCTTCATTATTGCAGTGCATCCCTTTATACTAATTAATCTGAAGTGAATAAATGAGCAGAGCCTATGGCAATATTCCTGTTCTTTGTGAGCCAATTAAACTATTCACATTAGTCAATTCAGGAAATTAGCTAAAAGCTTCTCCTTCTTGTCACTTCTCCCCCAAGCCTCTCCACTTTGGTATATACGGTATTTACTTTTCAAGGTGAAAGTTCACCTACGGAGTGCCTAATAGGAACTAGTTTAAAAGATTTTATTGCGTAAAGGAAAAAATGATTAAGGGTTTGAATAGTATGATTCTCATTGTTTCTTAATTTTAGATGTTCAAGCATCATGTTGTAATTTCTCATTTGGCACTCTTGCAATTTGTTAAAATAGCATGAAATTGACATGTGATTCACAACAGCTAGTCTGCGTAGTGCCTTTTATATGTTTATTTTGCAGAAGGTCAGCAAATTCACCTATGTAGGTGACGGATCTCTACCTCCAGTCTTAACAAACTGTGAGGCCTGGTGGAATCAATCACCTCAGGCTGGGGATGAGAAATAGTTATGTTTTTACTTATTTCTAGGTACCTGAACAAGATTTTTCTAGAAGGAGCTGTCTCTTAGTTTAATATTCTTCCCATAGTTTAATATTTTTTTAGCTCTGTTTTTGGTGCTATTCTTACATATTATTGGTCACAGCAGTCTAGGGTACCATGATTCTGGTTTTCTGAAAATAAGTTTCTTGGCATTGTTCAGCCCTTTTGAGGTTTAATTTCTTTCTTTTTCCTTTCTAAGATTTATTTATTTGAGATCGAGAGCAAGCACGTGAGGGGTGAAGGGTAGAGGGAAAGGGAGAAAATCTCAAGCAGATTCTCTGCTGAGCATGGAGCCCAATGTGGGGCTTGATCCCACAACTCAGAAATCATGAGCTGAGCTGAAACCAAGAGTCAAACGCTTAACCAGCTTAGCCACCCAGGTGCCCCATTGAGCTTTAATTTCTGAAATATTAATGAATCCTGCCCTCTTGAATTATTCTTTGAAAACTCTGATATTTTTTTTTATTTTACCCTTTGGGATGTGGATGTTTCTATTGGGAGAAAAGAAAAAATTCATGGACTGTGTGATTGCCATGTTCGAATACCTCTTCGTGATGTTTTTACCTTTTCAGTGGTGAATCTGCAGTTAGGTTCAGTATTTTGGGGCAGTTGCTTCATGTGTGCTTCGAGTGGAGATGTGGGATCAGAACAGGAAGAGCGAGAATAATGGAAAGAATGGGCTTTGCTCCAGAGCAGGGGCTCTCAAACTTCAGGGCGTCCAAATCCCCTAGAGCGTCTGTTAAAACACAAATGGCTGGACCCTACCTTCCCACCCTCACCCTTTCTGATTAGGATCAGGGCTTGGCCTGAGAATTTTCATCTCTGAAAAGTTTCCAAGAGATGCAGCTTCTGTGGATCCTGGCCGCATTTGGAGGACTGCTGCGCTAAAGGTCCAGTGCTGGTCTGCTGTGAATGGGGTTGCAGATCCACAGACAGCATTCAGCTTCTCTGGGTTTCTGTTTTCCTATTTGTGAAATGTACACTATTACTGGTTTTTCACACCTTTGAAATCAGAGGAATCTTTTGTTCTGAACTACATCTTCTGTGGATCTCCAAAATACCAAAGAGCCGAAGTGGAATTTTGTGAGTTACAGCAGAGGCAGAGGACAAGAGGGTTCATGTGTCCTTGTGGCTTTCTTACTCCCCTGAGATGGAGATGGGGAAGTCCCTGGGGCCCCTCCGCGGAACTGAACGTAGTCATGAATCCTGTGGAAGAGAATTTCTAAGGCCCCAAGCATTGGTACCTTCCTCTGATTCTGTATGCTCTTGACGCTATAGACTGCTACTTAAAAAGTTGGAAGAAACTGGTTTGTGCTTTTTAATATAAGAAACTGTGTTTGAGATATGTAAATAGGTAGGAGGTAAATGAGTTTAAGACTTTCATGGTAACAGAAGATATTCAGCTCATTTCAGGTAGAAATGGGGAAATTAGTAGAAAGGAAATGGGGGGAGGGGATGATTTAGGTAACAGGGATGTGCCTTCCTACCTTTGTATTTTGCCAGTATGTGTAATTGAATTCCTATAATTTAACCTGGTCTTGTAAGCCTGATGGTCAAGCCTGAAATTGAATTTCCTACTCTTGACTGGAATCTTTGCTGAAAAATAAATGAGAGAGAGAGCAGCAGTACTAATGTTTCAGTAAAAGGAATGAAAAATCTCATAGGTCACAAGTGTCCAAAGAGGATGTGTACCTACTGCTCTTGATTCCTTTTGTCGTCCGCTTTATGGAAACCCTAAAATCAGCCTTAAGGTAAATTGTGACTTAGTTTAAACTTGATTTCAGTACTCAATGATTCTGTTTGGGGCTTTTGGAAACCCTTATTTTCACTCTTTTTCCTTATCTCGCTGTCGTTATAAGAAAAGATCTACAAAATAGGTATTCATAAATATGGAATAATTTCTGTGGCCTGTTACATGAAGACGTTAGGGGCAGAACACTATACAGTGTGCAGCCTTTTGAATAAAACAGTGTTTTTCAAATTGTCATGGACAGTGCCATCAGTTTAGTGGGACAGGTTGTTTTCTTTAAAAATTTTTTTAATTCTAGGGATAGACTTTTTTTTATTCCATTATGGCTTTCTGACTTTTCTTTTTTGACCAGTACCCGTAGTAAGACACATGAGGTGGAATAACAAAGCATAATATGGAATAGAAAGTATCTAAGTATATTGCATGTATAGTAAGGATAACTATTACTTGAAACTTTTTAGTTTAACGTATTTATATACATATATATGTGTGTATGTACATATGCGTGTGTATTGTATATTAGGGTTCTATAAAGTATATTAGGATGCTGTATCCTAAGTATCCAAGAAGAGTTTTATTTTTTGTGGATTTTTACAATTTTATTTTTTTCAAATTTTTATTTCAATTTTAGTTAATATACAGTGTAATACTGGTTTCAGGAGTGGAATTCGGTGATTCATCACTTCCATATAACATCCAGTGCTCATCACAATAAGTGCCTTCCTTAATCCCCATCACCCATCTAGCCTATCCCCAGCCCACCTCCCTCTGTCAACCCTTAGTTTGTTCTCCATTACTAAGGGTCCCTTATGGTTTGCTTCCATCTCTTCTTTTTTCCTTCCCCTCCCCTTTTGTTTTGTGTCTTACATTCCAAATGTGAGTGAAATATGGTATTTATCTTTCTCTGATTGACTTATTTTGTTTAGCGTAATACACTCTAACTCCATCCATGTCGTTGCAGATGTCAAGATTTCATTCTTTGATGACCAATATGCCATCGTATATATGTACCACATCTCTCTCTCTCTCTCTCTCTCTTTTTTTAAAGAGTGTATTTATTTGACAGGCAGGCGGAGGGAGAGGGAGAAGCAGGCTCCCCGTCCTGCTGAGCCGGGAGCCTGCCACGGAGCCCCATCTCAGGACCCTGGGATCATGACCTGAGCCAAAGGCAGGTCTGAGCCCCCCCATGACTGAGCCACCCAGGAGCCCCATCTTCTTTATTCATTCGTCAGTTGATGGACATTTGGGCTCTTTCCATGATTTGGTTATTGTTGATAATGCTGCTGTATCAAGAGTTTTATTATATGGAAGTGACTCACATGATCTTAGAGGCTGGTAAATCCAAAATCTGCAGTGCGGGCAGACAGCCTGGTAACCAAGGAGAGCCAGTGGTGCAAATAAAATCCTGTTTAGGCAGGTCTTTTTTTTTTTTTTAAGATTTTATTTATTTATTTGACAGAGAGAGATCACAAGTAGGCAGAGAGGCAGGCAGAGGGAGAGGGGGAGGCAGCCTCCCTGGTGAGCAGAGAGTCCGATGCGGGGCTCCATCCCGTGACCCTGAGATCATGATCTGAGCCGAAGGCAGAGGCTTAACCCACTGAGCCACCTAGGCGCCCCAGGGCAGGTGCTTAAAAAATATTTTTTTTTGATGTTTTTATTTTAATCACTGGGTGCTCTTCAAAGGGCACTCCTTAATCCCCTATATCCCGTATCCCCCCCACCCACTTCTGCTTGTAATGATCAGTTCTCTGTGGTTAGGAGTCCGTTTTGGTTTCTCCCTCCCTCCCTCTCTTTCTTTTCCCCTTTTACTCATTGGTTTTGTTTCTTAAATTCTACATATGAGTGAAATCATATGGTATTTGTCTTCATCTGACTTATTTCTCTTAGCATGATACTTTCTAACGCCATCCATGTCATTGCAAATGGCAAGATTTCATTCTTTTTTATGGCTGAGTAGTATTCCATCGTATATCTATACCACATCATTATCTGTTCATCAGTAGCTGGACACTCGGGCTGCTTCCATATCTTGGCTCTTGTAAGTAATGCTATAAACATAGGGGTACACGTATCCCTCTGAATTAGTGTTGTTTTGTATTCTATGGGTAAATACCCTGTAGTGCAATTGCTGGATTGTAGGGTAGTTCTATTTTTAACTTTTTGGGGAACCTCCATACTGTTTTCCGCAGTGACTGCACCAGTTTGCAAGAGGGTTCTTTTTTCTCCACGTCCTCACAGGAACTGTTGTTTTTTGTGTTGTTGATTTTAGCCACTGAGAGCTGTGAGGTGATAGCTCATTATGGTTTTGATTTGCATTTCCTTGGTAAGTGATGATGAGCATCTTTTCACATATCTGTATGTCTCTAGAGGAAGGTCTATTCAGGTGTTCTGCCCATTTTTAAATTGGATCATTTGTTTTTTGGGTGTTGAGTTTTATTCTTTATATATTTTGGTTACTAACCCTTTATCAAATACATCATTTGCAAATATCTTCTCTCATTCCATAAGTTGCCTTTTAGTTTCATTGATTTTTTTCCTTTGCTACGCAGAAGCTTTTTATTTTGATGCGGTCCCGACAGTTTATTTCTGCTTTTGTTTTCCTTGCCTCAGGGGACCTATCTAGAAAAAAGTTGTTGTGGTCAATGTCAAAGAAATTACTGTCTGTGCTCTTTTCTAGGATTTTTATGGTTTCAGGTCTCACATTTAGATCTTTAATCCATTTTGAATTTATTTTTGTGTATGCTGTAAGAAAGTGGTCCAGTTTCATTCTTCTGCATGCTGCTGTCCAGTTTTCCCAATACTATTTCTTGAAGAGACATTCTTTTTCCCATTGGTTATTCTTTCCTGCTTTGTCAAAGATTAATTAACCATATAATTGTGGGTTTATTTCTGGGTTTTCTATTCTGTTGCATTGATCTATGTTTTTGTGCCATACCATACTGTTTTGATCAGTATAGGTTTTTTTTTAAGATTTTATTTGTTTGAGAGAGAGAGGGAAAGATGGACCAAGGAGGGGTGGGGAGTGGTAGAGGGGAAGAGAGAGGGAGAAGCAGGCTCCCTGCTGAGCAGAGATCTCAATGTGGGGCTTGATCCCAGGATCCTGAGATCATGACCTGAGCCGAAGGCAGACGCTTAACCGACTGAACCACCCAGGCGCCCCAGATAAGTACAGCTTTGTAATATACTCGAAGTCCAGAATTGTGATGCCTCCAGTTTTTTCTTTTTCAAGATTGCTTTGGGGTCTTTTGTGGATCGGTACTTATTTTAGAATTGTTCTAGCTCTGCGAAAAATGCTAATGGTATTTTGATGGGAATTGCTATAGACTGCTGTGGGTAGTATGGACATTTTAATGATATCTGACCTCATCTGTGAGCATGGAATATTTTTCCATTTGTGTCATCTTCAACTTCTTTCATCAGTGTTTTATAGTTGTCAGAGTACAGGTCTTTCACCTCTTTTGTTAGATTGATCCCTAGGTATCTTACTGTTTTTGGTGCAACTGTAAGTGGGATTGTTTTCTTAATTTCTGTTTCTGCTGCTTCATGATTGGTGTATAGAAATGCAACAGATTTCTGTACATTGATTTTGTATTCTGCAACTTTACTGAATTCATTTATCAGGTTCAGCTGTTTTTTTGGTGGAGTCTTTCAGGTTTTCTATAAATAGCATCATGTCATCTGCAAATAGTGAAAGTTTTACTTCTTCCCTACCAGTCTGGATGCCTTTTATTTCTTTTTCTTGTCTGACTGCTGTGGCTAGGACTTCCAGTACCATGTGGAATAACAGTGGTGAGAGTGGACGTCCTTGTCTTGTTCCTGACCTTAGGGAAACGTTCTCAGTTCTTCACCATTGAGGATGATGTTTGCTGTGGGTTTTTCGTGTATGGTCTTTATTATACTGAAGTATGTTCTCTCTACACCTACTTTGTTGAGGGTTCTTATCGTGAGTGGATGTTGTATTTGTCATATGCTTTTTCTGCATCTATTGGGGTGATCATATGGTTCTTACCCTTTCTCTTACTGATGTGATGTATGACACTGATTTGCCAATATTGACCCATCCTTGCAACCCAGAAACAAATCCCACTGGATTGGTGTGAATGATTTTTAAAAAATTATTGTTGGATTTGTTTTGCAAGTATTTTGTTGACTATTTTTGTTTCTGTGTTCACCAGAGATCCCAGCTTATAGTTCTCTTTTTTTTTGTGGTGTCTTTATCCAGTTTTGGTATCAGGGTAATTCTGGCCTCGTGGTGTGAATTTAGAAGTTTTCCTTCCTCTTCTGTTTTTCAGGCAGATCTTTTTGTTCTCTTCAGGCCTTCCACTGATTGGATGAGACCTACTCACATGAAGGGCAACCCGTTTTATTCCAAGCTCATGGATTTAAATGCTAATCTCATCCCCAAAACATCCTTTAAATTGACAAAATAACTATCATATATAGTTATATTAAGTTATAAGGCAAAAAATATATATAGATGTATCTCTATATAAGGTTATATATGGATCTGTATTTACATAGGGCTATGTGTGTATACGTGTGTGTGTGTGTGTATACATATTAATGAATGCCATAGACAGGGAGATACCGTGGAATATCTCTGAAGGATTCACAAAACATGTCAGAGCCTTAGTTAGAGCAGAAGTTCTCAGTCTGGGGAAAGAGTTCTTAATCACCTTGGGAGCTTTTCTGAAATATGTATGTATGTGTCAGGTCTTCCTTACACTTTGTGTCTTTCCTTTAAGAACGAGTTTTTTTTTTTTTTTTAAGATTTTATTTATCTGTTTGACAAAAAGACACAGCCAGAGAGGGAACACAAGCAGGGGGAGTGGGTGAGAGAGAAGCAGGCTTCCGGCTGAGCAGGGAGCCCGATGCAGGGCTCGATCCCAGGACCCTGGGATCATGACCTGAGGCAAAGGCAAACTCTTAACAACTGAGCCACCCAGGCGCCCCTAGAATGAGTTTTAAAATTGGAGGCGGGGGTGTGGCTAGAAAGTAGCAAAATATTTTCTGGAAGAGCTTGGCAGGACTGAAGTAAAGAGAGGCCTGCAGCTCCAAGGGTGGTTTCTCGGCCAGCAGGCGGGTGGTGATGGGCCCTTGGGGGCATCGGGCCTTCTGAAGCCCCTGGTAGTTCTCGCTCCTACAGAGGCTGTGGTACCTGAGGCTCCTGGAAACTAATAGACACTCACAGATGTTTGCTTGTCCTTGACTATGTGGAAACCACTGCTGCCTTGCCTGCCCTCTGCACTGTACCAGGCGCTAATGTGCGTGCTAAGTGACTGAGAATATATGTGATAATAATGCCTAGGGTTCGTACCAGCCGGTACCATATACTCGCGGCATGGACCATCTTGGAAGTTTTATAATTGTGTTATTACAACAGGTCTTTAAAAATGTTACAGACGTGCCCTTTGAGTCCCAAGTTACTGCTTTTATTCTGGTTGGTTTCCCTGGAGGTGAGGGGCTTGGGGAGACCTGGGAGCTAGTGCTGTGTAGATACATAAATTAATAGGCTGCTCCTCCTCTTAAGCCTGGGAAGTAGACAAAAACAAACGAAAAACAGTTCTTTTCAGGCCTTATTAACGTTGGGTGAGCACTCTGCGACACAGAGTGATGTTAAAAAATGACTCCTTGGGTATGTTAGGTAGCCACTCAATTTGTAAAATGTAATTGTCATTTTAAGGGCCAGGGACGCTGTTCTATTCCAGAAGGAGTTGTCCAAAAGGAAACTTTGGGACAGGTAACTATTTAGTCTGTGCTTGATCTTTTAAAAAGTAGAAGCTCTTTCCCTTGGACATGACCTCAGGCTGCTGTTTTCCTGAGGATCTCCGTTTATTCAAATGAACTGAATTGCGATTGTGTGGCTTCTCAGACTTTTCTTATCATATTAAGATAATTGGGCCTGAAATATTTATTTTGAATAGCACAGTTACTTGAGCCACTCTTAGTACTGAAGCGTGAAGTGGCTTGTCTCAGGACATTCTTCCTTCTGTCATATTGATCTGTTTTTCTCCTCCAAGGTGTGTCTGACAGTGACCTTATGAGTATATAATTTAAACATGCATGAAGCATAATTTTAGTTCCTCTGGGATTGTCCTCAGTTTTTATACCTTATCTGGCTCTCAGAAATCCATTTAATTACAGTTCTTTTAGTATTTGTCCAAGTCACCAAAACCAGTGAACTCTCCCTGGGGAGACAGTAAACTTTTGATGGGCGTAACAGTCAAAATGGCATTCTTCTGCAAGCAAACACTTCTTCAGGATTATTCTTATAAATGCATAGAGAAGTTGGCAGCCTTTTGATACTTTTGGAGGGATTCTGGTGGGTACCAAATGGTGCATAGCTACTGTCTGCTTGAGAAATGTTAACGAGAGGCTCGGCTTTTCTGAATGTGTGTTTTGGCTTTTTGAGATAGCTTCTATGCAGGAAGAGCCTTCTTTTAAAACCAAATGTAGACTCTGGACTTTCTCCAAGAGAAGTATTATAAATATATCAAAGCTGATACTGTGCTGAATTTCTTTATAGAAAGAAAAAAAGGAGTGGTTAGTAAAATGTAGTGTTTAAGCAGAGCTCAAATTCAAAGAGACTATCTTCTGTTCTGGCCAGTTTATTCCAAACCTTTTATGACCAAGTCCTGATTCCCTCTACCCCCTCCCTCCATTGTTCTATTCCATTTTACGTGTAGCTCTTCACATTTATCATCCTTTTTTTTTTTTTTTT
>CM052802.1:10385269-10408635 GCA_028533885.1 Nasua narica | reverse complement strand
TTTTTGTGGAATATAAGATCCTAAAAGGCAGTCTTGTTTGTATGTTCATAGTGCTTGAAAGGAGGGAGGTTAGCACTATGGGAGGAGCTGGGTGGGAGATAAATAATAAAAAAGACTGCCTACAAAATGGAAAAGGACTTGTGTGTAGATGTCCATATAGACGGATGGCGGAAGGTGTTACGGATGAGTGTCTTAGGGTGTGGAGATGTGGCTGAGTTTTTACTTTTTTTCTTCAGGATTTTTCTTCATTGGTTGCAAATCAGCGAGAAGAGGCCGTTGGATTTAGAGTTTAGAAATCATTGGAAACCATTCTCAGAGCGTTTGGGAATGGAAACGCCATTTGTCATGCTTAGGAATAGCGACCCAGTACAGTAAAGAAGTGAGGTACGAGAAAGTAGAGAAGAGCTTTTGAAGGAGTGAGTATCTTTGGCGGCAAAAGAGAGAAACAAAGGCACAGGGCAGAGGCAAGACTTCCTCGGTGCAGGGTTAAATAGGCAAGCGTGGAAGCGCGGGAAGGAAATGGGGGCGTTGGAGGAGGAGAGGCTGAGCTGCAGATGCCCTGGGGTCAGGGTACGCTGGCCATGGGGCTCATCCAGGTCTGGAGCCCCAGCGGATAGCCTGGGAGGAGAGAGCCTCCTGTCTTCTGAGGTGGGCACGTGGGCCAGTCAAGGGACCGAAAGATTTTGAGGTTTGGACAGAAGTTGAGGGCATGTGCTTTTAAAATATAATAGGGGAGCCAGGATTATAGGTTGACCGTTAGGGACTTTAGGGTGGCAGGAGCTACTTGGGTAAGTGCAACACGTTTGGAACGGCCTCCGTGTGGATGATGGAGAATTGAGAACACATCATGGAAAGTAGGAAGTGGCAGAGGTTTAAGGTAGAGAACCGGAAGACCTCGTGGCCACCCGCACGATTAGTGACACTTGAAGGCAAACTGCAGGGGGACCGGCTAGTCCAGGAGTGGGGGGTGGAAAGATGGGACCCTCAGAATTGACATCCATTAGGGACGAATACTGTTTATCCAAGAAAATGAAGGAGACAAGAGGCTTCAGATGGGTGGAGACATCACTGTGGAACTGACAGAAGGAGATCGGCAGGTCACAGGGCCCCTCGGAAAGGGACTGAGGGGGCCAGGACCCACTGAGGGACTCAGACGGGCAGATACGATGGAATGCAGAGGGTTGCCGTCCCTGGGGGTCTGAGGTCTTGTGGGTAGCACAATAACTTGTTGGATCATTGATACCTCATGTTATCTGTCCTAGAATGTTACCAACTTCCTGTTGTCTAAATTCAGCTGAACTTTAAACCCTCTCTTTAGGATTTCTCATGAAGTCGTTGCTTTGGCTTAGTTGGTTTAGTCACTGCCCCTCAAAAACACCACCACCCCTTCCCCCATCCTACATGGTTGTATGTCCACATCGGTAGCCATGAGCCACGTGTTCCTGTTGAGCACGTGAAGCCACTAAAGGGTGCTGGAAATGCAAAACCCAAGCAGGGTTCTTCAAACTTAGTGTGAAAAAACAATTGTAAGCTACCTCATGACTAATGGTTTACGTGGTAAAATAATAACTTGGATACATGAGCTAAAGAATATTAGAATTAATCTCAACAGTTTCTCTTTACCTTTTTATTTTATTTAAGATTTTGTTTATCAGAGGGAGCGCGTGCACGTGAGCCCGGTGAGGGGCAGAGGGAGAAGCAGGGTCCCCGCTGAGCAGTGAGCCCGAGGAAGGCTCGATCCTGGGACTCTGGGATTGTGACCCCAGCTGAAGGCAGACACTTGACCAACTGAGCCACCCAGGCACCTTTTTACTTCTTAAATACAGTTACATGAAAATTTAAATTACGTGGCTCCCACTTTAGTTCGGCTGGGTAGCACTGCTCGAGACCTTTGGTGCACTTTGTCTCTGCTGGATGCCTTCCCAGTGTCTATCCACTTAGCCCTAGCTTCTTATCTGCACTACAAGGGCAACGTTAGTCTCTCTTCTCCTTTCTGTGACACTTACTGTCTTGTCTCTTATCACTTATTCCTAGCTCCTGTTGGGAATGTCCAGAGTTGTATTTTTATTTGAAATCCATTTGCATCATTTCTTATCTCCCTTACCAGAATCTCAGATTGGCATTGCCTTTACTAGACTTTCATCCCCTTGAAAGCAGGACACGTAAAATAGGTGTAGTTCTATCTCAGCTTCTGACAACATCTCTAGTCCTGGGCTCTGTCCCTAAGAGGAGCTCCAAAGTTTTTGAATGAATGAATAATGTATTTGCATTTCCACTGGTCTCTTAACTTTAAAATACAAATCAGTACTATAATGCAACCTGTATATATATATTTTTTAATTTTGTAGACATCACTGAATTTTAAGGTAAGTATAGTATTTGAATTTGGACAGGCCTGGCCTCAAATCTAGAAAGATCATTTTCGCTTTGTGACCTTGGGCCGGTTATTTGATTCTTGGCACCTTAGCGGCCTTGTTTGACATTGAGATACTGATACTTCTCAAGGTTGCCTTGAGGAAAAGTCCTGGTGCTGTGCTCCATAAATGTTCACTAATTGCCAGGTCCCTTTCACAAGGAGGAAAGTTTGTTTGGAATGTTAAGACTGTGCATGGAAGCCGACAGTGAATTTACAGGGAACTCTGTCCTGTGACTGCTGGAAAACTCATTGGTGGTACTATGCATTTTGTCCCTTGCTTATGTTCTGATGGTATTTCTTTTTTATTGCTTTGTGATAATTCTAAATAGTGGCAGTGTTTACCACTATTTAGTAGTTAGTAATTAGTAATTCCCTCTGTCTCTGCCCGAGGAGTCCTTGAAGAAACACTTGTTACTGGCATCCATATTAGTAGGCAATTAATAAATATCTGCCGACCGAGTCATGAGTGGTAGTTGTAAGGGAGGACATGTGCCCAGAGGACATTTTTTTTTTTTTAAAGATTTTATTTATTTATTTGAGAGACAGAGAAAGTGAGAGAGAGCACGAGAGGAGAGAAGGTTAGAGGAAGAGGCAGACTCCCCGTGGAGCTGGGAGCCCGATGTGGGACTCGATCCTGGAACTCAAGGATCATGACCTGAGCTGAAGGCAGTTGCTCAACCAACTGAGCCACCCAGGTGCCCCAACCCAGAGGACATTTTTAAGAAAAATTAGTTCTTTGGGGCGCTTGGGTGGCTCAGTGGGTTAAAGCCTCTGCCTTCGGCTCAGGTCATGATCTCAGGGTCCAGGGATTGAGCCCTGCATCGGGCTCTCTGCTCAATAGGGAGCCTGCTTCCCCCCCCGCCCCATCCCCGCCCTGCCTCTGCCTGCCTTTCTGCCTACTTGTAATCTCTCTCTGTCTGTCAAATAAATAAAATCTTTAAAAAAAAAAGAAAAATTAGTTCTTATAACGGATTCTTTGAAGGAATGGTAAAGTGAAAAATGAATTAAATGAAATTAAGAATTAGGTGAATGAAAATAAATGCAATGAATGATGAAATGAAAGTTGCTCATGGGGAGAAGGTTGGAAACAGTGGGGTTGGACTGCCACGGAGATTCCAGTGAGACCCCAGAGGTACGTTTTTCTCTCCCCAGACGCGTTTTTCTGTGATACATTGGAAAGAACATGAGACTGATAACTGGTCGACCTGACTTCTTGCCCATGGCCGACTGGCCAGGTGCGGGATCGTGGGGAAGTCATGAAACCTTTCGGAGCCTCTGCTTGGTTGTTTGCAGAGCAGGGGGGACAGGTTAGAAAAGGCAGCACGGTGGTAGGTGGTGCGTGGCCTGGAAGTCAGGTTGGCTTCTCCACGCTGGCTTTCCCTCTTCCCAGCTCTGCAGCCATTCCTGTGTTCCCCAACTTTTTTGACACTTTTCAACAGGGAGAGTGGAAGGGTGTCTCCTATTCCCAACTGAGGAGCTTCTAAATCGTCTGCATATTAGTGGGTGATTGAACGTTTGTTGATATGAAGAATGAGAGGCTGTCAGGGGAACTTTTGAAAATATTTTTATTATAAAATCAGGTATATTGAGGGATTATTTATGTCCCACGAATATCTTTTTTTAACTTTTTTTTTTTTTTTAAGAGAGAGAGAGAGGGAGAGAGCAAGCAGGGGTGGGGTGGGGTGGGGAGAGAGAATCTGGAGCAGGCTCCAAACAGAGTCCAATGTGGGGCTCGATCTCACCACCCTGAGATCATGACCTGAGCCAAAACCAAGAGTCGGACACTTAACTGAGCCACCCAGGTGCCCCCTGATTTCATTTGAAACTGAAACTGTGCCCGTTGGATGATAATGCCCCTTTCCCCTCCCCCAGTCCCTGGCAGCCACCCTTCTATTTCTGTCTCTGAATCTGATGGTTCTAGGTATTTCATATAAGCAGAATCATACAGTTTTTGTCCTTTTGTGACTTGTTCCTTTCACTTAGTGTAATGTCCTCAAGATTCATCGGTATTGTATAGCATGGGTCAGAATTTTCTTTCTTTTTAGGGCTGGATAATATTCTACCACATCTTGCGTATCCACTCATCCATACACGGACACTTGGATTTTTCCACCTTTTGGTTGTAGTGAACAGTGCTGCCATGAACACGAGTGTACATAGGTCTTTGAGATACTGCCTTTAGTTTTTTTGGGTATATATGCTCAAAAGGGGAATTGCTGCATCATACGGTAATTCTATTTTCAGGTTTTTGAGGAATTGCCATATTGTTTTCCACAATGGCTGCGCCATTTTACATTCCCACCAGCAGCGCACAAGGGTTCCAATTTCTTTACAACCTCACCAACACTTGATTTTTTTTTTTTAATAGCAGCTATCCTCATAGGTGTGAGGTGGTTGTATAACCAGAGTTTAGATAATAAAAATTTATGGGATCTAAGAAGTATCATTTGATATCATCCATTCCAGTAATCTCATTTAAATAGATAATGAAACATTTCCTGCTCGGTTGTGACTTGACCATATATCTTGTCTTAGAACTTGTCCTGGTCAAAGGTAGGACTGAAATCCAAGTCTCTCTACCCTCATTTTTTCATGAATGATGCAGTCTGGTCATTCATTTATTCCCTTATCTAACACATAACATATCAGTGCTGCGTGAGGTGCAGGAGTTGACAAAGATGGCTCAGTTGAAGACACATCCCTCACCACCCGTCCCTGGCTGCCGCTGTCCCCAAAGCCACTCGGTACCGCTCAGCTGTCAGTTTAATGACCAGCTAGTAGGATCTGCAGAATCATGCTTGATAGCTCTTGCTTTTACTTTCCTCCCCTATTGTGTATCAGTCCAGAGGAGCTTATGAAAATGACCTCCCTCGCCTTGTTTTATTATTTTTTTAATTCTACCATTTATTTTATTTAAATTCCAGTTAGTTGACCTGTGGTGCATTATTAGTTTCGGAGGTGGAGGTCAGTGATCCGTCAGTCTTCTATAACACCCAGTGCCCATCACATCATGTGCCCTCCTTAGTGCCCGTCGCCCAGTTACCCCATCCCCCACCTCACTTCCCCTCCAGCGGCCTTCAGTTTTCTTCCCTGTGGTTAAGAGTCTCTTATGGTTTGCCTCCCTCTCTGTTTTTAATCTCAGTGTGGCTCTCAAAACTTGATAATTTTCCATAAAATCATTTGAGAAGAAAATGAGATAAAGGGGACAGGGGCAGCGATGGTGAGCTCGCTAGCAGCAGTTGTAGGAAGCTGACCGTATTTAAACTGCGTTGGGCGTGCTGTGCATACACCGGTGTCTGTCTCATTCTCGAAGAGCTCCTTGACATCATCTCTGATGTATTCTATGCTAATGAGAGACTCCTAAACAACTAGGGCGCCTGAGTTGTGTTAGTACAGCTCCCACCTTGGAGAGAACATTGCTTGGGCCGTTGCAGCAGCCATACGAAGTCTGTTGTCCAATCCTTGAGTTACGAGAGGTTAAAGCTTACTGAAATCAAGAGTATGGTTACTGCTTAAATACAGGCTCTCGTTAAAGAACGTTCCAGCTGATGATGGTGTTGAGTGCAGCGTTAGCCCGGCTCGCTTGTGTCGCGTCCTGGGTTTGGTTTTGGCTTTGCAGCTGCGGATGTGTAGAGAGTGAATTCGTTTTCATATCCGCCTTAGGTTTCCTCATTTCTGGCTTCTCTTTTGATGAAGTGGTTTTTCAAACTAGGGCACCGAGAGACAAGGAGGAACTCGGTTCTGTTCTGTGTGGTTTTTGTTTTTTTTCCTGGCAAATGAATTTTACTTAATCAGAAATCTGGAATCCTTTCCTCTTTGCTCAGGGTGTCTGAATTTGGCTTGGATTTACTTCCAGCCACTTCAGGAAAATGGACTGTGGAGGAAAATCTGAGCCCGGGAGGGTGGGGGCCATCTCAGCTACCCGGCCCCTGACTCTTGAAGCCACGTCTCCACCCGAAGAGAAATCTGAGGTGTGAACTCCACCAAGATGCAGATTGTTGAGGGGTTGTGAGGGGCCCTTTTGATTTGAAGCGAATGAATTTCTATGAGAACTTGCCTTCTAGCAGCCCAGAGTCTGTGGTTCGGTAGCGAGCGACCCTGCGTGTGTTGTGAATGGGATCCATTCCAGGTTCGGGTGATCTGCGCTGCCCTTGCAGCCGCGGGGTGCTGGGGGACATCCGGCCTGAGGGCAGCCACTCCCGTGAATGGCCTCAGGTGGCCAGGCGGAGATGAGGAGATACTGGAAAGTTGCCTAGAGCAGATGACCCCCATCATCCCTCGGAGGCCTTCTTTTGGGGGGAGGTTCTTATTTCTGCCCGCACCCAGCAATCATGAGTCTTAGCCAGCCGTCCTTGGAGGTCAAGCCCCTGGCGGACTTGAATGTTTTTATGCTTTTGTTCATCATGCTTAGACGTCCTGCTCATATCAGAGGCCTCGATTGCCTGCTCCCTACGCCCCCTACTGAGCGGCACGTTGTTGGTTTGGACATAACGTCTCTGGCCCTTTTCTTCCTCTGCGAAATGAAGAGATGGAAGAGAGTATTCCTAAACCCGTGTCATCGTCAGGGACATTGTCACCTAGTTGACTTCGTAGGAGCCTGCCGATGCCAGGGCCTCTAGCAGGTACCTCCTCTACCAGTGCCCTTTAACTCTGAGCGCTGCAGAGGGGATTCCCTCCCAGTCTGCAGAGACGGGCAAGGGCTCGGGGTGGTGAGCCGGTAAGCCCTAGAGCTGGGTTTGGACCTGGCCCGATTCCAAAGCACTGGTTTTTTTGGACTGTACCACGTTGTTACCTGGAGCTCCGTGGTTCGGGGTAAAGTACTTGTTGTCACTTTCGTAGGACGTAAGTAATTGAAGAACAGAAGTGAGTTCTGAGAATTCTAAGCAGTCTAGAATAACTGCTTTTCTAACTGTAAGGTTCAAGTACCAATATTTGAACTGGAGATTGTAAGAGCTAACAGAAACGAAACATGATGTAATTTTTTTCTTTTAATCTTATAGAATTCGCCGACCACAAATTTCCTGGAAGAAATTGTGCATTTTTTTTCTGAGGATGTCATAGCAGCTGGGTTTAAGAATTGTCTTTTGGTGGCAGTTGGGCAAGTTGTCTTTGATGATTTTAATATTTTTGCTTTATAGGAAGGAACATCAGGCCCTATTCCTAAATTATTGTTATATTTAGGTCTTCAAGGGTGGATCTTGTGAGGTTGCTATTATAATAGACTGAAACCTATATATAGGGACACTCAAATGTGGTGTAAATCCATGTCTTTAAAAAAAGAAAGCAATTACTGTGTTCGAAAGCCAAGCTATAAAAAGTAAATGAAATCATAGGAGAGCCAGGAGGGGATTTCATTTTACTAAGCAAATGGCCTTGACTTTCTTTGTGCTTTTGTGTCCTGTAGTGTCAGAGTGGGGAATGCAGATGTCTCCAAGTTAGGATCGTAGACGTTTACAGGTCTCAGCCCTTGTCGTACGTGGATGGAGAGACAGATCTGAAAGGATGAAGTGCTCGGACCCTCAGCTTATACTTTCAGTGCCCTCTTAGTTATCTAGCATCCCATAGAACCTGTTTTTTTTTTTAAGTTTATTTTTTTATTTAATGTGTACTCATGCCCATCATGATATTATTTTATCAAAGTTAAATGAAAATATGTGTCTTTGACCATTGAAGTCACACCAGTACCTTACAGCATTGCCAGCCCTATTAAAAAATGTATTTTCGGGGCTCCCGGATGGCTCAGTCGTTCAGCATCTGCCTTTGGCTCAGGTCATGATCCTAGGGTCCTGGGATCGAGCCCCACATCGGGCTCTCTGCTGAGTGCGAAGCCTGCTTCTCCCTCTCCCACTCCCTGCTTGTGCCCTCCCTCACTGTATCTCTCTCTGTTAAATGAATAAATCTTTGAAAAAAATGTATTTTCGATACACATACTGTATCGAAATGCTGTGAGCACCTTCCCTCCCCTCTGCCTCTGCCCCCTTCCCCTAACCATTCCCGAAGTCCAGAAGCAAGGGAGGAAGACATTTGGAGCCTTCTGAAAAGTACTTGGATCTTTTGGTAGTGAGTGGCTGGATGCAAGCCTCTTGTGTGGTTCTGAGCACTCGAGCATTGATTGGTCTCTGTAAATGTCTCAGTAATCCCATCTCAGAAAGCGGCGGGCTTCAACTGCTTTCTTGCTCAGAGGCGCCTTGTCACCCTGCTGGAGCTCCGATAATGATAGGTTGGATTTCTCTGTGGAAACACAAAACAGCTTCTATCCAGGCTTTTCGTTTTGTCTTCTGGAAGTGCTACATGGCTTTGGCTAGCTACTGGATAAAAAAGGCCTACTAACGAGAGGAATATTTAAGACCTGGGTAAGCTGTCACATTGTGAAATGCGAAACAGTATTCCCCTCAGGGACATGCTTCAGAATTTCACATGATAAAAATCTTCATTTACTCCTCAGCAAATACAAATGATCTTGGCGTCATTTCTGACATGCTTTCCCCAAGTTCTTCCCAAGGTTCTCATCAAGAATCATCCTTTTGCAACAGGAATTGAGAGTTTCTCACTTCTCCCCCCCCCCCCCCCCCACCGCTGTGGGGCTAGAACCTTTGAATGCTGCGCTGTTACTTTTCTTTGCAGCATTGCCAGTGGTTGCTGGCCATGTTCTGAAGGGAATGGACCATTACAGGACACGAGTGGGGCTCGGAAATGTCTCTGTAACAAGGAGGCTACACGCCAGAGGCAGATGTGTTCAAGCAGGGGCTGGCAGGCTCTGAGGGGCTGACTCATCCGTGACTCACAGGACAGCCTGTGTGGCCCCCGCGGCCCTGGTGCCAGCCTCTGGACGCAGAGAAGGCGCTGTCTCGGCTCTCCCGTGGGAACTGGAACGTCGAACTATCCGACCCTGGTTGTGGCTGGGTGCAAGTGTGGGCTCACCCTTTGTTAGGGACTTGGTGAGCAGCCCCGGGAGGCTCACGCACCCTTTTCGGCTTTGGCAGCCTGTGTGGTTTAGGGGACACCGCCGTGCTGGCGGATGTGACGAACCCTAGCACAGAGCAATGGGTCGCGAAGAAAAAGAACGTGATCCAACACCAGTTGCGACAGCACTGAGCTTGCCGCTGGCCACCTGGAATGCCACCTTTATCGCATTCTGAATCTCCGTGTAACGTGTAGCTCTGTCTGGACTCTGAATATTTCTGCTCAGTAGCAAATTCTTAAAATTACTGTAACTTAACAGAATATTTTGCTATCTGATGGGGCAAAGACTTCCTTGTTATTTTTCTCTCAGGATACTTCCTCTTGGCTACTCTACAAAGTTATTCTTCTAGATGAACTTTAGAATCAGCCAATCCCGTTGGATTCTAAAAACCTATTTGGGATTGCACTGAACGTGTAGGAATTTAGGGAGAATTGACCTGTTGATTTGAATCTTCCTACCAAGGAACATAGACTATGTCAGAATTTTTTTAGGTCTTTTTATGCCTTTGAGTAAAAGTTTTATAGTTTTTAAATATAAGTATTATACATTGTTTTCTACCTAGTTTTTAAGTGATTTTTTTTCAGGTAATGGAAAAGGATTTTCCCCCTCAATTTTTAAATGGTTATCACTAATATGTAGACGCTTACTCATTATAGTATATTCATTATATGGTGCCCTTACTGAACTTGCTTAATAATTCCACTGGATTTTTTAGGTGACTGTTTTTTATTTTCTCAGTTGATATCCTATCCATTAAAGGACGAACAATATTCATTCCTCATTTCTTAATTGTGGCATTAGGGTTCCTGAAATGAATTGGTAAGCTTTCCAGCTTTTTCTGTACTCAGGAACTATGCGAATCAAGGATTTGCTGTTCTTTGAAAGTTTCATACTTTGTCATCCATGGAAGCAATTGAGCTTGAAGTGATTTCCATATTTCTTTATGATAACTTCCTAAAATTAGTGTGCTTGAGATGGAGGAAGGCTGATAGGCTGACAGCTGGAGGGATGAATGATCAAACCTGGGAGGTGAGGCAAGGAAGATAGCTGGGGTCCAGGGGTCAGAGGAGAATGACATCGCCCCCACTCTCCACCAGTCCTTGTGCAAGACCTTTCTGGAATATCATTATTTCATGTAAGAGGGAAAACACTTTATGTCTCAGCTATTTCCCGGCCAAGTTGTGATGAATCTTAGGGCCTTTTCCCTGGAAAACAAGGGAAGTGGTTTAGGGTGTTAAAGTTAAAACTGAACTTCCTCCTTTTGGTAAACCTGATTTTGAAAGTCTTCTGACGGCTGCTTACCTTTTCTTACTGTGACCTGGAGAGATTAAAGTTGGCAGGCTGTGCTCGCTAAGGATGTGGCCGTGGCTAGCTGCAAAAAAGAATTAGCTGACCACCTCTGCCTTCATTCTGCTTCCAAATCGCAAGCCTCCTGGTCGCGTTCACCCCACTGCTGAGGGGCTGTCCCCTTAGGCGTTGGGCACCCCTGGATGGAATGTCTGTCCTTCATGTGATCGTGGAAGACTGTTTTTGCTAATTTCCCTCACTTATGTGGAGTAAATCTTGGGGAAAAAACCCATTTTTCTGTAAGGGTGGACATCAGACTTTTGGATTCTGTTGTTCACTATAAATACTTTTGGTAAGTGCCCTGCCCTGAGTTTATGGCTCACCTGGGGAGATTCTGTAGTTCCAGATAATGAGGTTAAACCTTTCATTTTAGAGAGTTTTCTGTGTTTGAACTGAGAACTCTACTGCCTCTTGTTAGAAGACCCGGGGAAAAGTAGGTAAGGAAGTTTCTTGCATGGTAATGATACCTTCTAGCCATAAAATTTAAAATTTGAGAATGCACTCATGGTTTTGGTAGAATGAGTTTCCGTGAGGGTCTTTGTCCACCCTGAGTATGGTTTTTTCTTTCTTATATGTGACTGAGGATTTTCATGAAATGCCACACAATTGGTATTCACAGGATGCCTTCTAGTTCCTCCAGCCCTTTGACGGTGTGCCCAGAATCCCAGTGTGAAAATGCACTTTCATAAATACTTCCACCTGCTAATTAAATTAGCTGCTTAAAGGTGTGACTTAATTGTCCTGTCAGTTGTTGTTTTTTAAAGATTTATTTTGCGCGCGAGAGAGATTGAGAGAGAGAGAGAGACAGGCAGGCGAGAGCGCGAGCGCATGCACTCATGTGCATAGGGTGGGGGTGGGTGGGGAGGGCCGGAGGAAGAGAGAGAATCTCAAGCAGTCTCCCTCTGAGCGTAGAAGAGCCGATGTGGGCCTTGATCCCACGTCCCTGGGATCATGACTTGAGCTGAAATCAAGAGTGGGATGGTCAACCCACTGAGCCACCCAGGTGCCTTCTATCAGTTGGTTTTTTTAAAAGGCTAAACACATTTGTACACCTGTATGTTTTGGGTATAAGAATCAGTCAAATCCAGGTGAGCCTTTGTAAATGATTCAGTGATATTGATTCAATGATTGCTGATATTTTATTCATTTTTTTTAAAGTAAGCTCTATGCCCAATGTGCGGCTTGAATTCACAACCCAAGATCAAGAGTCACGTGTTCTACCAACTAAGCCATGTTGCTAATATTTTAAATACTTTTTCCCTTTTTTATAGTTTGTCTCCAGCTTTTGTTTTTTTTTTATTAGTTGTCTCAGATTAGAGGAGTTTTTTGTTTTTGAAAATGAAGGATATTATTGTGACTTTCTTTTAAAGCTGAACCAATTGCAGAGCCTGTATTTAAATAAAAGGAACTAAATGTATCATATTTCTGTGTCATAGACATAAAGATTAACATATAACATTACTAATTTCAATGATCTTATTCATTTTTCTCACTTTTGGGTGGAATCGAGAGTAAAGAAAATTTCTGGGAATTAATATCATGTGTATCTTTAATTTGAGGGATCTAGAAAAAGTTAACTTCAGTTCATATTTGGAAGGTGTGTAGAGTAAAACCAGGGGCAATTAATTGAGGTAGAAAATTCACTGCTGCTGTAAATACTAGAGAAGATAGAAGATCTTCTCAAAATATAAAATACACTTTATAGCATATAGAAGATCTGTAGGGGAAAAATGAGTAATTCATTGAGAGCTTACACCAAGAGAAGGGAAATGTTTAGGTTGAACAGTATAAGCCATTTTGCCAAAATGTTTTCCTTGTTGTTTCTGTGTGTTTTCGCCTTGTGCGTACATGTCTTGGGCTCGTGCGAGCCTGTTGTTTCGTGAACAGGAATTACGGTTTAGAAGGATGACGTGGTGACCCTTTCCCCACCTCCCACTCACTGTGTGTACATGGAATAGATCACTCTGTGGGTTTACATTTGAAAAATACAGATGCTGATAGTAATTTATGTCCTGTGTGGTATTAATCATTAAGTCCCTGTCCACACACAAGAAAAATTAAATAGAGAATTGAGGCATCTGCCAAAGTAATTCAGAGGGAATTCTCTGAGGGCAATTAGGATTTGTTTTCTTTGTCTCTGCACTCTGTACCTCTTGAGGATGCAGGAGACTTTTTTTTTGGGGGGGGGGGTATATAGTATACTTTATTGATGGTACAGGACAAGGTAGGACTCCCTAAGCCCCTCCCCTTGTTCAAGAGGTCTGGGATGGAAACTGTGTGGAGGTCAGGAGATTCTCAGTGTGTTGGGGAATGAGTTGAGGCAAGGACTCCCTAGCAGCATCGGAGGGCCTCTCTTTTCCTCTTTCCCTCACTGGGGCTTGTGAGTCCAGGGGACTTTTACTCCTTGGAGGTTACGTGGACCATAAGGTCTATTACCTGGTTGCTATAGCCAAATTCATTGTCATACCAGGAAATGAGCTTGACGAAGTGGTCATTGAGGGCAATGCCAGCCCCAACATCAGAGATGGAAGAGTGGGTATCACTGTTAAAGTCATAGGAGACAGCTGGTCCCCACTGTAGCCCCAGGATACCCTTAAAGGGGTCCTCCAGTGCCTGCTTCACCAGCTTCTTGATGTTATCATATTGGCAGCTTTCTCCCAGGGGTAGGTCAGATCCATGACTGTTGTGTTGGTGAGGACACTGAAGGCCATGCCAGGGAGCTTCCCTTTCAGCTTAGGGATGGCCTTGTCTATAGCCTTGGGGGTGGCAGTAGAAGCAAGGATGATCTTCTGGGCCGCCCTTCAGCCATGATGCTGCAGCTTCCCAGAGGGGCTGTCCACAGTCTTCTGGGTGACAGCAATGGCATAGATTGTGGTCATGAGTCCCTCCACAATGCCAGAGTTGTCATAGATGACCTCAAGCACTTAGTGGTGCAGGAGCCCTTGCTGACAATCTTGAGGGACTTGTCATATTTCTCATCGTTCACGCCCACCATAAACATGGGGCATTAGCAGAAGGTGCAGAGATGATGACCCTCTTGGTCTCACCTTTCAAGTGAGCCTTAACCTTCTCCCTTGTGGTGAAGCCCTCAGTGGACTCCACAATATAGCACCAGCATCACCCCACTTGATGTTGGTGGAATCTCGCTTCTCAAAGATGGAGATGGGCTTCCCATGGATGACATGTTTCCTGTTCTTAGCCTTGACTGTGCTGTTGAATTTGATATGGGTGGAATCATACTGGAACGTGTAGATTATGTCAATGAAGGGGTCATTGATGGCAACAATATCCACTTTACCAGAGTTAAAAGCAGTCTGATACCATTTATTCTGATCTTCACCATCACTCGGGGATGTGGCTGGCACTGCCCCAGAAGATGCAGCTGTCTGTCAAATGGGAAGGAGCAGTGAGACAGGAGACTTTTTTTTTTAAAACATTTGTGTTGTATATAGACTAAAATAATTTTGGTCTAATATTTTCTGTCTTTACACAGAAAACAACTATGTGTTGTTATTGTAGTTTGAGATTCCAGGACCATAGCTCATTTGCATTTCCTCTCTGTATTTGCCCTGATACTGCCTTGCGTGTGTGACTGCTATGTTGTACATTAAACACATCTGGTCAAACCGGTTTTGATTTTCCTTGTTCCCAGGTCTTATGGTTCCTTTCCTTGCTATTGGGAATAGGCGAATAGAGCTGGGTCCCATTTTGAGTACATGTCTATTCGTTGCCACAGTGATGGCCTCAGGACCTCTGCAGCCCTGCCTAAGTCCTGTTGGAAGGCACCCAGAGAGACCAAGTACTGTGTCATTACCACTGGGCCACTTCTGTGGTCTTTTAGGAGCCATGGTTAAGTTTTATACTTTAAAAAATTTTAAAAAAATTTTTATTAAGTAGGCTCCACACTTAGCATGGAGCCCAACATGGGGCTTGAACTCATGACCCTAAGATCAAGACCTGAGCCGAGATCAAGAGTCAGATGCTTAACCGACTGAGCCACCCAGGTGCCCCTAAATTTTATACTCTTAATTCTTGGAGGACATTTGGCTTCTCTTCCAGGGCATCAATGAAAAAGATAATGTTACTGAAAAACATAAAGCTATATTTTATCTATGGTCTATAATATCAGTGGCTTAAAATATCTGTTTTATTTTATGATATTTCCTCATTTTTTAATTGGTATAACCCTTTGGTTCTGAAATCCAGAGTAGAAACAAAGCAAGTGTTTCAGGTTTAAAGCTAACAAAGAAGTTTAAGAATAGAAAGACTTAGCTTCTTTAAAAAAGAACTATGCCAGATATGAGTTATACTCAGAAAAAGAAATTTTGCCCAAGAGATTGTTCTTATGTACATCTTTCTTAGAGAAGCTCTGTTTCCTTGAACACCCTTGTCTCTTTTCTCTTCCTTGAAGCATCTGCTGCCTTTGGCTTCTGGCCTAGCCCCTTTCTCTTGGCTTTCTTCCTTCTTTGTCATTGCTTTCCTGTTGCCCTTTGGATTCTTCATCTTTTTCCCACTGTCATAAGATGATGTTCTCCTTAGGGGACCATCCCTGGTCCCCTTTATCCTTTTAGGATAATCATATTTTTGCCCCTGCCTTCAACTACCATTTGTACATCTCCATTTCTGCCCAGTTAATAACACCTCTAGTTGGGACCTCTCTTGTGGGTCCAGAGTTCTTAATTTCCAGCCAGATATCTTCATTTGGATGTTTGCTATGTTCCTGCAATTGAGTGAATAGAAAAAATGAAGCCTTTTTTACGTTGCTTCTTCATGGAGCTTCTGCCTCAGAGCATATGACAGTCTGTAAGTCCCATGTTTGAATCCTGACTAGGTTACCCAATCAATTTTTCCTGCCTTATCACATTGGCTAGTACCTCTAAAACAATGTTGTCTTGTTCCTGATCTTAGGTAGAAATTACTTAGTCTTCACCAGTAAGTATATTGTTAGTTGTAAATGTTTTTGTAGATACTCTTTTTTTTAAGATTTTATGTATTTATTTGACAGAGAGAGAGAGAGAGATCACAAGTAGGCAGAGAGGCAGGCAGAGAGAGAGGGAGAAGCAGGCTCCCTGCTGAGCAGAAAGCCTGATGCAGGGCTTGATCCCAGGACCCTGAGATCATGACCCGAGCTGAAGGCAGAGGCTTAACCCACTGAGCCACCCAGGCGCCCTGTAAATACTTTTTATTAAGAAGATTCTAAGAATAAAGTTTAAAAACATTTTCATTAGCTAATTATAAATATTTTTAATATTTAGAGTATTTCTACTGAAAAAACAAAAAAATCCACCTTAAACTTTTAAAGTTTTATTTATTTTAAAATTTATTTTTAGGGAGAGAGCGAGAGAGTGCGTAAGCAGGGAGAAAGGCAGAGGGAGAGGGAGAGAATCTCAAGCAGACTCCACACTGAGCATGGAGTACCTTGCATACCTTGAACAGAGCTCTTGTTATTTTTGCAGGGTCTTATGACCCTGGGATCATGATCTGAGCCAAAATCAAGAGTCAGATGCTTAGCCGAGTGAGGCCTAGGCACCCTGTGTTTTATTAATTTTTAAAAGTAATCTTTACACCCAACATGGTGCTCAAACTCATGATCCTGAGGTCAAGAGTCCGATGCTCTACTGACTGAGACAGTCAGGTATCCCTACCTTAAATAAATTTAGGGAAATATAAAATTTGTATTATCAATGAAATTGTCAGGGTCAAAGAAGTTTCACAACTGAAGGGAAAAAGATAGTAAAGGTATGGTTTGGAGGAAATGAGCCTATTATTTAGTTTAATGATGGTTGGTGCTAATTTTTCATTTGTTGGATGGATGTGGAAGTGGTAAATTTAATTTTGCTACCTTTTTATTTTGGGATATTAAACCTATTTTCCTGTGTTTAAGTCAGGAGACTCAGAATAATTTTGGACTTTTGCAAATATCATGTTATTTGTGTGTGAGAGAAAGAGTGAGAGAGAGAGAGAGAGAGAGAGAGATCATCTTCCCTGGAACTGTAAAGTAAGCAATTTGGAATTGAATTTAGTTCCTTTTTTTCCATAATTAAGAAAATTGAACCTGATTTAGTCCCTATGGAGGCCTCTGGAAAAGCCTGGAAGTTCTTTTCTCACCAGAATCATATGTTAAAATGTTACGAATCTTGTTAATACAATGACCATTAGTGGACCGTGATTAATTCTGGGACCAGGTCATACACACAGTCCTTGCTCGACTGAAGTAAAAGACTCTTGAAAGGCTATGATGTTACCAGGATTTTTTTTTTGGTATGAAAGTTTCTTTTCCTCTCTTTTTTATTTTTAAGATTTTATTATTTAGAGAGTGAGTGTGTGAGCAGTGGGAGGGGCAGAGGGAGAGAGAGAATCTCAAGCAGACTCTTTGCTGAGCCTGGAGCCTGATGCAGGGCTCAATCTCACGACCCTGAGATCATGACCTGAGCCCAAACCAAGAGTAAGTCATTCAACTGACTAAGCCACCAGATGCCCTGAAAATTTCTTTCTCTCTCTCTCTCTCTCTCTCCCTCCCCCCTTCTCCCTTTGCTTCCTTTCCTTCTTTCCCTTCCTTTCCTTCCCTTCTTTTCTTTCTTTCCTCCTTCCTTCCTTGCACCCTCCCTCCCTCTCTCTCTTTTCCTTCCTTTCCTTCCCTTTTCTTTCTTTCCTCCTTCCTTCCTCTCCCCCTTCCTCCCTCTCTCTTTTCCTTCCTGTCCCTTCTTTTCTTTCTTTCTTCCTCCCTCTCTCCCTCCCTCCCTCCCTCCCTCCCTTCCTTCCTTCCTTCCTTCCTTCCTTCCTTCCTTCCTTCCTTCCTTCCTTCCTTCCTTCCTGTTTTATTTATTTAAGCAATCTCTACACCCAGCATGGGGATCAAACTCCTGACCCTGAGATCGAGTCGCACGCTCTTCCAACTGAGCCTGCCAGGTGCCCCAGTATGAAAATTGCTGTACAATTTTTACTTTTCCTAGGCCTTGGAGCTTATATTCATTGCTTCATTAACAATAATTGATGCACTTTTTGATACATCTATCTGGGCAGAATGAAGAAAGAATAACTATACCCGTGTGCATTCTTTAGGTCTTTTAGGTGGAAAGTTAGAGACGATTGATTAGAGATGCCCTACCACATAGTAGGCACTCAGAAAACATTTGTTGGAAGATGTTGAATGAAAGAGGTGGGGGGAAAGGTGTTGAAATATTATTTACTCCTTTTTTTCCATGAAAAGTGAGTGGATCCTCAGGGTTCCTGTTAGCTCTAAAATTCTTAAGAGTTCAAAAATCTAAAATTATCAGTTGTTAGGTTCAGGGCTTCATTCTGAGGGACTTGCCTTCTTCCTTAGGCAAGCCACCGTATTAACTCACTCTATTCCTTTTTACCTAATTGTTACTTCAGAGTTTTTCTGTTCCGTTTTTCAAGAACTTTCTTCCAAGCTGCCTGACAGTCCAGGGTAGTGAGCTGGGAGGAGCATCATCTCTGGAATTCTATCTGATTCAAGTCTTTCCTCCATCAACTGTTTATTTTATGTATGTTCTTTCATAAACTTCCTGAACCTCAGCTTTCTCATCTATAAATTGGGGGCAATAAAGTCTCCACCTCAAATTTAGTTGTGAGCCTTAAATGCTGTGAAGAGGTTGGCCCCGGACCTGGCATATGTTAGGTCTTAAGCAAACTCTTAACCATTCCCTGCCCTCCTTAGTCTGATACCTGTGCAATTATCTTTCAGATGATTAAGACTCTAAAATTAAAATCTGTCTCTATTGTCCTGAAAAAGAGAAAAGTCACAGCTCACTCCTGTTACCCACAACTCCATGTGCTTTTCCCCCAGATGTTGTAGGTCAGCACGAATAGTTTTCACTGTGTTCTTCAGGGTTTGTTTCCGAGTCCCTACTGTTTTCGGTCTCCACTGCTGTTCTGCATCTTTATCCGAAGCTGTGGTTGGCTAGATCTTTGTTCTCTCTCCTGCTTTTTACTATCTAGCCGTCCATAAGGAAGTCTTTGTTTCTCCGTTTTCGCTGTTAAGAAGTAAAGAGGCGATCTTTTTCTCCTCTCATAGGAGAAAGTAGAGCTTGATTTGGAGAATTTTCTCCTTTTGAGATTTGCTAAGTAAGGAGCATTAAAAAAAAAAATCTTTTTGCTGAAATATAAAGAGCACGAATCATGTTGGGATCTTGGTGAGTTTTCCCAAAGTGAGCATATCCGAGTGATAAGGATCATAGTAGATTTAAGGCAAGTCTCTAAGTGCTCCGAACCTGAATAAGCCTTCTTGCCCTCGTCATCCTTCATTCAGATTACCCACCTGTTGTGAGAAGCGTTTCAGCTCCCTGGTGCCCTCTGTCCCACCATCTGCTAGCTGGTTTTGTGTGGACTGGGCTCGACCTGCCTCCCTCTCTTTTCTCTGAAACGGGAAGCGTGGGGTTAAAGAGACTGACGCTTTGCTCTTGATGCCTCTGCCTTGGAGGAGATGTCATAAAGAGACATGGTCCCCTAACCAGTCTTCCCTTGTGGCCAGCTGCAGATGGGATGCAAAATGCAGAGGGAATGCCGAGGGAAAACTGACTGCCTTTTTTCCTTTGCTTTTTCCTGTCAGTTCAACAAAGCAGTGAAGTTGTTGGGTACGACAGTGCGGATTTAAGAAGCTAGTGTGGAAAACAACTGTGTTTATGATTAAGATTAAAAACCTAAACTTAGACTTCTTAAAATGAGGCATAAGCGAGGGTATTAGGAATAGTGGATAGTTTTATATGGTCTGTAGAGCGGAGGTCTGGAGGAAATGAACTTAAATCGAGGCAGAGGGGTGGAGGCTACCTTGTGACTTCCTGTTGGAGAGGGCTCTGGAATATTGGAATGTATGGGTTGCTTATCGATCTCCTGGATAGTTGGGGTGGTGTGTTTACAGTAGCCACAGTCAGAGATTGGAGTTGACCTTGCCTTAATTACAATTCTTTGGTCATTATGTAATTTCCTAAATGTGATAAAAGATACCAGTTTTTTTTGTCTTGTTTTGTTCTTTTTTTTTTTTTTTTAACTGCCATTCACTAAATGGGAAGAGATGGATTATATAGACATTCTGGTATAAATTATGAGATTTTTGAGAAGTGCTAATGCTTAATTTTTCAGACCAAAGGCATCCCAGTGCTCCTACTTAGTAGTTGTGGGACCACAAATCAAGGATTGTTGGGAGGACGATTGTTGGGAGGAGGTAAGATGTATGAAGGGCTTTATAAATTGTGTGATGTCATGTACCAGGGTAGCTGTTACACTTTCAGTGGCCTTTCTTCTGGTGTATTGAGCTCCCGTCTTCTCTGCCTTCTGTCGCTTCCAGACCTCCATGTCTGTTACTTGGGGCCATTGGGTAGAATTATCTTGTTTGTATCCTGCCGTTTGTTCGAGTTTTCAGTGCTGTCTCTCTCTGTGGGTGATGCTGGTTGGGGTGAAGGGGGAAATCCCGAGAGGTGGGGGGGTTTTGCATTATTTGAGAGTAAGAAAGCTTTTTGAGCAACTCCAGATTTACAAGGGGATGCTAGAGGCAAAAGGCAACACTGAGAAACAGGCAGAGTCAGTCCAGGTGTGGCGGGGGTCAAGGGGCAGGGCAGTGGGTCGGGCTGAGCGCCTTGGCGCTCCGGCACCAGACAGTATCCTGACTCCCCTGGAAAGGGGAGAAATTCCTCTCGCTGTCGGCACGGCCAGGGCCTTGCCTCAGGACGAGACATCAGCGTGCTCGCTCTGCCATTAGGGTACTGGCTCCAGGACTGGATGGCTGACCCCAACTCCTGGGACCTCCGTTCTGCTTCCTCCTCTGAACTGGCAGCCGTGGTGTGGGCCTGAGGTCCCACCTTGGTTGCCATCTTCAGGAGGTCCGACCCTGGTGCTGCCGGGCCTCATTTGGCTGTTGGTCCCTGAGCAGCGTCAGTTGTGGGGATCTTTGCCTCGTTGCTAGAACAAGTTGCTTCTGCCCTGGTAGCTTATCAGATAGTGTTTTCGATGATTTTATCTCATCTTGCGTCTTAAAATGTGCCCTCTAATAGAATCCTATTTTGCTGTGGTTGTCGGCTTTAACAACATAAAATTATCTTCTCTCTGTTTTGGAGGCTGGAATCCAAGATCAAGGTGCTGGAAGGTTTGGTTTCATCCGAGGCCCCTCTTCGTGGCCTGCGGCGCCACCTTCTTCTGCCCCCTTACCGGGTCATCCTCCATACAGGCCCAGCCCTGGTGCCGCTCTGGTGTGTCCCAATCTCTCCTTTTTTCTTCTTGTTTTTAAAAATTTTGCATCAAATTCTGTTCAATTCAGTTCAGTTTTTTATGACGTCCATACACCAAAAAAAAAAAATCTGTATAATAAAGAATATTTCAGTCTAAGATGGAAATTTAGAAACTGCAAGAAGGATAAGCACTCTGTCCATCGTTGTTGGGATAGTGTTTAGAAGGGTAGCTAATATTAGTCACCGATGGCCTTGTAATAAATGACCCCATCACTTAGAGGCTTGCAGCAATAGTTCCTCTCACAGCTTTTGTGGGGCAGCGGTCGGGGCTCGCGCGGCTGGGAGCCTGGGACTCAGGTCCATCACAGGGCTGCTGTCATCGTGGGGTTCCCTGCGGGAGGACCTGCTTCCGAGCTCACTCACGGGGTTGCTGCCCGTTAGAATCTTGCTTTACCTGATGTGGGAAATCTGCCTCTATTTATAGAGATCTTGTCGTGAACTGGGTACTAATTTATAATCTTCTGTAAGTCTGCAGTTTGATACTGGGATTTGCTCAAAGATGGATATGCTTTTTTTTAAAAAAAAAACATCTTTATTGAGGTATATGGAGATACTTAGAAAATATGATTTTAATTCTGATCTTATTGAGCCAATGAAAAGGAAAAACTTAGTTTGCAACCACTTACTCTCATGTGATTATATAGCCTTCTATGATACCAGAGCATTTTCTTAACTGAATAAATTTTTAGGTCTTAACTTGATTCCGAAGTATTTTACATTTATGTTAAATTTGATAAAAATTGCTGAACTTTTTTTTTTAAAGATTTTATGTATTAAATAAACAAGCTATTTATCAGAGAGCAGAGTCAGAGGGAGAAGCAGACTCCCCATTAATCAGGGAGCCTGACGTGGGACTCCATCCAGCGACTCTGGGATCATGACTAGAGTTGAAGGCAGACACTTAACTGACTGAGCCACCCAGGCGCCCAAAATTGATGAACTTTGATAGATAGAGCAAGGATCCTGAAACTGCACTTCTCCAGAGGCTGGTCGGGGTCAGTCAGGTGGAGCAGGGTGTTTCTCTCTCTTTTTCTCAGACACTTACTGTGGGTGTCTCATGGTTCCATAGTCCACGATTATGAGTTTAAATTACAAAGATATACACACACACACACACACACACACACACAATCTTCTATTATATATGTAATGTGTAAAATAATCTGTTTACAATATGCATAATTTTGGGGCACCTGGTGGCTCAGTTGGGTAAGTGTCTGTCTTAGGCTCAGGTCATCATCCTGGGGTCCTGGGATTGAGGACCGTGTTGAGTATCCCTGCTCAGCGGGCAACCTGCTTCTTCCTCTTCCTCTATCCCTTCCCCCTGCTTGTGCGTGCCCTCTGTCTCAAGTAAATAAATAAAAGAAAAAACAATATGCGTAATCTTTATTGTGTATAGAATATACATAAAATCCTCTGTTATGGACCATATAAAATTTAATTATATATAATCTGTCTTATACATATTTCTCCTATATATAATTTTTGTTATATATATATATTTAGATCTATAACACATAACCTATTTATATATAATATATATAATCTCCTAGTCTATGTGTATGTATATATTCCAGTCTGAAATATGAGCTCATGAGGGGCAGACATCCTAAGTCACTTTCATACCCGGTAGTACCTGGTATAGTAAGTTAAGGTTCATGGTATGTCCTCAGCAAAGCCTTAAAGATTTCATTGCACTGATTCCTTTGATGAAGGTTGTATTTCACAGCCATAGGTTGTGTGTGTGTGCGGAGGGGGGGGAGCTACAAATGAAGGCTCTCCAGGGGGCGCTCCTGGCATCAGTGGCATTTGGGAGGACCAAAGGCTGTGATTTGCCCTGAGTCCCCACATCTCTGAATTCTGGGCTTCTAAGTTGCATGTCTCCAGGGACACTGTTCACATTTCACACTTGCTTCTCCTGAATTTCCCTTGCCCCTGTGCAAGACGATTCGAGTGCACGAAGGAAGAGTGCTGTGTGAGGCGATGGGAACATTTTTGGCTATTGCATCACAACCAGCTTCCGGTCTCTCTTGGGGGTTGGTTCTGGAGATGAGGCCCTCCTGCGTGCCCTCACCAGAAGTGCCCCTTCCCACCAACTGTAAAGAGGTGGGAATGAAGCACCATTATTAGCATTTCTGTAGTTGATATAGTATTTTCCCTTTATGAAAAAAAGCCTTGATTTTGGTGACTAAGCTGTCTTGCTTGATTATTTTGAAGTTTTTCTTCTATTTTCTTTTTTTTTCCTTTTTTTTTCTTCTATTTTCTACAGAAATGCTACCTAATAATACTTCTCGAGGGGGATCACGGTGATTCTTGGGGTCTTCCCGGGATCTGTGAGCTCAAGTAGAGGTTGTCCAGGCTGAGCATGGGGCTCAGGACAATCAGATTCAAAAAG
>CM052802.1:10316698-10384769 GCA_028533885.1 Nasua narica | reverse complement strand
TGGCGGAAGAGCCTAGCGAGATCTGTGCTGTCTTCTATGAGGGCACTAATCTCATGCATGAGGGCTCCACCCCTCATGACCTAATCACCTTCCCAAATTGGGGTTTCAGGGTATGAATTTTGAGGGGACACAAACATTGAGACTACACCACTTTCTGTATAGCTCTTTTCTGAGTCCTTCCCCAGAATCATCCTTAAAGGTCCAATGTAGTAGTGTGGGATTCCAAACTTGTCCAGCCCCTACCTGTTACCTAGTTCCAAAGGTATTTGTAACAGCAGCACCCCACTTCTTGGTACCAGTTGCTTAGTCTGTTCAGGCTGCTGTAGCAAAAGTACTGTAAATTTTTAGTTGTAGTTGTTAAACTGTATAGTTTATAATTTTGTTAAACTCTTTGTTTAAGTATGGCACAAACATTTATTTCTTATAGTTCTGGAGGCTGGAAATTCCAAGATCAGAGCACCAGAGGATTCTGGGAGAGCCTGCTTCCTGGTTTACAGGCAACTGTCTTCTCGCTGTGTCCTCACATGGCAAGAGGGGAAAGGGAGCTCTTTGGGGCCTCTCTTATAAGAGCACTAATCCCATTCAGGAGGCTTCATCTTCCTGTGCTTTTTACCTACCCAAACACCACCTCCTAATACCATCACATTAGGGGTTAAGATTTCAACATATGAGTGGGGGGAAGGGGACACAAACATTCAGTTCCTAACAGATGGTCCTAAAAGGCCTTTGAGTTCTACTTTTTACCCTGAAGTGTTGCTGTTTGCTTAACACTTAGTTCCTGGGCTTTGTATTCGTGTGTTTGATGCGCTAGGACAGCAGGATATAATGGCTGAGAACTTGGTTCCCTAAATACTATACTGCTGGTGTGAATTCCAACTCATCAGTTCCCCATCTCTGTGATTTGCAGCAAAGTACTTTAGCTATTTCAAATCTCAGGTTTTCTCATCCTTAAACAGGGGCTTCTAATCGTGTCCATAGCATTATTGTAAGAATTAAATGAGACAGGGTATGTAAAGCATTGGGTACAATGCTTGGAACTCAAGGAAATCCCAGTATGTGTTAGTTCTTGGCACAGAGAACCAAAGACCTGTTCTTTAAGAATAAAGTCAAACCCAGTTATTGTTTCTAAACAAGGTTAGTTTCTGCTTCTCCACTTCTAGGTGTTTCTCCCTATCTTGCAGCATATTTACTGTAAGTGGATTCAGCAAGCTGGAATGGGCTAGCAAGCATGGGACTTCCAAAACATGGAGCAAGAGACTTATGTCCCCCTAGACAAGGGACTAGAAAATGTGCAAATGGCCAATAAGCGTATAAAATGATCCTCAGTATCACTAATCAAAACCATAATAAAGTGCCACTTCACACTCATCAGAATGGTTGTTTCCAAAAAGTTTCCCCAAACAAAAAAACCCAGAAATAATAGATGTTGGCAGAGAGGTGGAGAAATTGGCAGTTTGCTGCACTGTTGGTTGGACCGTAGAGTGGTGCCATCGCTAGGGAAAACATTAAGGTAGTTTCTCAAAAAATTAAGAATGGAATAACTGCACAATCTAGCAATCCCACTTTTCGGTGTCTACTCCAAAAGAATTGAGAGCAGGGATTCAGACAGGTATCTGTAGCGTATTCAGAACGGCATTATTCACAGTGGCCAAAATGTGGAAGCAACGCAATTGTCCATGGACAGATGAATGGATAAATAAAATGTGGTAAACAGGAGGTGGTCTATTCCGACAGTGGACTATTATTCAGCCTTAAAAAGGAAGGAAATTCTGACATATGCTTCACCATGAATGAACCTTGAGGACCTCATGCTAAGTGAAACAAGCCAGTCACAAAACAGTGTGTGTTACCACCTAACACCACTTATAAGAGATGGTTGGCGTACTCAAATTCACAGAGACAGAAAGAATGGTAGCTGCCCGGGGCTGGAGGCAGAGGGAGAATGGAGAGTTCGTGCTTAATGAGCATGGAGTTTCAGTTTTGTAAGATGAAATGTTCTGGAGACAGATGGTGCTGATGACTGTACATGTTGTGAATGTTCTTAATGCTGCTGAGCTGTGCACTTAATGGTTAAAATGGCAAATTTTGTTACGTATATTTTACCATAATTAAAAATATAAATTTTGCCATGCCTAGGTAGCTCAGTTGGTTAAGCGTCTGCCTTCCGCTCAGGTCATGATCTTGGGGTCCTGAGATGGAGCCCCATGTTGGGCTCCTTGCTTAGCGGGGAGTCGGCTTCTAGGTGTTTCTCCCTACCTTAGGCATCTGTCTCTCCTCCCTGCTCATGTGTGAGGCTCACACTCTCTCTCTCAAATCTGTGAAAACTATAAATATAATTTTTTTTCTTTAAAAGAAAGCCATTTCTCCTGTACACACAGCTTTACCATGGGGAGTTAAGTTAATATATAATGAGTTTTCAACTCAAGAGTAATGTTTTGGTCAGTCCTCCAAAAAAGTTTCGACTGCCAGAATTGTTTCTGTCTTCTTTGGCAATAATGAAATGCCTCCCTCACTCCTCCCCCTGCCCTCCCCCCAACCCGAGAAATAAGAAACTACTTGAAGTCTTGCCTGGGCCATGTCTTTGAAGACAAAATCCTGATGGCCATGGTGGCATCCTAAGGATTGTGTTACTTTCTTTGCCTCCTCTGACATTTTCAGAAGCAGTTGGATAATGAGGTTAAAGGATATGAGAAGTGGAGTGTAGGTCCAGGAGGATCCAGATTTTGTTGGGCCTCAAGCTCATACAATTTGGGGTTCTCTTAAAAAGAAGAACACTTTTTTCTCTAATTTCTAGTAGAATGCCTGTTGTGAACACACTTCGGGGCCCTTCCCAGGGCCTTGAAGGATCCCTGAAGCTTAAGCTTCCTTAGTTTAAGGTATCTTGTCTCTGTTCCTAAAGGAGAGGGCAAATAACGGAACTGCCTATAGCAAACTGCTTACTTCCTCTGAGCTTTATTCTCAGATGCAAAAAGATCTGGGAAAATGTGTTACATTCAGAAGACTGACAGATAGTTGGGAAGCTGAGGGGGATTGGAAAATGGTTTATGCAGTTGAATCTCATTCTAGTCCACGTTTAATTTCACCCTTTTTCCAAACTTCAATTTGGCAATCATTTGTACTGTAAATTAGCATTACGAAGTGACCTTTGACCCACACCAATTAATTTGGAATTTCTCGCTGGTAGAGTTGCATTATAAAATTGTAGAGGCATCTTCTGAGAAATCGTATAACATTTCCATGATAATTATGACCTTGAGGTATTCTCGTGTCAAAGAAGATGCATCATCTTGTCTTCTTTGGTAATTACCTTCTCCTCCCCCCTCTCCCCACCCCAAGTCCCTCTTCAGATCTGTTTCCTTACTTAGAAAAATACTTCATCAATCAGAGATTAGAATAATCTCATTACCTATGGGAATTCCTCAGTGTCAGTCAGGCCTTTGATGGAGCTGTTAGGGAGCCTTTGTCATTGAAAGCATCGCTTAGTGACCAGATGGACTCATTGGGAACCCCTTGGAGAATGTCAGACAGGAAGACATTTAATGAGCCGTGACGCGTGCGGAGTGAGCAATAGTGCAGTTCTGGTTTTCTTGTTGCTTTACTTCCAATAGTAGCATACATTCTTTTTTCTTTTTTTTTGCATGAAAAATAGAGCTTTCAGAAATAATATTTATTTACTTCCTATCACAAAAATGGAGGCAAAAATCAAAGAATAGACCGTATTCTTTTTTTTGCAGCAGGGTTCCTGATGAGGAGGGAGCCCAAGGTCCTTGGGAGCCTAATGGAGTCGGGGCAGCTGCTGTTCAGACTTCAGCCAAATCCCTTACTTTTAGATGTAGATCTCAGCGGCCAGATTGCCTATTGTGCCGATGCCAGTTGGGCACTGGGGTGTGTTTGCCAAACTCATTTTCACTTCGTGGACAAAACTAGAATCTGGATCCTAAATTAAAGGTGAAAAACAAGGTCTTCTAAACCAATTAGATTCTATTATCACTCAAGTAGGGATTTTATACTGTGTTGGGCTACTTGAATGATAGAAAATGATTGAAAAAAATCTAGTTTTTTCTCCCCCTCCCCCAGAGATTTTGGGGAGACTTTATAAAACTCCTTTATGTTTGTGGTGAATTGAGGTCTCCTCTGCTTATTTTAGACTCTGGAAAGATGGATTGAAAGGAGTTCAAAATCTGTTCTTTTACATGTAGTAACCATTTCCATTGGATTGAATTTAGCCAAATTATTTTTGGCTTGATCTGCACTCCAAAGAAAACGGGTGTGGTGGAAAAAAATGATACTGAGAATGAGTAAAACGAGGAGGAATTTTGTATTGTTCTGAGTTTTTGGTCAGTGGAAGACTTTTTTTTAAAAAATGCTTTGTTCATTTCACAGCTTTGATTTGGTCTGTTAAATCTTTTCGAATCTGTGGCTCAAGGTTCTAAACTTCATTATCAGTGGCTACTTGGTATATAGACACTCTTTAGTTTAAATTCTTAAACCACTTCAATTAAAATATGAACAATAAGGTTTGTTTTAAAATGAGCTTCTCCGTATGTTTTCCTTTTTCATCTGAGCTATTCATGCTGCTGGTGTGATGTGAGTCCTAATTCGGTCAGTTTGGAAATTCTTATTTTTAGCACGAGTAGAAAATAAATGGTGTGCTGCCACTAGTTTGCTTTCAAATGAATAAATTGTCTCAGTTGAAACAAATTTGTATTGGAATTTGTTGGCAGATTGGCCAGGAACCAGTGTTATGACTTTCTTCTACTTTTCCCTAAACTTTTTTTTTTTTCTTATTAACATATAATGTATTAATCGCTTCAGGGGTATAGGTCTGTGAATCATCAGTCTTACACAATTCACAGCACTCACCATAGTACATACCCTCCCCAATGTCCATCACCCAGCCACCCCATCCCTCCTTCCCACCCCCCCAGCAACCCTCAGTTTGTTTCCTGAGATTAAGAGTCACTTATGGTTTCTCTCCCTCCCCGGTCCCATCTTGTTTCATTTTTCCCTCCCTTCCCCCCAAGACCCCCCGCCCTGCCTCTCAAATTCCTCATATCAGAGAGATTGTATGATAATTGTCTTTTTCTGATTGCCTTATTTCACCAGCACAATACCCTCTAGTTGCATCCACATCATTGCAAATGGTAAGATTTCGTTTTTGATGGCTGCATAGTATTCCATTATGTATATGTACCACGACTTCTTTATGCATTCATCTGTTGATGGACATCTAGGGTCTTTCCATAGTTTGGCTACTGTGGATATTGCTGGTGTCTACAGTGCTTATTCATTAGGAGAGGAAAGCCTTTCCTGGGACCTCCCGGAGGGCGTGGGCTCCCGCCCCCCCATCCTGTTTCAGGCCTCCATCATCCCAGCGCATGGCACACTCTGCACCTGGGACCCTCTTAGCTGCAGCCTCCTGGGGAGGTTTATACTGCAGGCAGGATCCCATTGGTTAAACTAATTCAGGAGGGAAGGATGTCACTAACCTTTATAGCTTACTTATCCCTTTGTTACCTGAATTACAGAGTTGTAATAATTGTATTACCTGTGAGGCGCCAGTTGTTGCATCCAGGTTTTTGCATAATTTTTTTTTCATGTGGGCTCCACGCCCCGTGAGAGGCTTGACCTCATCACTCTGAGATCAAGGTTGGTGTGCCCTACTGACTGAGCCAGGCAGTCCTTGCATCATTTTGTTTCAGCCTTAGTGGGGAGAAGTGTCATCCTTTCCATTATACAGGCAAGGAAGGCCAGATTCCGGCAAGATAAGAGACTTAGGATCACGTGGATGGGAAGAGGCAGAACTTGGATTTACATGCAGGTTCTGTGGCCTGCTCTTCCCCATGCCCTCTGAGGCCTTCCACCAAGTCAGAGGGGCTTTTAGAGATCTTCCTGTTGGATGGTTTTCAGCACTGGATGTGCGAGTCATCTGGTGAATTTAAGATGAAGATTTCCTTGGTCTCATCTCCAGCTGGCCCGTCTGAATCTCTGGGGGTGGGGTCCAGGCCTGCTGATTCTGCCGTGCAGGGGACAGGAACGTCCAGGGGGCCAGAGGAAGGAGGTGCATAATGCTCGCTCAGGTTTCAGGGAGTCTCAACGAAGTCCAGCAACCTCTAGCAGGTCAGTCAGCGCGTTAGTCACGAGCTGGGACTTGACCCAAGATCTTCTGGCAGCCCTTTGGTCTCTTCCTATTCTCATTCCAAATCCTGAGAATAGTCTGGCTGGGTACCGAAAACGAGGGGAGAGGCTCACTTCATCTTGGAGTTCTGAAGCACACGACGGGGCCGCGTTACAGAGCCCCCTCTGGTGTGAGGAGAAACAGGGCCAATGTTGCCTTTCTGGAGGTGGCTGCTCTTCAGTCCCCTGCCTGCAGGCCCGGGGCCCTTTCAGCTTGGGGGCTTGGGACTTTGTTCAGCTGGGGGCAGGAGGCTGTCTTCATGCTCTAATGTTTTGCTCCCTCCTGTCATAGCTGCTGCTGAAACTCCTCTTGAGTTGTTGTGGGACTTCTGGATAAATTTTCCCTGGCTGTTTTTGTTCTGTGATGTTTCTCAATATTTTCTTCCGGTTCACAGCCTTGGAATTTAGCTTGGCTCATTTTCTTTCTCAAATCCATTGACGTTTCTTTTCAGAAATTTTAAATTTATTTCTTTTTCCTCCTGTTGAGAGCTCTTTTCCTCTGATGGCTTCTTTCCCACAGCAGTCTGGTCTTGCTTTATGGACCTGCTATTATTTCAGATCTGATTTTTTTTTAAAGATTTTATTTATTTATTTGACAGAAAGAGAGAGCACAAGCAGGGGGAGAGGCAGAGGGAGAGGGAGAAGCAGGCTCCCTGCAGAGCAGGGGAAGCCCGATACAGAACTTGATCCCAGGACTCCAGGATCATGACCTGAGCTGAATGCAGTGCCTCAACCAACTGAGCCCGCTAGGCGCCCCAGATCTGAATTTTTAAAAACTTTTCTTCTGTCCTACAAATTAGGTTTCTTCTGGGGCCAGTTCTATTTGTTAATTACAGCCCTTCCTTTCATGTTCTGGCTTTTCCTCGGATAACTTGTGATCTTCACTTGCTGGTGGTGGGTCTTGATGAATGCACTCCATTGATAAGCTGAGAAGTTGGTTTTGATCTTCTCTGCAGGTGTAGAGACAGCTTTCAAAATAGGCCTCTTGTAAGTAGCAGGCAGATCCTGCTTCCCCCCATAATTGTCAAAGAAGGGAGGGAGGGTGCCTGTAAGTGTGTCTTACCCCCGGGTGTTGGGGGGGATTGCCTTTTCTGATGTGGAGGTTCCAAACTGCCTCTTACTCCTCTCCCACATGTACACTGGGATTTCCCCCAGATACAGTGCCCAGTTTCTTGGTTTTAATCAGTGGGCTCAACCCTCTGCTGTGGCTCCCAGCCCTAAAGGGTCTATTTTTGTGGGAAGGAAAAGGAGAAAGAGAAGGAGATGGCAGGGGAGGGGCAGGGAGGGCTCAGCCCTAATGCATTCAGTTCTCTAATCCACGTGCTCTCCCCCACCCGGTGCCCACTCCTGCCTTTATCTTTGCCTCCTCCCCAGAACTCCCTGGAAGGATAGCACTTCCCTCCAGAAGCACAGATCTCCGCCTTTCCTGTTTCCAGCACTGCTGTTTGTTTGACTTGCTTGCTTTCTTCAAAAGAAGTTTTTTTCCTGTCATTCTCACGCTGGCCTGGAGAGAGACAGCCTTTGCTTCTCCTGCCTCCTGGAGTTGGAAGCCCGACAGAGGCCTGGAGTGTAGGGCGTCTGCTTTGTGTTGTGCTCTAAGCGGCCCCTTGATGTCCCCATGCGCCTGCAGGGTGGGGTCCTGCAGGACAGTCCCCTCTTCTCAGTGACAGCCGCTGGCCCGGGAGGCTTGCCTCTGCCCCTGGGACTGTGATTTGTTAGGCGGCCATTCCTGTTGGAGATACAGGGTGAGAGGGGCCATGGCGGGAGGAGTGGCAGGGGTGCGTCGGTGGAGACGTTTTCTCGTCAGCTTTGTGAACCAAGCCTGTGTGGACAAGGAGGAGGAAGGAAAGGGCAGAGGTGGGCTCCACGTTTCAGTTCTGGCCTGGGGCTGGTGTCCAGCATCTTTTACCTCTTGCTTTTGTACCGGCCACCTCCCCAGGTGCTGCTTGTCCCCCTTCAGCTCCTTGTCCCCGGGCTCGTCCAGCAGCGGGGCTGTCCAGTACCCACAGGCCTTCCTGCCCCATACCTGAGCCCAGGGAGGAGGAGAAGTCCCAGCGCCACACAGCCTGGCCCTCGTCCCCTTCTTCCGTGTCTGTCTACAGACCTCCTGAGAAGCCCCTGAAAGGGGAAGCAGAGTTTGGAGAGCGGGAGAGGAGAGGGCACCGTCCCTACTGAGGCCAAGTAGAGAGGCCTGTGGGCCGAGCTTCCCCGCGTTGGTCGCGGCGGGCCCGGAAGTGATGGACCGGTGCACGCGGCCGGGACACCCTCACCGGGCCGCCGCTCACGCGGGCAGTGGGGTGGCAGAGCCGCGGGAGCTTCAGAATCCTGGTTTGAGACTTACCGCCGTCCTTAGCATGAGGGGTTCGGAGCAGGCGATACGCGGAGGAGGAAAGGGCAGGAGAAGGGGAACAGCGTGGCCGGGGTCATGGCTGTGAAGGGCGAGGGGGGAGTAGGAGGGGGTGCAAGGTTCGGTCTTGCCAGATATGGGCCTGTGGCACTGGGGGCACGGGGGGAAGGGAGCTGGCGGGGTGACTCCGGAGGTCAGGGTGTCGTTGGGAAGGTGCGTGAAGACTGTGGGAGAGTGTGGGCGAGACGCCGCAGGATGTTTTTATAGTGCGGGAAACAGTGCGACAGACTCGTGAACTCAGCATGCTTGAACCGAACGATCTCGACATCTTCTGTCCAACTTGGCCCCTTGTTTGAGCGCAAAACCAGAGGCTGCGTTACCATCCTGGCTGCCAGACACACCTGTGACCTGTGACTCCGGGCAAGGCCTTGACCGCCGGAGGCTCTTGGCTGGGAGCGCCGCCCGGTGGGGGCTCCAGTCCTCTGCTGCTCCCCGCCCAGATCCGCGGTAGGGGGGACCCCCTGGCAGTGGGAGGGGCCCGGGATGGGGCGCTCTTCCCAACAGGCTGCTTCTACAGCTAGTGCCTCTCATACCTGGACTTTGTTGAAGTCGTCAAAGAAAAATTAGGTAACGGAATATGGTTTAATCTGTGTGTCTTCCGAATTTTTGCCTACTTAGCTGCCAGGCTTGCTCGTTCGCGATGGGCCATTAGGGCTGTGACTGCCGTTGGTTTTGGCCAGGGCTGGAAAGTTCATCCGACTGTACTTGCAGTGGAATTTTGGCATCTTTGTTGCAGCAGCAGCAGCTAACCTTGTTCTGAGTGTACATTTTAACAGCCGTCCTAACTTCCAGCTTTGTAATTGGTTCACCTCTTATTTTGAGAATAGCTTTACTCTCAAATGATAGCAGTCTGTAGACAGAGAGCATTAATTAAAAAAAACTTGGTATAAGTGGAAAGGAAATTACAACAGTTGACTTAAGGGCAAGCAAGATACCTTCATTTAAGATTTTCTTTTTAAGTGACAAAAAATTCAGTGTGTCAGGAAAAGAAATGTGGCAGTTATAGGGAAAACCTTTATTATTTATTTAAAGATTTTATTTATGCATTTGGCAGAGGCAGCACAGGCAGGGAGAATTTTAGGCAGAGGGAGTAGCAGGCTCCCTGATGAGCAAGGAGCCTGCTGTGGGATTCGATCCCAGAATCCTGGGATCATGACCTGAGCCCAAGGCAGACGCTCAACTGACTGAGCCACCCAGGTATCCCAAAACTGTTTTTTTCCTAAATATGTCATAATAAGAGAAATACACTGCGAGAGTGTTTTCTTGGGGTAAAAGCAGAGTAGTTGCTGATAGGTTTTTTTTTTGAACTTTTATGAACTTTTTTTTTGAACTTTTTCAGTGTTCCAAGATTCATTGTTCATGCACCACACCCAGTGCTCCATGCAGTACATGCCTTCCTCAATACCCACCACCAGGCTCACCCAACCTCCAACCCCCAACCCCCAAGCCCCTCCCCTCCAAAACCCTCAGTTTATCAGAATCCACAGTCTCTCATGTTTCGTCTCCCCCTCCGATTTCGCCCAAGTTGTTGATAGTTTTAGCAGTAACACGTTCTCAGTTGACCGCTTAGGCTTTCTCTGAAGCAAACGGTCTCTAGTAGAGAATATGGAGACTGGAAAGTCTGGTGCCAAAGACAGAGTCTGGGCAGACGATCCCAGCAAAGCTATAGTTCCATGGTGGAAAGAGGGAGCTTCGTGGGGGGCCCTGCACCACAGGAAGCAGTCCCCACTTAGACTCCCCATCCGTGCCAGTGATGGACTGCTTGCTATGTGCTGTTTTGTTCTTTCTAATCCTTTTTACAATTCAAGTTAGCTTTTATTCTCCACATTTATTTTCCTTAGAGAAGGGAAGAATCTCTCCCGAGGGCAAAAATGCACTATTAATAATGAGTAAGCCAGAATTGAGACCCAAGTGCACCTGGTTCCAAAGCATGCATTCTTCCTACTAAAACCATTGTGTTTCCTGTAAGTCTGCTGGCTAGATATTTTTGGCCTAAAATGCCCTCTTTTTCAGCTATGATTCTTTTCGATCAAATGCTTTCTGAAACATCATCTCTTTCATAGACCTTAGCAAACTGATTTAAAATGAGGTAGCGATTCCCCCCATACTGTTCTATTTAAAGATGTAGCTCTCACACCTCATTTAGCACTTGCCACCATGGAAAGTAGATTTACTATATTTTTTTTTTGAAAGTAGATTTACTCTTTTAACTGGTTACCTGTGGTTTGTGTGGGGCAGAGGGGCGTGGGAGGACAATGTGGGATTAACTATTTAGTGGTCCTATACAGAATAAATTTAAATGCCAAAAAATGTAGAATATAATTTAAATGTTTCTGTTGTGATTTTACTTTTACTTGTACCATAAAAAATAATACTAGTGATTTATATTTCAGATGGCAAGATAATATTTCACGTTAATATGTCATTTGCAATGATGTATGTTACTTGATCTATTCATTGGTCATAGAACGTTTAAATATTCTAATTATCTCCTGATTGCACTTAGTAAACAATGACGTTTTTACGGATTATGGAATTGATCGTGTGATATGCAACATAGGAACATCTCTATTCTCCATGATCTGATTAACCATAAACTCTGTGACGGAAGTAAATTATAGGAGATACTGTGTAAGTTTCCCAAGTGCTGGGATTGTGTTTGTTTCCTTGACTATTGTAAATTTAGTATCTTAGCAGAGGGGTGTTATTAAAATTTGTTGAATTATTAATATATGTGTATATAAATGAGTTATAGAAATTTGTTTTAGAAAAGTAAAAGCCAGAATATACCCTAATGTTGCAAATCCATCTTGATCTTCTGTTCCTTTTATGGTATAACAGAATAAAAATGGGTTGTTTTCATGACATTGGGCATCCAAAGTACTGAAATGTTAAGGAAATATTATTTACACTTAAGAAGTTCATATGACAAGAATACTGTATAGTTATAAAGATACTCCTCTAAAGCCTGTGTATAATGAGAGAGAGAGATGTGGGGGAGGAAGGGCGAGCTGGAGAGAGAGAGAGAGGAAGCAGATATGTTAAGTTGGTGATACTTGGAGAAGCTAGATTTCTGGATGAGAGGGATGTGGGAGTTCTTTATTCTTGAAACTTTTATGTAGATGTGAAACTATTTTGAAATATTTACTACGAGAACATATTACTACATAGTTTGTCCTTAGTGGAACACGAACAAGTTTGACAATATTTCCAGATAAAAATTGATCACCCTGCTCAGTGACTTAGAAATAAGGAGAATTCATTTCTTTTTCAACATTAAACTGTAAAACAGCTTATGGTAGATTAGAGCAGAGATGGTGCAGAATCTCTTAGTAGAGACAGAAGGGTCTGTGAGATCTGAGTATTGACCTCACACTAGTAATACAGCCGGTGATCTTTGGACATTTGTTTCATTGGCCAGGAATGGTTTGGGAGGTTGGATATGCCAGGTCGTGTAGCCTGATAGCTAACCCCCCTTCCTCTGTGCCCATGTTCAGCAAACACTCTCCTGATTGTGATTTATCACCCCTGCTTATCTGCTGTGCCAGCCCTGCTGCTGCAGATATCCTGGAGTGCTGGAGAGAGAAATTCCTCATCATCAGTTAAAAGGCTGTTGGTTTTTGAGCTCAGTTATGTGCTTCCTCCTATGGAGGCACTCCCACTTTCTGTGTACTGGCGAGATTTAATGCTCTCACCTTCCAATACAGCCATACTCTGGTGTGTGGGGAGCTCACTAAGATGACGGGGTCCAGGGAGGCCTCATGGTGAAAGCCATTCGGTCTTCCCCAGAGATATTCTGATTTTTTTCACTTATTTCTTTTGACTTATTTAACTAAGACTTAACATTCCAGGAGCAAAAAAGAATTAAAAGCTGAGTAATGAATGTGGATAGTATTCGTATCCATCGATTTCTTTCTTTTCATCAGCCCTGGATATTAGAAAGCTGATAAATTAAAGACTGGCCTTGGACAGGTGTAATCACAGGTACAAACAGAAACAGCGAGATTCATACAGAGAAATGATTTTCTCTGAAGATGAGCATGTGGTCGTAAATTGTAAACAACATGAAGAAAGAATCCACTCTGAAGAGACAAAAAAACATAACAATCAGGAGTATTTGTACTCTAAGAATTTAAGATACTAAGAAAGTCTGCAAGGACATATGAAATAAGTTAGAACTAATTGTTAAGAATAAAAATAACAGGCATCTGGGTGGTCAGTTGGTTAGGCATCCGACTCTTGATTTTTTTTTTTTTAAGATTTTATTTATTTATTTGACAGAGAAAGAGATCACAAGTAGTCAGAGAGGCAGAGAGAGAAGGGGAAGCAGGCTCCCTGCTTCCTGACCTGAGCGGAAGGCAGAGGCTTAACCCACTGAACCACCCATGCGCCCCCAACTCTTGATTTAGGCTCAGGTCATGATTCATTAGGCTCAGGTTGTGAGGTCGAGCCCTGTGTTGGGCTCCATGCTGAGTGTGGCGTGGGTTTATGATTTCCTTTCTTCCTCTCTCTGCCTCCTTGTCCCTCTGCTTGTGCTTTCTCAAATAAGCAAATAAATAAATAAATAAAATAAAAATAATAGTACACTATGAAATGAGAATAGAAATACTTGAAAAGGAACCAAATAAAACTTGTAGAAACATTATATACTTACTGCCATTAAAAATTCAGTAGTCCAGTGGTGCCTGGATAGCTCAGTTGAATGTCTGACACTTGATTTTGGCTCAGATCATGATCTTAGGGTCATGGGATTGAGCCCTGTGTAGGGCTTCATACTGAGCATGGAGCCTGCTTGGGATTCTCTCTCCTTCCCTCTCCTCTAAAAAACATAAACAAAGACAACAAAAAACCTCAAAGCAAAAACACCACAGTAGTCCATTAATAGCAGATGAGGCAAATCAGAAGAGAGATCTAGTGAATGTGGAGAGAGATCTGAGATAATTACTCAAAATGTAGCATAGAGTGAGAAAGAGATTGGAAACATGCAAATTATTGAGAGACTTGCAGACAGAATGAGATGGTGAAAGATGTCTTATAAGAGTCTAGAAAACTAGAATAGAATTGAAAGAACTAATATTCAAAAAGATAATAGCAGATAATGTTTTCAGAATGGATAAAGTACATATTCTAATATTGGGGGAATCACATTGGAACATGGGCAGGAAATACAAAACAAACTCCAGTGTTGAAGGAAAATATCTTAAGAGAATCATGTAGAAAAAAATAGATTATTTACAAAGACAACAGTTCTAGATAATAGGCTTCTCATTAGCAATAAGAGAGGGAGAGAAATTAATGGAATACGTACAACTTCCACAATGCGATATCTATACTCAGTTTGTCACTCGAGAGGGAGGGCAGGACATCTTCAGATTCACGGAAAGGGCAGACTTACCACATACAAACCTAAATTGGATTAAATTTAATTGGAATTAAAAGGAAGAAATGGAATGTCAAGACTTTGGGGAACATGTACACATTTTTACAAGCATCAGATTGAAAACAATTGATTTTGTTTGAGTGATTAAAACAAGGTAGGTCTGAAATAGTAGATGATAGCAACATTGAAGATGGGAATAAGGATACTGGAGCTGAAGTGTTTTAAGGTCCATGTATTTTTTAGAGGAAGATAAAAGTATTGATCACTTTTCGACTTTAAATCAAGTAAGTGTGTCCCTCAATTTTCTCATTAGACTGGATCGATGTGTTTTTAGGAGGAAGACCACAGAGGTGAAGCACCATTATCACATATCAAGGGTACATGCTATTGATATGACCTGTCACTGTTGATATTAACCTTGATTACACGGCTTGAGATAGATTTGCCAGGTTTTTCTACTATAAAGCTACTCTTTTTCTCTCTTCATTTTGTACCCTTTGGAAGAAAGTCCTATGCACAGTCCTTGCTTAAAGAATGGGATTATTCTCTACCTCCTTGAGGTCAGAAGATCTACATAAAGTATTTATAGTTCTGCATGGGAGATTTAGCTGTTCTCTCATGTTCACTTATTTATCCATTTATATCAATACGGATTCATGGATAATATTATACTTCAGTTTACATTCTAGTATTACTTTATTGCTCAAATTGTTTCAGCATGAACCATTAGGAGCCCTTTCAGTTGACTCTTGTATCCCTTTGATGTACTTCATCAAGGTGGTTTCTCCTGCCCCAGCCCTAGAATCAATCAGCTATTTCTTCAAGGAGCCATGGGTTTTTTGTATTAGAAACCAAGAACTGGGTGCTAGTTGTGCTTATTGCTACCAGGGCGTTGTTACATGTATATATCCCTTTCTTTGGAATAGATTAGTGGCTTAACCTACTCCATCTCAACTAGTTAGAATTTCTAAGGGTGGCACTCGGGCATTAGTAGATTGTTAAAATTCCCTAGGTGATTTTAATGTACTGCCAAAGAAGCAGGTCTAGTCCTATACCTTTAAGGATAAAGATTGCTAATATGTGAAGTAGATCCTGGATAAATATTTGTCAGTGTTAATGTTAGTCATTCATTCATTCATTCCTTTTTTGAGCAAACATTTTCTGAGTCCTTATCACCTTCCAGGCACTATATAAATCACTAGAAGAGACTCAGCCCTTGACAATGATAAAAATGATTGGTAACATGCACTACTGGGTATTTACCCTAAAGATACAAATGTAGTGATCTGAAGGGGCACCTGCAACCCCCAATGTTTATAGCAGCAGTGTCCACAATAGCCAGACTATGGAAAGAGCCCAGATGTCCATCGAGAGATGAATGGATAAAGAAGATGTGGGGTGTGTGTGTGTATGTGTATATTCACAACGGAATATTACTCAGCCATCAAAAACCTGAAATCTTGCCATTTGCAACAACAAGGATAGAACTAGAGGTATTAAGCTAAGCGAAATAAATCAGTCAGAGAAAGAGAATTATCATATGATCTCACTGATATGTGGAATTTAAGAAACAAGGCAGAGGATCATAAGGGAAGAGAGGAAAAGGTGAAACAAGACGAAACCAGAGAGGGAGACAAAACATAAGAGACTCTTAATCTCAGGAAACAAACAGATTGTTGCTGGGAGGGAGGGACATGGGGGATTGGGTGGCTGGGTGATTGACATTGGGGAGGGTATGGGTTGTGGTGAGTATTGTGTAAGACTGTCACAGAATCACAGACCTGTACCTCTGAAACAAATAATACATTGAAAAAAAATGATTGGTAACATTCACTACCATTATTGAAAGCATATTTGAAAGCACTGAGCTAATCACCATGTTACTTCATTAAATGCTTGAAGAACTCCTTGTCTTGGGTCCATTTTACCAATGAACAAAATTGAGGCTCTGAAAGGCGATAAGTGTTTTTGATAGAAGCACAGAGGAATGGTATCCAACAAATCAGAGAGTGTGTAATCAAAGAAGACTTCCTGGAAGAAAAGACATTTGACCTGTGTTTTAAAAAGTTATTAGGAGCTGCCTGTGCAATGTGGAGAAGAAGATATTTCAGGGATCAGTGCTAGGAAATTAAAATTGGTTTAATACTGTTAACAGACTTATTTGGGCTTCCTCAGTTTTTCCACTAATGTATGTTTTCTGTTCCAAAGTTCATTTCATGATTTTACATTGCATTTAGTTCTCATCTCTTTTAGTATTCTCTAATCTGCAACCATTTGTTTTTTTTTTTATGATCTTGACATTTTTGGTGAATAACGATTTGGAGTTTTGTTGAATGTCCCTTTGTGTTTGTTTGCCTGATGTTTTCTCATATTAGATTGAAGTTATTGATTTTGGGCAGTGCATTATAAAGGTGGTATATCCTTCTCTTTGTACCATATTCGGGGCTCATGATATCAACATGAATTATTATTGGTGATGTTAACCGTGATGACTTGCTTCAAGTGGTGTCAGCCAGCTTTCTCCATATTATAATTCTTATTTTTCACCATCTTTACTTCCTCAGAAGCAAATCTCCAAGCCCAGCTCACACTCAATGGGAGGGGATTTAGCTCCACCTTCTGGAGGGAGCAGTATCAAGTAATTTGTAATCATATCTGAAAACCAGCACGGTGTTCAGCAAATTTGGGGGGAAAGTACTTTGAGGCATTGCAGATATTGTATTTCTCAGCAGTTTTGCCCACTGAGTTAGTATTTATCTGAGCAATATGATTGCTGTTCTAATGATAATTTCCTATATTCCTCATTCATTCATTCAACATTTAATAATTGCAGTTCTTTTGTCAGAAAGATTTGTTCCTTCCACTTATTTGGTTATTTTTATCATTGTGGACTCATGGTTATTTATTTTAGTTTTTGGGTTATCATTATTAGGTTCTCATTTTTCCAAATTTGATTATTGAAAACTCTTTCAGTTTCGCTTCTGTGTCTTCTGGGCATTGTGGAACTACAGGATATTCCCGGTTCATCTTTGGTTTATCCCTACTCCAGTTTTGGAGTTAGTTATTTCTGCAAAAAGCTTTGGTACCTTTGAGTTGACATGGTATTTAGAAACCAAGATCTGGGAGCTGGATGTGCTCATTGCTCATGGAGGGTTACTGCTGCTTCGGGGCTCACTCAATAAACAGAGCTAGGAAATGTTCGTATATCTACTGACCTACGTATACAGACATCTGCATTTCTTTCTCTCTATAAAAATAAACATTAGTTCACACTGATGTTTCTGACTATATATGTCAGTGTTTCTATATCTGTATATGTGTTAAATATGAGCTTATGCTGATATAGTTTATACTGATATATTTACACAAACACACACACACACACACACACACACACACACATAAATAAAATTATCCAGAACCACAGGGTTCATTCTGTCTTTCCTCTTTTCTTCTCGTGGAAATCTTGGCTCCCGTTATCTACAATTTATTTGTAAAATTTTCAATCCTAGTATATATAAAGTAGTTTCGGAATTGCCAGCTGGTACTCCTGAGAGCAATACATACCAGCTACAGCACAGTCTTTACGTAATTTTTGTTTTCTGTCATTAGCTTATAGTGTTAGGGTTCTGAGTTCCAAAGTTATTTAGGTCAGCTTCCCTCCCTCCCCCCCGCGCCCCCCCCCCCGCCACTGCAGTGAAGTGATGTCATCCACTTATATGATTGCATTCCTTTTTTGTAATCTCCATTTTATCCCCTGACACCTCATTGATGTTTAAAAACGTGACATAACAGTTGAGTTTACTGTTTGTGGTGTACAGTTCTGGGGTTTTGATAAGTGCATAGAGTCATGTATTCACCACCCCAATGCGTACCAAACACTTCCGTCATCTTCGGCTTCTCTGTGTGGTCCTCTACTCCCCGGACATCACTGATTCGCTCCTGAGAGTTTTTTGCCTTTTATGGACTGTCATATAAATGAAGGTTATTAAATATGTAGCTTTTTTCTTTTTTCTTTTTGGATCTGGTTTCTTTCACTTAGCAAAGTGCATGTAGGATACATCTGGCTTATTGGGTGAATTCAACAGATTATTCCTTTTTATTGCTGGGTAGTTTTCCATGGTATGGATGTACTACTGTTTTTTTAATTATTGCATTCTCAGAGGACATTTGGGTTGTTTTCAGTTGCTGGAGATTATGGATAAACATTTCCATACAGGGTTTTGAACATAAGTTAATTCATCGGTAAATACCTTGGAGTGGGATTGCCGGGTTATATGGTAGGTGTATATTTAACTTCGTAAGAACCTGTGGAACTATTTCCAAAGTGGCTGTATCATCTTGTATTCCCACCTGTTGCTCCATAGCCTCACCAGCATTAGATGTTATCAATTTATTTTAAAAAAGAATTTAGCTATTCTAGGGGCGCCTGGGTGGCTCAGTGGGTTAAAGCCTCTGCCTTCAGCTCAGGTCATGATCCCAGCATCCTGGGATCAAGCCCCGCATTGGGCTCTCTGCTCAGGAGGGAGCCCGCTTTCCCCTCTCTCTCTGCCTGCCTCTCTTCCTACTTGTGATCTCTCTCTCTCTGTCAAATAAATAAATAAAAATATTTAAAAAATATTAAAAAAAAAAGAATTTAGCTCTTCTAATGTGTCGTGATATCTCCTTGTGGTTTTGAGTTTCCCTAATGACTAATAATGGTAAGCCTCTTTCATGTGCTTATTTGCCCTCTGAAGATTGTGTATTTAGACCTTTTGTCCCTTTAGAAAACTGGGTTATTTTCTTATTGTTGGGTTTTAACAGTTTTAAATGTATATTTTGGATACAAGTCCTTTATTGGATATGTGATTTGCAAATATTTTCTCTCAGTCTGTATGTGACTTATAACATTTTTTTTTAAAGAAAATAACTGGTTCAGATTTAGTGGCAAGGCAACATGATTTAATAAAAGGGGTCATGATTCAAGACTTAGAAATGCAGTAACAAGATCTCCGCATCAAATTGTAAATGATACTTTATTTTTTCCACAATCAACTAAAGAGCAATGTTTTAGCAGTTGATCATACTGTGGTTGATCTCTTTCCTCTTTGTTTGTACCACAGCCTTACTGTGATCCCAAGGATGGAGTGTGTGTGGGTGTATGCAGGCGTGTATGGACATGAACAATCACGTACACATTTCTTGTGGTATATCTTGATCTGAGTGGTAGTTGCATGAAGTACATATCTATGTAAAAAGTTATGGAATTGTGCAGTTACGATTTGTGCACTTTATTGCATGCATTTTGTAATTTTAAAAAAACGTGTATGTGGATATAAGGTGGTGAAGCCTTAGTTAAGAGTAATAAACAGAAGAAAGCAGAACTTATATAGAAAGAATGGATGAATACATATGGCAAAATACTTACGTGGAATCCCATATGATTATCCTACGTAAGATACAGAGCTTAGAAGATAGACACTAGACCAATGTGTGTGCCCCATGCAGAAGACTATATTCCTCATACCTTTGAAAATGGACAGTTTTCTCTTGATGACTGTGAATGAGTAAATAGCCTAGAGCCCTAGTTGCAGGGTTTTATTAACAATCTACAAACTTATGTAAATTTCTTTTAAGCTTCCTTCACTTTGTGCTGACTTGGTAATTACCCAAAAGAGTTCCTTTGCCAGCGTAGGAATGTGGACGTTAATGGTAAGTGTTGGAATAAGTTAATGTGGAGTTCAGTACCTTGCTTTTCAGAACCGAACCTGAAATGTGTAGTCCAGCTTTTACGGTGCTGGGATGTGCAAAACTTCATAGCTCATAAAAGCGAACGCTCTTGGAAACATTGCTAAAAGCATAAAACCATGATAAGGTTATGTTTCTGGCTTGCCTGTGCCTTAATTGTGATTGTGATTATATTTTGGGCTGGGATTTGAATATTTGACCTCCTCAGAACTTTTGGTTTGGCCCAGGACCAAATGTAGTCTAAGAGCTGGCAGAGCTGCAGGGGAGCGTCTCACTGCGGAATTTTATTACCTTGGCGGAGACTTTGTTTCTTTGTTTCTCAATGGGGGCAAAATGCTTTTGAGTAATTCCAGGTGGAGGCTTGACAGGGTTTGAACATTAAAACTGGGTTACATAATTACACTCCATGGCCCATGTGATTAATAACTTGTGTGCAATCATATTGAAAATAAACAGGGCCTCTTTCTTTTAGGTTTCGTATTTATCCTGAGCTCTAGTTACTACTGCAGTGAAGATAAATGTCTCATTTCATCCCTTCACCCTTTTTCTCTCTCTTCCTTCTCTCCCACCCCCCTCTCCCCTCTCCTCTCCAGAGTAGGATATTGGCAAAATTAATTTTGTTCATGTAAACCACTGTTAAGCCATTTCTTTCTAGTTTTTCTTTGTATTATAGCAATGTGAATTCTATACATAAGCCTGTGGAAATCACTGTTTCTTTTCTTTCTGTCCTATGTGACCTTTTTTTTTTTTTAAGAATTTATTTATTTGCTAGAGAGAGAGAGATAGAGAGAGCGCACAGACAGGGTGAGTGGCAGCAGAGGAGAAACAGGCTCCCCACTGAGCAAGGAGCCTGATGTGAGACTTGATCCCAGGACCCCGGGATCATGACTTGAGCAGAAGGCAGACGCTTAACCAACTGAGCTACCCAGGTGCCCCTTTTTTATGTTTTCAAGTGCGAATTTATATTTGAAGGAAAATAATGACATCGTGCAAAGGAGGAATGGCGCCTTTTTTGGCATGCCGCCTCTGGTTCCAGCTCTGGGCAGGTCCGGGCCCTCAAGCCAGTCTGGCAGTCACGCTGCTAATCTCTATTAATAACCCCTGGTTGTAGGCCAACCCAGTCTTGGTGATCTGGAGACGAGGTATTTGATGCATACCCGAAAGACCTGGCCTGATGCTGGTCTTCAGACGGGGTAGCGTTTGACTTTGGAAAACCAGCTGCACGGTGTAGCCTTCCCCGAGTAGAGTAACAGGCGGTGCCAAGTGGTCCTGGGCCGCCCCCCACGGCCAGGTGGCTCTGGCCTTCCCGCCCCCACACGCCACTTCCAGCTTCCCCCGTGAGGACACCTCGTCGTTTCTAAGCCCAAGCCTCCCTGTCAGATTCTTGTTTTTACATCACGCTTCATATTGGTGGTTTATTGCTTTCATCACATCACGTGCCAGACTGCGAAGGCTTAGCGAATGGACAGAAATCAGAAATCAGCGCCGCGGCCTGGGAGGGCTGCTTGCTGGAGGAGGGGAGGTCGTGTGCAGGCACGCAGACCTTCCGAGGGGGCTGGCCGGGGAAGTTCGCAGTGGAGGGGCGTCTGTGTTCTGGGGACCTTCTGCAACATATTTTTCTGGTGTGTCTTACTGTTTGGTCTGGCCTTTTTTTTTTTTTTTTTATTTCTTTGTAATAGGCGTTGATTTCAGAAATGAGAAGCAAGGCCCGCTTTTAACAATAAACTGAAAGATATTTGGTGAAATTCTTTTTTGATACCTTCCTGATGTCTCCCTTGACATAAAGATTTTTTGATTAGTTCTTTACAAGTATTTCTATTTATGATCTTCCCTACCTGCCGGATTTGCAGGGTTGTGAGCAAGGCTCTGCGAATCTCTTCAGCACGCTTTTAGCAGCTTGAGGCCCCGTTTCGTAGGACCCTGGAAACCCAGTCGGGTTGTGGGGAGCTGGCTGGAGATCCAGCACAGAGTTTACGTGTGGGAGGGTGGTGTCCTGATATTGGAGGTTGCACCCCTCAGTTCTGAAAGACCTCTGGCCATCCCAATGTTGGAGGTTCACTGCCATGGGCACCCGAAATTTCCCATCTCTTGCCATGTAGCTTGACCTCTCTCTTCATTAAGACTTGGCATGGAAGAAAGAAGAGACTTGGCAGGGATCTCCTGACTTTCTTCATTTCTGGACCCCCGCCCCCATTAACAGCTGCTGAAGCCATAGGACTCTATCCACCTTTGGTACTTAGGAAAACAGAGGAAGAGGCTTTGCCATTTCTGTCTTTCCTTTCTTCTTCCTTCATTAGTCTCTCTAGATGAAAAGGGGAAATAATAGATACGAATCACGCTTTCTCTTGAGGAGACAGAAGTGGTGGCAGTTCGTTTGGGTTTTAAGTAATATTTTGCTATTTCCCACTCTGCCATTTTTATTTATGTATAGGTCCATCTTCCTATCCTACATTGTACTGGATCATAATTTGATGACCGGAACTGAATCTGCTTTCCATTTTTCTCCACGTAATATTAGCGGTGTCCTTATGCACAATAAACATTTCCCAAATCTTTTATTCCTGAATCTTACGCAGATAAAGTCCTTAAATTGAAGAGATTTGACAGAACTAAGCTTTGTATGCAAGTGCCCCCATTTGCAATACTTTGTTAGCTTGCTAGTCCTCCATAATCTTAGGGAATTTATAGATACTTTAGAAAGAGGGAGAAGGTACTTTAGGAAGAGGAAGTGATACTCTGTATCACTTAGGTAATGTCATGAGGTTATTTTCACCTCAGGGCCTCCAATTATTTTGGACGTAAATTTAATATTTGCTTCAGTGTATAACAAGTATTTTTATTAATGTTCTAGAGACAAAAATAGTGCTGGGGGACCCATGCTGAAGATATTAAGAATAGCTACATACATTATGAAGCACATAGTTATTCTTCTCATTGTAACAGTATAAACATTTACACTCTTTTTGTTATCAGAACCACTCTCCTGCAATTCTGAGTACTCCTTTGTGGAGAGACCTTCCAGGACATTGTAGTGGAATGAACTTTTTTTTTTTTTTTTTTTTTAGTAGTGTCTCTGCCCAAAGTGGGGCTCAGACTCACAACCCTGAGATCGAGTCACATGCTCTTCTGACTGAGCCAGCAGGTGCCCCTGGAATTCACTTTCTTTTCCCAATTAAAAAAGAACAATTCTACCAGTATTATTGGAGAGAAGTTATGTTTATGTGAAAAAAAGATAACAATACTGAGAACTGCCCCCACTACTACCGCTTATGAGGTTCTGTGGTATATCAGACTCTGCTGGGCACGGGACACACCGTGTAGCCGATACCCAGACTGAGCCACATGGTCGTGACCCTGTCACGTGTTTCCATTTTCAGACATGTCTTGGAGTGTCTGTGTGGTTTCAGATGCACTTGGTGGGGACAGCCTTGTACCTGCTCTCTGCCTTGGTTCCGGTGCTGTGGGAGCCCATGTGGTGTGCCCACAGATCAAGATGGGAGCGTTAACACCGCTGGGCACACCTGAAACTCAGAGGGGACAGAAGCCAGCGGACGCATGCTTCTGCCTACATCCCCCAAGGGGCTAGTTCCGGATGGCGTCTGCATGGCTCCCAGGAGGTCCTGGTGGGATTGATGTCCTGTTGTGCACGGTATTGGTGACAGGCGCTTGGACTAGCTTTCCCTTCTCCCCTGTTTCACTCTCCCTGTTCTCTCTCTTCCCTTCCTCCTCAGATGATTTCCCACCTGAACCGTCTGTACCCGTGTCCTCATCTCAGGCTCCGTTTCAGGAGCACCCACTAAGATAGTGGTCAAATTTGTTCCTTGCCATCCTTTGAGTTTAGAGTGAAGTAGAAGAGATATGTTGATGAGTCACATGGTAAAAATATGCTCTCTCCACCTTGGAAAGTTCTTTGAGGGAAGAGGTGCCTATTTCGATGAGAAGTGGACCTGACCTAGCCTTGAGGATCAGGACAGGTGATAATTAGGCTGGAGTCAGGTCAGGAAGAGAGAAGATTCTTCCACTTCAAGCCAAGGAGTAGTGTTTGCGAAAGGCCCATGTTGGGAGAGGATGTGGCTGTAGTATTAGGAGGGAGGAGGAGAGTGCAGATAGTGGAGGCCAGAGTTAAGAGTTGACCGTGCGAGACTTGTCTATCTTCGTAAGGTCTTAGTCTTCATCCAGGAGCACTAGGGAGACCCCACAGGGGTCTTACAAGGAGATTCGGGGAAGCCAGTTGGGATTCTGGGTGCTTTACACACATGCAGCATGTGATCACTGCAGCCCTAAGACGGGGGGTGGAGGTCGACTTACATCTGGGACTGCCCTTCCCTCAGAGAGCACGTTCTCTCTCTGTCGACTTCTAAACTATCAGCTACTCTCTTCTGGTTCACTTTCCTTCTTGAGGATGTTCTGTGAGTGAGGAAAACCTGCCTGGTGACTTACAATCCTTTATGGCCTCTGGGAGCTGTTAGTAAACACGTCAGCCTGATTTTCCATTGTTTGATTCTAGAGAATCCGAGAAGCAAATAACGGTGCCCCTTTGAGGATACCTGTCAGAGTCAAAGCAGCATGTATTTGCATGTGGTCTTGGTAAAGTGTAGTCATCTGTACCTTTTTGAAGTTAGACGCGGAAAGAAAGTAAGAAATAGATGCACATAAGGAATTACATTGTAAATGCTTGGAAGAGGTCGATGGCCAGTGGGGTTGTACACAGTTTTTTCAGCATAGAAGAGACCCCCCATTTTGTAGCACTTGTGTATTGCAGTTGATGTATAAGATATGTGTATGATATATCTGTGAAATACGTAACAAAAATAAAAACAGGTTTAAATGATTTGCTGTGTCCACAGTTGTGAGTCATGATGTAGCTTCTCACTATTATGTAACTAAAGGCAATCGAAATAATGGGAGAGTGCAGGAACAGATTGTTTTTCACCTGTGCCATGAATTTTGCCATCCTACGTCTCAACTACACTGTGCTCTCTGGACAGCTATTTCTTTTTAAAGTCGAAATTTGGTTTACTTTGGCTATTTTTTTATTTTTTTAATTTTATGTATTTATTTTAAAAAATATTTTATTTATTTATTTGACAGAGAGAGACACAGCGAGAGAGAGTGGGGGAGTGAGAGAGGGAGAAGCAGGCTTCCTGCTGAGCAAAGAGCCTGATGCAGGGCTCGATATCAGGACCCTGGGATCATGACCTGAGCCGAAGGCAGACGCTTAATGACTGAGCCACCCAGGCGCCTCTTTGGCTATTTTTTTAGAAAAATCTTCTATGTGGTCTGTATTCATCAAGAAAGGTTTCTGGCAAGTATATCCTTCCTGTCTTTCAGGCTCTTCCTCAGGAATTTCTTTATGATGACTTAAACAGGGAAATGATAAATAACCAAGAACCAAGGGCGAAAGGGCTTAAAAACATGAGGCAAATTAATTGTCTTAGTCTTTTAAAAGAAAATTTATGTTGGGATGATGATATCCTGAGGTGGGGGTGGACTCCAATCCTTAGAAAGTGCTTTTATTTAAGTTGGTCTTTACTGCCGAGCCTACAGTTCGACTTTGGATGCATAAGATTTTTTTTTTTTTTTTAAGTGTGTTTGTGCACTATAGAAATGAGTCGGTGCCCTTTGGCTTCCCAGACAACCTTGGGGTATGTCTCTGTATGATCTTCATCAGGATGCGGAGACTCGTGGACCAGAAGTAACTTTGGTTTTCCGGATGATGGGAAGAAAGTGGAAGGAGCATTTTCGAATGGCTTTATTAAGCTGCTGTATTCCAGAACGTGGATTTGTTTATTACATCATTCACTCGTCGAACAGTCGCTGCTCACGCAGACTTTTCCAGGCCCCATGTTAGGAATGCTGAAGAAAGTCTCCTTGAACAGTATCTGTGCCATAGGGAAGCAGGTGGGCAGAGTTTCTGCCAAGTGTGGTAAGTGCTCTGGTAGAGATTTGACCCCAGAGCCGTGATATATCTGAACGTAAAGACTGATTATCCCTCGTATATGGTGTTAGGGAGGCTGTCTCAGGAGAGCCGTGTAAATTGGTCTTGAGAGTGAAGGCACATTTGCTGCTGAAGCGGGGCGGGCACGTTAGCGGGGAGGGAAGGCGCGGAGGCACTGGAGTTCGCGGCGTGCTGTGGCGGCCGGAGCTCCATCGGGGCCGCAGGACAGGAGCTGGAAGCCTCAGGGGAGTTTCCCTTGCCGTGAAAAGGAGTCTGGGACTTGTGATCCTACCGACAGGCTTCAAACTGGAATGTAACAGGATCAGACTCGTGCCTTAGAATTTTCCCCTGGCTGCTGTGTGGAGGGGAGATGTGTGGACGGGGAAAGGACGAGAAATGGGCACCAGGAAGCAGTAGAGGCAGGGGTAGGGACAGCTCCTGCAGGCCTTCTGAAGGACAGGGAGGCACACGCGGAGGAGAAAGGGAGGAAGGAGCAGCCTGGGGATTTACTGGCACCTGAACTTGAAGATGAGGCCACCAGCCGCCAGCCTGAGGTATCTGACGGGCTTCTGGCTTGTGACAGTGGCCGGGGGGTGGAGGGCAGTATCCTGGTTTGGGTATCCAGAAGTGGGGTTTTGGGGGGCAAGGTAGAGTCAGAAAGAATAACATCAGTTTGGGTCTTCTTGATTTTGAGGGTGCGCAGCCGGTAGGTCTGGAAGAGCCATGGAAGCTAGGGATGGAGTCTTGGCTGGCATGGGCAGTGGTGCAAGCCACGAAGCCACCCAGAAGGGAGGATGTTGAAGGTGGACAGATGCGGACCAGGCTCGGTCTGAGCAACACCGCGGAGAAGGGTGGAGGTGTGGGCGAGCTTGGGAGGGAGGCGGGAAGTGGGGGGAGGTGGGGAAGGGAAGGCCCCCAGGAGAGACCAGATGGGCAAGAAGTTGTGCAGGGAGCATTTCTTAGATTTTGTGGCAAATGAAAAGTGTTTCTGGAGAAACGATAGTCGACAGTTAGAATGAAACTCCCTATTTCTTATTAGGACCTAAATCTGTTTTCTTTTAGATATCACTTGTAAGTAGGTATTTATCATACCTGAAGTCTGCAGTTCAAGTTTAAAAATCACAGGACTTTATAAAAACCCTGTAGGAGATTGCATTATTGTCCATGTTTTGTTGTTGTTGTTGTTGTTGTTGTTTCTTGTTTCTTATTGAGTAAGTACTGTTCCAGAAGGGCCCGAGACTGTAGCCAAGTTGGACTTCATAGAATTGCAATATGTACTACAGATGTTTCCACTTCACTTGGTTTCTTCTGATTAGAAGCCCTGCTTCTCAGAGGCGGCTCTGTGTGCTTAACCTGGATTTACGGAGCCAGAGGGTGAGGCTCAAGGTGAGAGCCACCGCCGCAGCGGAGGAAAAATTAGAATTGAAGGGCTCCTTGTCTCCGTGGAGCAGCTAGCCACCCCACCTCCGTGATAGACTTAATTAAAAGTCTATCACGGTTCCCACTTCAAACGTAACATTTTCCTACCTGCAGCAGACACCCTCAGAAGAGAATTCTGAGCCTTCCCATAGGGCAGAGTGGGAGGGCTTCCCAACAAATACTCATTAGCCCCTTTCATCCCCAAAGATGAAAGATCTTTCAGACATCAGTAATCCCCACAAAATCCCTTTGAGTCTGGCAGGTGGAAAATTCACACTGGGAGAGTGAGTCTGGATGGAGAGAGACCTGCAGGTGCTTTTCCCAAAGCGTTAGTGTAGCCGTAGACCAGCCCTAGACCCGAGATGCTGTGTTTGCGATCCGATTCGGCGCCTGAATACCATTCTGATGATGCTTTTGTGGTCCCAGCTCCTACAAAAGTTGTAGTAACCCATGCTTGACCCGCAGCTGATACTATTGTTGATTTGCTGATGTGGGTACGGGGGTTCCAACCGAAAGACAGTATCGACAAATGGAGTCCTGAGTTCCTTTCTGTATCAGAACTGATTTACTTGGAACATTAGTCTTTTGGTAAAAGAGTGTACCGTGATTTAAAAATATCTGGATAAGGTTCAAGCATATTAATCTTTTCTAATAAATTGAATGCAATGATAAATTTATTTAACATTATTTCTTTTGAAAACATTTTTTTTTTAGGACAGTAACTTTTCAAATTGTTATCAGTAAGCCTTTCGCTTATATGTTTATTAAGTTCTTCCTAAGGGATGAAGATGCTGTTAGTTCCTAAACTATGATTGATGTACTTTCTGTCTTGAGAACAAATCCCCGTACTTATTTAAAATAGTATTAAGTTCTCAGACAGTTGTCTGTAGAGCTGGGGATGGGGGCCATCAGTGTTTGTCTCATGACCAGAGCCTTGAGGAATTTGAGGGTAAGGAGGGGAGGCTGGTAGAGTGGTGAGAGAGAATTGGGTCTCGGAGCAGCTCTGGGTGAGGACAATGGGGTGCAGCAGAATAGTAATTGATTTGGGGTATGAGGCATGGGGTATCGAGTTCCTGCAGTGGTTGAAGAGACTAAAGGAGGTGGAACATTCATTCTGGGCCCGGAAATGCATATGCTCCTGTCCTTTCCCACCTCCTCTCCATTTGCAGCCACTTTCCAATTGAAGATTTAGTTTTTCATCCTTACAAAATACATCATAAAATACCCTTGGGAAATATGTTGCTAATTCCATGCTGAAGTAATTACCATGAAAGGTCTGAAATACTTACAATCTAGGGAAACTCTGTGGTTATAGTTGTTTAGGGAGGTACAGGGAGATTAGATGCAGTTAGTAATTTGATGCTAGTTGGTGTGGACTCTGATTTGGTCCCGAGAGAGGGTGGAGATTGGATGCTGAATGGACGGCCACGGGGAGAGCAGACTCTGGGACACGTAACATTGCAAGCCCTTCAGTTACATCCAGCTCCTGAGTATTAAAATTCCCCCCAGTTTTTTTAATTTTGTGTACACAGAGATCACATTTAATACATTTGCCATATTGTATTTCTCAGGATTTCCCATACTAAATTGGGCTCAAAGAACAGGAGGCGGTTTATTCTACAGACTCATAAAGCATGCTGAGTAAACTTTCTTAGTGACAGATAATTTATTTTTACAGAACAACAATCCCGGAGCGCCTGGCTGGCTCATTTGGTAGACAGTGCGACTCTTGATCTCAGGATCATGGGTTTGAGCCCCACGCTGAGTGTAGAGATTACATTAAAATTTTTTTTTTAAATCCCACAACAATCCTGAAGGCTTAGCCTTACACTAAACTCAGAAATAGCTCTGTGGCAGATAGCCTGCTCCTTCGGAAGTCTCCCTTTTTTTGTCTGTGATTGGAGAAGTCTTCAGTGACCTAAGTAACTATTATTTTAGGATATATTGAAAATAGTTCTAGAATGTTGTAATAGATATGGGACTCAACAGTTTCTGAGTCTGTGCGGGTTTCTCAGTTTACATTTTCCTTTTAACTTAGAATTTACCTACCTATTCAGTTCTTAGAGAAATATTTTTTGAAAAATGTTTTACACTATTTGTTAGTAACGGACATTTAGGCCTGGCCTTGGCATTACTGAGTCATCTTGCTAGCCTAGCGCTAGTTAAAAATAATTCAGAATTTTTATTAGGACTGCTCAGTGTGGAAGAAAGCCTGCATTTATTCCTGCTTTACAGAAACCAGGACAAGAAGAGAGAACTAACATTTATTGTCTAGCCTTTATTAACTTGGACCAGGCCCTATGTCAGGTAATTTAAAGGTATTTTTTTTTCTCGTTTTGTTTTCATAACAGTCTGGAAGGTGGATGTAATCCTTTCCATTTTGCATGGAGGGAAATGAGGTTTAGAGACAGGGGTGAATGACTAAGGGGCAGATCCCGGCTTTGTCCCTAATCCTCCCCAGGCACTCCAGCGTTCTTATGACCGAGCTCTTTTCTATTTCGCAAGCACGTTCTGGGATTTCCAGTTTATTTGCATCATCATGAACAACTTGGAATTAATGCTCATCCAGTAGGGCGGATGGTGCTGGTCCAACGTCAGCAGGAGGGTCCACCGATGCTGGCGCGAGACTTCTCTCCGAGTTGTCTTCTAGTGACTGAAACCCAAGTGACAGTGCAGACTGCAGGGGTGTCCATCATGGGCCATCCTGACCTGCTCCTCCGTCTGCACTCACCTCACCTGCTGCAGCACCGGGCTCCATGCTTGTCCGGGTCCTGCGGGCCTCGGGGCCGGGTCTCTGTCCTTTGTCTGTGCTGCCCGCTCTCCTTGCAAGAATGCATGGCCTCCCTGCTTCTTCACGTCAAAGGACAAAGGTCTCTGTCCTTTGTCTGTGCTGCCCGCTCTCCTTGCAAGAATGCATGGCCTCCCTGCTTCTTCACGTCAAGCCCGGGTCCACACCCAAGCCGCCCTGCTCTTCCCCCGGGTTAACGTTGTCCTGGTCTGAACTCCCAGCCTATCGCTGCGCGGCACCCTGTATGCTCCGGAGGCTGTCACCCTGGGCTGTCTTTCCTGATGCCCGTCTGCTCTTGTCTACAGCTGTAGGATCTGCCTTCGTCTTGGGAAATGGATTCTCTGCACCCTCCAAACCCACTCTCTCTCTTCCTCCCTTTCTTTCTTTCTTCCTTTCGATTTTATTTATTAGAGAGAGAGATCACAAGTAGGCAGAAAGAGAGGGGGAAGCAGGCTGCTGAGCAGAGAGTCCCATGTGGGGCTCGATCCCACATGGGACTCATGACCTGAACTGAAGGCAGAGGCTTTAACCCACTGAGCCACCCGGGCACCCCCCTTTATTTATTTTTAAAGATTTTTATGTATTTATTTGAGAGAGAGAGAGAGAGAGCACATGCAAGAGAGAGCATAAACGGGGGGGGGGGGCGGCGGGAGGGGGGAAGAGAATCAGGCTCCCCCGCTGAGCAGCAGGGAGCTCAAAGTGGGGCTCCATCCCAGGGTCATGACCTGAGCCGAAGGCAGATGCTTGACTGACTGAGCCCCCCAGGCGCCCCTCCTGCAAACCCTTTAAAAAAATTCCGTAGTTTGTTTCATTGCAGAGATTGATGTTTTCTTGTAAGTCTGTTTTGTTTTCTTCTTTTTTTAAGCTCTATCCAAACTACATCCTCCTCTAGTTTGGGTTGATAATCTTAGTGTCATTGCTGTTGAAAATGTCTGTTTTGGATAAATTCAATGGATTTTTTTTTTTTTTTTTTACCATGGGAAGTTTCTGGCATTCTTTTTCACAGCACCATCTTGCTCTCACCCCAGGTGGCTGATTGTCTTGCCTCTTTGTATAATTTATAACGTCTTCGCTGTCTTTCCTCCCTTACTAGCCCGATGCCCTTTGGTAAGTGATGCTGTGTCTAACTCATTCTTACATTGTGCGGTCACGGTGCCCAGCATGATGCCTTGTCGTTAATAGGAACTTAAATGTTACTGAGTGTAAAATGGGCTCTTTGTCACTACAGTTAAGGCAGCTGAAGGCGCAGGTGGACTTAGTGTCAAGCCGTAGTTTGAATTTTTATAGATCCTAGAATTTGCTTGGTTTAAAAAGATCCCGATGTCGGTTTGTTCCTCGGGTCATTTTGGTTTGGCCCGCAGCATAAAGTGAGGCCCCAGTAGCCGTGGGATCACTGGAAAGCCAACACGGGCTCCTTTCTGTAAAATTAATTGAATCAAAAACCAAAACAGTGTTCTGGCAAGCGTTTCTCTCACCTTCCAGAAAGACATCATTATCTGTACTATGGCTATCAGTTTCGTATTTGTTAGCATTGTTCAAAACCTTATCTCTGATTTCCATACCGCTGACACGGGAACCACAGGGGCCTTCTCGGTGAGCTGGTACCTTTTATCTCACTCGTATTGTCGTCAGTGGGAGACGTTAGAACATCTGTGAAGGGTGTTTAAAGGAGAATTTACTACAAACCGCACAGATTCTTTATTTTCAGAAGTAAAAGAATACACGCTGCAGGCAAGGATGTCTAGGCACGGGTGTTCTCTTTCCTAAATATTTGACTTTGAGCAGAAATGTTAGGTAAAAACAACATGGTCTCTTCAAGTGTCAAGTATGTTTCCTTTAAGTTACAGTGACATCAAGGGCTGGGAATTATGTTGCTATAAAAATAGCATCTGAAATAATGTTTCTCACCCCAGCCAACATCCCCCAGCCTCGGGAGGAACTTGCGAGATGTCACCAGGGTAACAGTTAAAGCAAGCGAAATGAGCCTTGCTTGGGGAGAACTTGATGCTTTTTCTGGTGAGTTCTATAGCATGAACTTTCTCAGCTAAGCTCATGACTTTGAAATCGTTGTTTCCTGGAGGTCTACAGGGATGAGGCCAGTCCAAAAATACTTCTTTGTCCATTGAAGCATTAGCTTGTGGTCTGTCTCTAGGGAGGAAAAGTGCGGCAGCTCTGGAAAGTTAAGGAGGATGAAATATTTTAGTCATCTGCAGTAGTTGATGTGGCAATGTGGAGTGTTAGAACGCACGTGGGAACAAATCTTTCCACGGTTTACTTAAATCCAAGAATTCTTGAATCACCTGCCACTGAAGGTTGAAATCACTTGCATCACTATTTGATTCTTCCTCCCTTCCTCCCTTCCTTCCCCCCCATATCGTCATTCAACAGTGATTTACTTTCTATGTAAATAGAAAAGGCTCTATGAAAGGGATCATTGGTTACACTGCCTTTATAAACAAATCTTCTGGGAAAAAAACCTACAAATATCTTTTGTATAATTAACGCCCCTTTTCAGCAGCTATGTCTAGCCTTGGAATGAGGTAAAGTTCTGGCTCATTCGAGCTCTGTGGCAAAGGTAGGCGCCCCCCTGGTTCATTATTTCCTGGGGTCGACTCACACTGCCTGAGAGGTGTGCCATCAGCTCTGCTCTGGAGCTTTTTGGCTTCCGTGGCATTGGTTCCATGGGTATTTGATGAGAGGTTCCCTGTGGGTGGCGTAGAATCTGGAACCGATTTGAACACACTTCTTGATAGAAAAGTGGTTGATGAATTAGTTTTAGAGGTGCATTTCGGGTGCCTGCCCTTTCAAGGGATGTACAAATGTTTCCTAGTTTAAGGTCAGTAGGCCCTTTCAGTTTTTCCCCCTTTTGCTAAAGGAGCACTCAAATCCATATTGTAGGTGGGGGTACCTTCTCCTTGTGTGCTGTCACTTGCCGTTTTTAGAGGCTATCATATTGTGCTAATTTAACAGTTTTTCAGGGGTAGCTCGTTTGATTGCGTTTAGTCTTTTATCCCTATGCTTCTTCGGTTACTGAGTGGAAAGCAAGCCTTCCCTCACTCTAAGGAGGGGGGTAGAGGAAATGATAATATTGCACCAAGGGAAGCTGTTTGTCGACTAAATGGATAGGATTTCCTTCAGTAGTTTCTCTCGCTGTTCGTGTGGGATATTTTGCCTGTTATGCTTAGAGCTTGTGTTGGTCAAATAGGGGCGAGAATATGATAGATGGAGAGAGCTATAAGAAGACAGGTAACTGTGGGAGGTACTGTTTCATTTTTGACAATCCCCGCCTCCGCCCAAATCCTGTTACGTTTGTTTATGAATCTTCCTTCTTTTTTAATTACAATTTTTTATTTAAGTGAATCTCTGCACTCAACGTGGGACTCGAACTCAGGACTCTCGTATCAAGAGTTATATGCTTTTCTGACAGAGCTGGCCAGGAATCCCATGAGTCCTTCTTTCTCTCCTTTTAAAAATTTTATTTATTTATTTATTTATTTATTTAGTGAGTTCCATCCCATTCATTCATTCATTCATTCATTCATTTTAGTCTCATTTATTTCAGTGAAAGAGTGCAGGGGGTAGGGAGAGAGAAACTCAAGCAGATTCCACACTGAGCTCGGGGCCCGAGGTGGGGTTTGATTCCACCATCCTGAGACTCTCATGACCTGAGCTGAAACCAAGAATCTGATGTTTAGCTGACTGTGCCACCCGGGCACCCATCTCTCCTCTCTTTAAACGGTTGCTGGGTACGGTGATGGGATGGTTGTGGGTGTTGACAGGGCTGGAAGAAAGGGTGGAGATGGGCAGGACAGTCGTCTCACGGGAGAAGAGGAGGAAAGCAGGTATTTCCTGCCATGATCTTGTAGGTGGTCTCCTGGCCACACACCGTTTTAGGTGTCCTACGTATGGGGAGATTGCCTGACTCATATCTGTTTTCTGTGGGCCTAGCGCTGGGTTTTAAAGGGGGTGCAAGCTTCCCCTAATGCTACACGTGTGACCTTGGTGCACAGATGCTGTGGTTTTGGAAGTGCTAGGAATTCTCATGCTGCCATAATGTCCTGAAGAAGGTCCTGCCCACCAGTCGTGGAGTTCTCTCAGTCAGCTGGAGGAGGGTCATCCTCAGTGTGGAAGCCAAAATTCAGTGATGGCTTTAGCACGCCAAGGCTGAATCGGTTTCTTTCGTCTTGACATGGGATGGACTAGGGTCCTTGGTGACTTTGCTTGTATTGGAAAATATGGTGATGGGCATCAGGTAAGTAGAGGGATTGAGGAAACCAAATACGCCGCCAGGTGTGTGCTCGCTCAGGACTTCAGGTGAAGGACTCCGAGCAAAACAGATGGAAATTCGTGGCCTCTCTGACCTGCCTGTGGAAATCCTGTCGTGTCTAGTCTGCCGTCCTCTTACAGGTTGAAGCAGACTCAAGGGACGGGGCACAGACTGGCCCACCGCCCTCCCTGGGAGCAGTGTCTGTATGTGGACATGTTTTCCAACCCTGATGGAATCCTAGTGGAGAAAGACCCATTCTGCTGTACTAGGGACGGTGAGTCTAGGGGCAGAGGAGCTCGGGGCCGCTCCTCTGGGCTTCTAGAGTGTCTTACCCTTCTGGACCCTGTTGTCCCCACAATGCTTTGTGACCTCTGGCTTTCGTTTCATTTATAGTCTGTGAGAGAATGTCAGACTGTCGGTCAACATCCTATTGCCAGCACTTAGCCTAGTGCGTTGAACATAATAGGCATTCAATAAATACTCTTTGAACTGAATTAACTTAGTAAACGTCCTGCATATCTGGTGCTCAGGTCAGCTTTTGCGTCCTTGACTTTTGTCCCTGGATACATGAACTTGGTGAGAATCCTAGGGAACGCTTATCCTAAACAGAAACCAGCTTAGGGAATACAGTGGCCCAGATGGATACTCTCTGTCCTGCTTTCCTGCTTCCAGCTGTTCACTGAGGGCTTTTTTTCCCCCCTGGTGTTTCACATGAACCGGTTTTGTAAGTAACAAGGAGCTTGTTGGAGCCTGGTTCATGGTAAGCAATGAATGTATACTGTGTGTGGATAGAAGTCTGCCATTTGGGGAGGATAGACTGAAACTTCTATTTTCATTTTAATTAGTCATCCCTTTGTCATGAATGGTGGATTCTGTAACATTGTATCGGCTACCAGGCGACTGTCCAGACTCTTTCTGTTGAGGGCAGCGTCTGATTCCAGTTGAGGGCTCCGTGCGGGAACAAAGTGCGAGCGGCAGCGTGAGAGGCGGGTGCACTCGTCCTGTGATGAAGGCAGCCTTACCTCCTGCCTCGCAGCGAGAGCCCAGAGGGGTCTATCCATTATGTCTCAGAAGTCTCTGGGCTGACGGCGGTAATAAGCCACCTGTGAATGGAGGTCGAGGGGGGGCTCCATCAGATGGCACAGACCCGGCTCCTGTGGGGGGTTGATGGGAGTTGTGTTTCTTGCTCCTGGAAAGCTTCCCAGGATCTTGTTTTACTACAAACATTGAGTCTCTGAATTGATAAGCTGCCTAGCTGATAGCAAGGCTAAAGTAAACCCAGAAATTTTAAAACTTTTTTTTTTTTTTTTTTATTCAGAGAGATGGTTACAAAGGGGATTTAGTTTGAAGAAGGTATGAATTTTGGAAATTTCTCAGCGAGAAATGCATTCTTTTTACATAACTGCGTAGGGCAGCCTATTTTAAGGACTTGGGTTAAGGAGTAGTACTTTATCTTTGTTTTCCCCACCAGTTTTTCTTGACCTGTGTTGGCCATTGCACTGATGGCTGCAGGCTCTCACACTCTTGTTACTCAGCAGTGAAAGTTTTGTTAAACACTGGATGCTGTGACTTAGTCCAGGGCTTGGCCATTAGCTCGAAGTTTGATTAAGGTGGTAGCTTTCTTTAGGTGTGGCCTTCCTTTATTTTTAACTATGATGTGGCCAAAAGTCCAGTTATATTCGGCTTTAAGGGAGGACATGGGGGTAGCATCTTCAGCATTGAAAAACTGAACGGCTTTTCATCACAGATCTCAAGGGAGAAAAATGAAAGATTGGTTCACGTTAAATTAAAATGATGTCATGGTGACAAGTCGGCAGGCAGCTCATGGGCTGCGGGACTGGCTGGCCTTCGTGAGTAAAAGCAGTTGATTGATGCTTCTGTCCACACGTGGTGCCTGTGTGCTGTTTCAGATACAACACACTCTTTGTGTAACTGAAAACGTAAACTTGCTAGAGCTTTACCGTAGCTGTGGGTTACCTACCACTGCCTTGCGTCTCATACGCTTAACTGCACAAAGGGCCCTGTTAGATCTTCTGTAGTCATGAGATATTGCAGTACTTGTCCCATCGGTAACTCACCTTAAAATATGACATCGATTAGCAGCTGAAATCCGTTTACACTAATTTTTCTTAAAGTTTTTATTTAAATAATCTCTATGCCCAACGTGGGGCTTGAACTCATGACCCTGAGATTAAAGAGTCTCATGCTCTTCTGACTGAGCCCTCCAGGTGCCCCAAACCTGTCTATGCTATTAAGAAAATATCCACTTGTTGAAAATGGGCTGCAGTCCATCCTACTAGGTGGAAATTAATTGTTCATGTGGCCTTGGAATTCATATGAAAGAGGAAAAGCCCACAAAGAGGACACGGGGATCCAAGAAGTTTTGGCAACCACTAATTTGTCACTGTGACAAAATCATGTCATCTGTTCTGGGAACACAGCTGAGCGAGTTTGGGGACCTGAGTTTGGGTCCTAATTCTTGCCCACTGTTTGTGTGACAGCTCTCATTTGTGCTCGTGGGCCTCACGTTCTTTGCAAAACGAACAAGGTTGGAGTCAGCGTGCCTCAAACATTCTGTAACCCCGCCTAAAATTATTTTAATCCAAAATGATGAGTAGTTCCAGCAACCAGGATTCCCCAGAGAAGCAGAACCGATAGGAGCCTGCCTATCTTCCTACCCACCTTCCTCCTCATGGAGAGATTTTAAGAAATTATTGTGTGTGATTATGGAGGTTAGCAGGTCCCAAATCTGTAGGGCTAGCTGGCAAATTCAGGCTGCAGTTGACGTTGCAGTCTTGAGTCTAAATTCTGCACGGTAGAAGGCTGGACACCTAGGCAAGTTTTCTCTGATGCAGTCTGGAGGAAGAATTGCTTCTTCAGGAAACTTCAGCCTTGGCTCTGTAGACCTTCAGCTGATTGGATGAGGCCCACCCACATGGTGGTCTCACACTCAGTCTCCCGATTTAATGTGAATCACATCTGAAATAATGACTTTACAGCAATGTCTAGACTGACGTTTGATCACAGGACTGTGCACAGCAGCCTAGCCAGGCAGACATAGAACATCTACTGTCACCGTAGTTAAACTGCCACGTCTCCCTTTTTTTGTAATTTAAGTCATGGTGATGCATTGGAAAAGCAGACTGGTTTAAAAATTAGATCATGTTGTATTAATAGTGTGAGGCATCGGTTCACCCATTGGCCTATATGTCATACATTTATTAAGCACCCACGTGTAAGGCACTATGCTGGATGTCAGGAAAGCAAAGGTAAAGTGAGCCCTTCACTTGGAAGGCAATCAGAATCTGTTCGAGGAGACAGACAAGTGAAAAAGCAATCATGGCGTGCCATTGCCTGAATCTGATGGAGTGGTGAGGGGAACGAGGGAGGGATAGAACCTCACAGCTTGGTGGAGGCTGGGGGAGGTTGGAGGTTGAGGAAGACTTCACGGAAGAGGAGACACTTAAGCTAGGTTTTTTTTTTTTTTTTATATTTATTGATTTGAAAGGGTGAGTATGAGCAGGGGGAGAGGCAGAGGGAGAGAGAAAGGGAGAAGCAGACTGTGTGTTAAGCAAGGAGCCTGACTTTGGGTTTGATCCCAGGACCCCAAGATCATGATCTGAGCTGAGGGCAGATCCTTACCCAACTGAGCCAACCAAGTGCTCCTTAAGTTGGTTCTTGAGGGGCAATTAGGAGTTAGTTCTCCAGGGAGGCATTCCTGGAGGCACAGTATGTGCAAAGGCCTGGAGAATAAAAAAACTCATATTCATGAAATGGCAGGGTATTCAGAATTAACGTATGGAAAGCTTCTGGCACATAAAAGGTCCTGGAGACTCAGTATCTGTTATTATCATTGGAAAAATTTAAATGTGGAAGATCTTACATTTTATAATTTCTTGATTAGCAAATAACCATCCATCAGGCCATCAGCAAAATAGCACAAGTCTTGGCTTTTAAAAGTTGTCAGTATAATCTGTTTAGATAGAATCCACTGAAACTTGTTCAATTTTTCATTCTTACCATTTAAAAATATTTTCTTAAAAAAATATTTTCTTGTCCATACTGGGTTAATTCCAAAGTGAATTAAAAATTTGGGGGGCTTGGCTTGCTCTGTTGGTAGAGCGTGTGACTCTTGATCTCACGGTTGTGAGTTTGAGCTTCACGATGGGCATAGAAATTACTTAAAAGAAAATAATTATTAAAGAAAATTATATCTGTATAGGATTTATTTAAGGAAGCAGGCATTTTTTTTTAAGATTTATTTAAAGTCTTAAATTTATTTTAAGCAGTGGGTGGGGAGGGGGAGAGAATCCTTAGGCAGGTTCTTGATCAAATATATGAGGCTTCTAAAAATTTTCCCTCGACCAATTATGTCACCTTGGGCAAGTCAGCCTACCCTCTTTATTTTTAAATTCTCACCTAAAGAGAGAGCGAGCTTGGGCTGGTTTTTAAAGGTTCACCCATAGAATATTCTGTGAACCTATAAATGAAAATTATTATCTCTTCTGTGTCACGTTATATAGGTGTATTTCTATAGCATGAATCATTGTGATAATCACACCTTTCCCAATAGCATCTATTTACAGTGAAAGTACCTTATCGTTACTTCGATGGAGCATTTCATGTTTCTGCCAGTTAATTGAGTATTTTGTGTGCATTATCCCATTAAATACTTGGAATAACCCTGCAAAGCAGATACTATTTCTACTTTATAGTTGAAGAAACCAGAGGCTCAGACAATTTAAATAACCATGCTGGGCTCACTCGGGTGGTAATGTGGAAGCTGGAGGATCGAATCCCAATCCTTTGGCTCCGAAGCCTGCCTTCTTTATCAAGACTGTAAGTTCAGTACACAATTATTACCATAAAGTAATATTTTATGTGCATAGCCCAGGTGAAATGTCTTATAAAAAGACAAGTCTCACTCTCTGAAAGCAATCTGTTTAACATTTTTAAAAAACGAAAGAAAAGGGAGGTATTTTCTGGTATGTTGATGATGGAGCCATGAATTTTAATATGTCACTGGGCAACGCATCAAACAAGGAAGAAGGTGTTATTCTCCCACCTGTTTGTCTATTTCTTCCCCTCTGTCTGCTCTTTCTCCCTCCTTTCTTCCCTCCTTCCATCTATCTATCTATAAATTGGCTTGGCCATGTGGAGTTAGAGTAAATCTGCCTCTCTGATAAGGATGTGGAGAGGACCCTCCTATTTCCTTTACAGTTAATCACTTAACCTTTGATTTTTTTTAAAAAAGATTTTTTTATTCATTTATTTGACAGAGAGATAGAGAGCACAAGTAGCCAGCAGCAGGCAGAGGGAGAGGCAGACTCCCTATTGAGCAGCAAGCCTGATGTGGGACTCGATCCCAGGACCCTGGGATCATGACCGAGCTGAAGGCAGCCGCTTAACCGACTGAGCCACCCAGGTGCCCCTGATTTTTTTTTTTTTTTTTTAGTTGCTCCGGTTTTGAATCAAGCTCCAAGATACAGCACCATGTTGAGAAACTGAGCTTTAATTACAAAATTGTAATAAAAAAATGGTTTCTTTTCATCTTTTTCTTTTCTCTTTCCAGGGCTGTGTGCTTGAATTACCTCTTCAGCCCAGCTCATCCCGGATAAATGAATGATTATTAACACTAAGTGTTGTTCCCACTCCCTCTAGGGGTAAGTTTGAGGCTCTTGCCCATCTCAGAGGTGTTAATGTGTGTCAGTTGTGTGTCTCTTTCCTACGTGACTCTGTTAACTGCTTTTTTTTTTTTTATATATAATAGTCTATACATCCTTACTAAATTTTTTTTTCCCAAATTTATTTTAATTTTTCAGTGTTACAAGATTGATTGTTAACTGCTTTTTGTACGCGGACCTGGGTGGGGAGAGCCAAAGTGGATTCCTCAGGTTGGGGCTGGAAATGGAATTTCCTGCGGGCAGTGGGGCACCAAATCTGAATGGCTTGTGATAAACACACTATAATTTGATGTGCTGGATGATTCTCTCTCTGTGGAATATGGTCCCCCGTCCTCTCTGGGAACTTGGCTGGGGAAGTTGCCGCCTGGCAGGCGTTCGTTTCCATCTTGTTAGGTACCAAGTACTGGTACAGTTGAACTCCAAACAGTACGTCCTGCTGAAGAACGGATCTGGAGTATGGCATTTCTAGTTGGGGTTGTAAGATCAGGTAAGCTCTGAAGACTTGGACATTCCCTGAGGAAAGGAAGGGCAAGGTTCCGATTATGTTAAGGCTGTTTCCTTCTGACCGAGGTGCTTTACTAGTGAGTGTATCGGTGTTTCAGTTTAAGTACTAAAACAGAGAGTGGAAGAGTTCCCGTGGTTGCAAGCCATTCCCTGGAAATGTCTGCAGCGTCTGCAGTTCGTGCTTGCAACGCTGAGCCTCGCAGACACCAGTGTACGCTTTCCCAGGGGCCGTCTGTCCCTTCTTTCCTGGGCTGCTTCATGCCCTTCGGATCTCAATTCAGGGTGCTGCCTCTGAGAGACCGTCTCTGTCCCCCCAACCCAAAGTGGCCTCCCGTTTTAATTCTCTGCAAAATGCTCGTCCTACCTGATAGTTTTCTCTCTTGTATATTTATTGATCAGCCTGCTGTTCAGCCTTTGTGGCCCTGGAGCAGAAGTTCTCTACGGTCAGAAGTTCTAATGTCTGTCCGTCCTCACAGAGCTCCGCAGCCCGGAACAGTGCCTGGTGCCCAGTGGGTGTTTTGGGACTGAATAGATAATGAGTTCAGCAGTGAAGTGCAGCTCCCTGCCTCAGTGGCGAGAAGTGTGTTGCGCTGGAGGAGATTTTTGAAGGCACAGTTTGTCTGTTCTTAAATGTGAATCATTCTCTCGCAGATTTCTCAAGTTTCACAGGATCTTCCGTGTAAAAAGAATGTTTTCTAACGATTTGGGTTTATTTGCAAGTAGAGCCCTTATTAAAGTTAGAAATCTCGATGATAATTGGTAACTTGTGTGTTGGTTGACCTTTTACATCGTCTACATTAGAGTCTTTGAAAGGAATTTCTGATTAGCCTCGGTGACTGTATGATTTATGCTTTAATGAAGTTCAGGTACCATGACTGAAACACACCAATTTGAATAGTCTGAAGTTTAGATTTCTTTCGGAGTCGGATTGCCTGAGTTGTTGGAATCCTGCCTCTGACAGTGACCTGGGGCAGGTCATTTTCTTCTTCTGTAAGAATGAGAGTAATAAGAGCATTTTTCTCATGGAGTAAGGATGTTCGTATACGTGTTATATAAACTTCTATTTACTACATACTCAGATTTTATATATTAAATACATCTGCTCGGTTTAAAAGTAATATATTTGGGTGCTGTTCATAAAGTGGAGACAGGGTTTTGAGCATTTGCTTTTGCATTACGTGGATGAAAACAGGCCATTCCCCAAGGTCACCCGGAAGAAAAGGCTTGCTTATAATTATTAATTATTTTAACTAGTTGTCATAGTGATAAAACACAGATATGCCATTTTCCGTATGTGTGGCAATATTGTTCTCTTTGGTATCAGACAGACTTGGTCTGAATTTTCTGGCTGTGGTTGTTTTGTGACTGTCAGCGCATTACCTGGCTTTGCTTAGCCTCAGTTTCTCCATCTGCAAAGTAGTGCTGATAATACAAATCAAAGAGGGCTACTGTGAGAATTAAATATGAAAATACACGTAACACTCCTGGTACAGGACTTTGTGATTTTTTCCTTCCTTCCTTCCTTCCTTCCTTCCTTCCTTCCTTCCTTCCTTCCTTCCTTCCTTCCTTCCTTCCTTCCTTCCTTCCTTCCTCTTAGATCTAAGAAGGATATTAGTATCTGGGCAACAATGACCATGGTTAGGAGTGTTTGTAAAAAGTGTCCCATTTGTAATGATGAAGGGGATGGAATATTTAGTGTAGAAAGTAGTGAGCTTAGAGGGGAGCATGATGCTGCATTTGAGAGTGTATCCTATGAGCTGGGAGCAGGGGCGATGAGAGGCGAGAACCAATGAATAGAAAGCAACCCAGGTGCTGGGGAGGGGGGGGGAGCGGGAGGGGGGCGTGTCCCTGCCTGGATGTGGGTCCAGAGGCTGCTGGGCTGCAGATCAAGATTCCTGGAGAAGGGATTTCTCTGCTCCCCAGGAAGGGGGCTGCCATGGCATCTGTGGCTCATTACAACCCCTCTTCTGTAAAAGCAGGCCCCTGTCTGAAATCCCGTGTGCGCCTCTGGTTGTCTTGGCCAAACTGATTGTGTGGAGACGTGTGTCCCTAGAGACGCAGGGTTTAGCTTTCTGAAGTCAGTTGGGAGTTGGGACTGCTGATTGCTTGCTTTCAAATACAACTTTTTCAGGATTTACAATTTTCCTGGTTGTGTTTTACCATTTCCATGAGATGGTGCATCCTGGTGGGCTTCTGGCTGCCACTGGGGCTCTGGATAAGCTTTGTTGGGCCTGCAAAATGTGTCCTTGACACGTCTTTTAAGGATATTTAAGTTTGTTGCCTACCTTTGAAAAATGAAAATTTTATATAAAAGCAGTGCATTCAGTGATTCTTAAAAATGCGGTTCATCTGGCAAGATGGGGTTCTGCGTTCCCAGGTGGCAATGGGCAGGGGGCCTGGGGGGCTGCTGGCCCCAGCAGATGGGGCAGGCACGGACTGGTCCATCACGGAATTTACCCCTTCACGTCTTCCCAACACTGTCTGTCAGGTGCCATGTTTCATTTACTTAAGTTGTTTTCCTTATAGTGAAATTAGGAGAAAACTGGAAAAGTTCTGTTTACTTCTGTATTCGTAGTGGAAAAACTAAAGATATTTTTGTAGAGTTTCATGTTGCCAGAAAAGTAGAACAGAACTTTTTTGTGCGTGTGCTAAAGAATACTTGTACAAGACTGATTCGCAAACAAATGGCTTCTGTTTCTTAGGAGTATCGTTCTCTGGCCTCTTGTCATTTCATGCTTTTCAACAGCCCTGACCGTGTGTGTGTATGATCTCGAACATGGACAGTAAATTTTCCCCTCTGTGTTCAGACACAACCTTTTTGCTTCTATTTTAGATCATTTCCTCTCTTTTAGCAGCACACTTGCTCACCTTCCCCAAGATTAGTTGTTGGGACTCCTGGACGGGTGAATGGGAGCAGCGTGTAATTTGCACACACGTGTGGGCTGTGGAACGAGGTTCCATTCTGTCTTCTCCAGTGGACCCCCTAATGCTTCCTAGACTTTGTGGAACCAAACAGATGAGGGCCTGTAAACTCATTGACTCTGGGAGAGTTACCAAGAGCATTGTACTCTTACGTAGCCCACTGAGGCACAGACTGAAGTCTTAGGACTCTGTACATTTGATTTTCAGTGAAAAACTACAGTCTGGTTTTGCTTGTTAATTCTGTTCTACAAGGGAGGTTCTGGCTGATAAACTAGAAGAAAGAGAGAGCAAGAGGAGGAGCCATGAAATTGGACTTCTGTTGTTTGTAGGGTGGTTGGGAGGAAGACGGGAGTAGGGTGTGTGTTGATAATGACAGAAGGTAACTTAATTAGTGGAATTTTGAGGATGACTGGTTTAAAGTCCCTTGGAAGGAGTTCTCATCCATCAGTTGGTTTTTAAACAATGGAATGTGCTCCCTAATGGAGCTGTAAACTTCCCATCACTCAGTGTATTTGGGTGGAAGAGAGTGGCCCATGACAGGATACTGTAGGAGGGTCTCAAATTAGAAGCAAGATCGGGCTAGCTGGATGACCTCTATGGTCTCTTAGAAAACTCAGATTCAATTATTCTCTGAATTAAACTGATTAGGAGCGTTTCAGTTTAAATGATTTTACTTCAGTCCATAAAAAGAAGATACTGTGTGTGGAGTGGGAGTCCAAATAGAATACTTTCTAATTGATTACATTTAATTCTGGACAGATTACTTACACTTTCTTAAATGTTCCAATGGAGCCCTTCAAAAATGTTATAAACAGGGGCACCTGGTTGGCTCAATTGGTTGAGCGGGATCAAGCCCCGAGTAGGACTCCCAGCTCAGCAGAAAACCTGCTTCTCCCTCCCTCTGCTTACTTGTGCTTTCTATCTCTCTGTTAAATAAATAAGTAAAATCTTAAAAAAAAAAAGAAAAAATGTAAAAAGGGGTGTCTAGTGGCTAGTATTTATAAATATTTTTGAAATGATTTTTGCTACAGAAAATTTTAATTTTACCTTGGAAACTCATTTTGTAGCTTTATTTTTGGTAGCATGATTTTTTAATACAGATTTTTATCATTTATGTATAAATGTTACCTCTTATTAGAAGGTATTTAATTTCAAAAGTTAGGAGTTTACACATTATCAATAATTGTCAGTAGTCAAACTGTATTTATTTCAGATATAAAGACCTATAGAAAAAAGTCCATTTAAAGGAAAATTTTATTGGGGCAGGTGAGTGTGGCTCAGTCAGTTAAGCGTCCAACTCTTGATTTTGGCTCGGATAATGATCTTGGGGTCCTGAGATTGAGCCCTGGGTTCGGCTCCATGCTGAGCATGAGGCCTGCTTAAGATTCTCTGTCTCCCTTTCCCTCCACTCCTTCCCCCTGCTGCTTATGTGGGCATGTGTTCTCTCTCTCTCTCTCTCAAAAACAAAAAACAAAAAAACAAACAACAACTTTTATTAAGAAATTGTTATAAGTCTTAGTTTTTATGTCAATTCATATTTGCTCATTCTTTCAAAAGTAATTAACTGGTCATTTGGTTAAATTCTTGGGACTTGCTTATTATGTAATGTAAGGTACCCATCAGGACTTTATTAATATTTATCCCATAAATTCTCATTTTCATGACAATTGGCTCCATTAAAATGGTTTTTTATTTTTACACAGTTGGTGCCTTTGAAACACTTAGAAAAAGCTTATATTATGAAATTAGGTTTGCTGTGGTTTTAAAACAATACATACCACGCTAGTATTACATTTTGAATTAGCTTAAAATTGACTATTGGTTTTATAGGCATCTCCACTTTACTTTAAAACAAGTTTAAATTTTATTTTGTTCTTTATTTTTACTTAATAAATATCAAGTTTTTCATTGATTCTACTGGGCTCTATTTTCTCCCTTTTTTCCTTTTTAAGGATTTTATTCATTTATTTGAGAGAGAGCACGTCCCAGAGAGCTCATGCCCTTGCAAGCAGGGGGAGGGGCAGAAGGAAAGGGAGAAGCCAGGGCTAAAGGCAGACTCTTAACCCACTGATAGATTTTAAGAATGCAAGGTTCATGCTGTTCAGGCATATTCTTGAGGCCAAACAGCTTGGAAGGTGAGATGCTGCAGGAGAACATCTGGGGAATTTCAAGTAGAAACTTTGTGAAAGCTTTGCTTGATGGGTGTTGATGACACATGGGTTGGCCGATTTTCGATAAAGGGATTTTAGAGGCTCTGAAAAAAAAGTGCAGTAGAGACTTTTCTCCTTTTTTTTTAATTTTATTTTAATTTTTATTTTTTTTCCACTAAAAGTTTTTTTTTAATTATCATATAATGTATTATTTGCCCCAGGGTACATGTCTCTGAATCATCAGACTTACACATTTCACAGCAACTTTTCTCCTTTTCTATTTGCCATCACCGTCCTCTCCCCTCCCTCCCTGCTCTCACTCACTGGATTATTTTTTTGGGTATTCACCAGGTGCCAGGCACATTTTAAAGTAGTAGATTTTTTTTGAAAGATTTTATTTATTTATTAGAGCAAGCATGAGCTGGGTGAGAGGGAGAAGGAGAAGCAGACTCCCCGCTGAGCAAGGAGCCCGATGCGGGGCTCAATGCCAGGACCCTGAGATCATGACCTGAGCCAAAGGCAGATGCTTAACCGACTGAGCCACCCAGGCGCCCCTAGAGTAAGTAGTAGACTTAACAGTAAACACTTTTAACAAAATCTCTGGTTTATGGAGTTTGGATTCTCAGGCAGGCCTTGTGTCAAGCAATCTACATGTATTATTTTTGCTTAATCCTTACCACAACCCTGTGGGGCAGGTAATACTATCCCCATTTTAAAGATTGAGAAGCTAAGTGAGGGATCCAGTATCACACAGCAGGGGCTGAGGTCAGGGCAGGGGAACTTGGAAGCCTGAGCCCTGAGCTGGGAACAACTAGGTGGCGAAAGAATTGCACCTGCCAGTTGTGCACACGTGTGGATTTTCAGTGTGACACACGAGAGGTAAGACCTTCCAGCCACAGCAGTTTTAGGCATGAACGCTGGCCACACAGGCACTCACGGTGTTCTCTGGACTCATTTGGAAGCTTTTGCTTTGGAAGACTTTTAAAATGATCCTCTTTTGATGCAATGGGGAGAAAATTCACCTCCCCGGTAATATTTCTGTGGATTTTATGATTTTTCACTTGAGTATTTCGCATCCTTCGTTTTCTTCTAGTATTGCTTTCATCTAGGATATTTTTGCAATGATGTTACTTCTGTCCCATGTTTTTTTAGTCCATAGTATTTGAAGTATTGCTTTTCCCATCAGAAACAGCAGACTACAGTTCTTTTCAAGCACATGAGTGTATTGTGAAGTCTTCTGTTCATTTGTTAATTTCATTGACGGTGGATGTTTATATTTCCGAGAGGTTATTTAATATTTTGGAAAATTAGAGGTAATTTATATTTTTAACTTTTATTGCTATTTTTTAAAAGGTTTTATTTGTCAGAGAGAGAGAGAGAGCGCACAAGTAGGCAGAGTGGCAGGCGAAGGAGGCAGAGAGAGAAGCAGGCCTCCCACTGAGCAAGGGGCCTGATGCGGGACTCCATCCTCAGACCCTGGGATCATGACCTAAGCCGAAGGCAGCCGCTTAATGGACTGAGCCACCCAGGCGTCCGTAACTTTTATTATTTAACAATAGCTATTTAATTGTATTTAGTGATAAATAGATATATTTAACCTTTATTATTTAACGATAAATTCATTATGTAACAAACTCCATTGATTTTTTTTACCAGATGAAATCCTTAGAAGTGGCTGAAGATTATCAATAAAGAATAATGCTTGGTGGGATTTTTTGTTCATATCATTGTCTGTTTTTCCTCAAAGGTGAAGAATATGGAAGGAGCTGAGTTTCTTGAATTTTAAGCAGTGCTGTCATTTCTCTCATGTTACTTTTAAAAATGTTTTTTAATGTCCATTTTTCTTGTGACTATAGATTAGTTCATCCTTATCTATTGAGATAGGCATTATTATGGTCAACCCCATCTTATGACAGAGGTACTGGGTTCAGATGGCTTCTAAAGTCACTAGGATGAAATTGCTAACCCAGATCTCCTGATTTTGAAGCCTGAGATATTTCCACTCTACTTTGTGGCCAATTTTTTTTTTAATGAATTACACTTAGTCATGTGATATTGGAATGGAATATAAGATATTCATGTCCATGGTTATCATTGGGTTAGTAAGAACTTTTACTTAGTCTTGACTAAGACTAGGTTTTACTAAAAACATGATAGTTTTTAAAACTTTTCACCTTTTTGAGGTATACCTGACATATAAAGTTGTAGGTTATTTGAAGTGTACATTGTGATTTGATGTACCTATGCAGTGTAAAAGGATTCTCTCCATCCAGCTAATGGAGAACACCTGTCACCTCACGGTTTATCCTGTGTGAGATTTAAGTTCTACTCTTAGCAAATTTCGGTTGTACAATACAGTGTTAGCAGCTGTAGCCACTATGTTTCACATTAGATCCTCAGACATTACTCATCTGTAACATTTTTTTTTTTAAGATTTATTTGAGAGAGAGAGAGAGAGAGAGAGAGAGAGAGAGTGCGTGGGAGCAGGGGGAGGGACAGAGGGAGAGGGAGAGAAGCAGACTCCCTTCTGAGTGCAGAGCCCAGCAAAGGGCTTCATCCCAAGACCCTGAGATCATGACCTGAGCCCAAATCAAGAGTCAGAGGTCCAACTAACTGAGCCACCCAGGCGCCTCTGGAACAAAAGTTTTTAACCAACCTCTCCCTCTTTTCCTGAGCCCTTGGCAAACCACTTTTCTATTTTCTTTTTATAGGAGTTTGGCTGTGTGTGCACGTGTGTGTACCTATGTCGTTCCTCCAACTTTTTATTAAGAGAATTTGCTAAAATACGATAAGTCGAAAGAATTATGCAGTGAACACCACCACCGCTAGAATTCTATAATTGTTAGCATGTTTCCATATGTTTTAAAATGTGTCCTTCTGCATTGTTATGTTTGAGGATAGAATACTTCTTAAGTAGTAATTTATGTAATTCTTAGAGATCTTTGCCAAGGAACTTAATTTTAGATGCCTGTTAACACATATGTCTTGTTACGTTATTATCTCTGAATGAAGCAATGGAAAGATAAAGTCTGTTTTTATGATTTGGAGATAGGCTGGCTTTTGTAATTTTAGGATGGAGCACTAAATTGAGAGTGTTTTGTTGTAGTTGGGCAGAGTTTAAAGAATTAAAAAAATCTTAGTTTGAAACCCTAAGGGACTTTATCTACCCATAGAACTAAAGTTATTTGGGTGACCTAAGTGATTAAAAAAAGGAACGCGGCTGTGCAAACCCACTGGAAATGTCAGGAATATTGAAGATAATTCAGTCTTACCAGTATTCCTGGCATCAGCAGATCTACACGTAACGTGCATCAGATGGTCAAAGTTGTCTTAAAATCTAGAGGCGGGGGGTGCCTGGGTCACTCAGTTGGTTAAACATCCAACTCTTGGTTTTGGCTGGAGTCATGATCTTGGGGTCCCTGCTCAGCGCCGAGTCTGCTTCTTCCTCTCCGTCTGCTCTTCCCCCAGCTTGTGCTCTCTCCCTCTCTCTCTCAAATAAATAAATAAATCTTTTTTAAAAAAAATCTGGAGGCAGGACTTGGAGGGAGTCACGCAAATATTTCCACACAATTCATTGTTTTTCTGATATTTTTCACATTGAGAAGCACATCTTAAGTTTCCTTCTTCCGTCTTCCCCAATTATCTTCTCTCTCCCCCCCCCCTTTTTTTAAAGATTTTTTTAAATTTATTTGACAGAGAGAGAGATCACAAGTAGGGAGAGAGCCGGCAGAGAGAGAGGGACTCAGCAGTCCCTCAGCAGAGGGACTCTCAGCTCAGCAGAGAGCCCCATGCGGGGCTCGATCCCAGGACCCTGAGATCATGACCTGAGCTGAAGGCAGAGGCTTTAACCCACTGAGCCACCCAGGCGCCCCCCTTCTCTCTCCCTTTATATTCAGGAGTAGTTCTTCTGTCTCAAGAAACTACTTCTTTTATGCTGGCTGATACTTCATTTTACTTTTATTTTAGTAACAGAAATAATGCTGCTTGATGACTTAGCATTCTTTCTTCTTCTGTATTTACCCAGGGTATATTTTTTTCTTTTTTTCCCCCTGAGTAGGCTCTGTGCCCAACGTGGGGCTTGAACTCATGACTCTGGGATTCAGAGTTGCATGTTCTACAAACTGAGCCAGCCGTGTGCCCAGCTCGGGGTATTTTTTAATGCACACGTGCACACGCACACGTGCACACACACAGACACACACACATCAAATTAACATTTTGGGAATCCCCTTGTTTTCTGTTTTGTGGCTTGGCTTCCATGGCAACCTTCTGACTTCGGTCCTGGGGGTTGTGGTTACTTGAGTGGCATGTCCTCGCTCTGCTGCTGCTGCTGACCAGCTCCGTGACCTTGAAAAGTCACTCAAGGCCTCCGTTTTTTATCCGTGAAATGAGGGGATTGGAATCGGCAATTTTCCAGGTGTGCTCCACCAGCTCTAAAAATCGTTTGGTTCTGTGTTGATGAGTACAGTTTTGTAGAGGTTAGACTAGTTTTAGTAACTATTGAGCAGATGACCGTATGCAATGGCTCTTATTATTTGCTAATAAAGATTAGAAAGTGTATCTTCAAGCTGATATTAACTACATGGAACCATGTGGGGAAAAAATGATGTGTTCATGCATGTTCTCTGATGTGTAGATGTGTGTATGCGTATGTCATGATGCATTTTCCATGCAAGATAGGGAGTTGAAAGCTTCTATGTCTGTAGTACAGTCTGGCCTTGAATAGGGCCAGGTAAGAATCTTGTCAGTTGCATACATCGATCCATTCACGTTTGAAAAATAATGAAAATACTGCCTTAAAAAGCTGCTGTGATATGTTCGTCCAGGATAACTCGAACACTTCTGCGTAAGCTGTTTCCTTCTGTAGAATATAATTTCAAAAATTTAAAAACTACACAGACCTAATCCTGTTCTCCCTTTCAGCACACCTTTCCCAAGAATTAATATAAAGTGATTGGGAACCGTTACTTCACCTGTTGGGTGTACTTTAAACTGAAGGTCTTTCACCGAAAGATGCAGCAAGACCTCAAAACACTTGCACGGCTGGTCTGTCGCCTTTTTTTTTTTTTTTAAAGGCAGTCTCGTGCTTATTTTCCATAAGAGAGCGACCTGTTGGAATAACAAGCACTTCCAGCGTAGAGCACCACAGCTCAGCTAACTTAAAAATGAAATGACTCCGGCAGGGCACACGGACTGAGTGCACCCCCGATATTTTGCACATCGCAAAATTATTTTGAAGGGCTGCTCTTGAGGCAGGGTTTTGATGACCGTAACATTCCAGCTGTGGTTTTGGAGACAGAATGTTTACTACCGCTGCAAACACAAAGATGGTAGGTGTGTTTTCCTACTGCCGAGAGGCTTAAAAAAAGCAGCAGAGGCTCCCTTCAAGTGAGTAAACCTTTATTCAGCAAACCTGGGGGCCGGGTTCCTCTGGAACTTTGGTGGTAATTCTGGAATGTGGGTCCAACAGCAGCCCAGTCCTGGGTCAGTCTGGCGGCTCCGAGGCTGCCCTGGCTCATCGCTCCAGGCAGCCCATGGAAAACCACTTTCTGGTTAAGTGTGCATCATACTCTTCCACCAATGGAAAAAATTGAACATGATGAGGGTGTGTAGCTAGCAGACAAAAATATATCCAGCATTGCACAGGTTCTGTTTTTAGCTCTTAACGGCCGAGCATTTGAAGTGTTCAGCACTGTTTCCTGCCTTACCATGGGCAGAAAGAAGAGAGAGTTTGTGGATTCGTATAGAGACCCTGACTTGGTGAAACTTTTTCTGCTAATTCAAAAAGCCTGAGGAACACTAGCTACATCCAGAGTTTTGGCAGCGGTAAGGTTAAAAATGTTTATTTTCCCCCTTCTGGAGTTGAGACTTAATTTTATGTGTGAGATGTCAATGTTTCTTGAAACCCTCCTTTGGGGGGTATTTCGTTGTGCACTGACCTTTTCTTCGTCTTAAGGTTATTTTGTACTTAGGCTGCATAAGTCTGGGTTACCCTCAAATCTGAGTGTGTATAGGCTTTCCAACACCTACTGGTGATTTCGTACAGTTGCCCACCCCATTTTACTAATTAATTTTCCAAAAGCTAATGGCCTGTGTGGTTTGGGTTTATTTTACCGTTTCTCAGCCTTATCATGTTAAAGCCTTAATGACTATTACTTTATCTTTACCAGCTACTTCTTGTAGGGCATGAAGGGAAATTAAAGTATGGCAGAGATTGTATCTTGTAGTTTCCTGGTTATTATATAACTTCATCAGGCCTTAGTTTTTGAGCTGAGTGAGTTATTTGGTTTAAGAGTTTTCTTTTTCAAGCTTGTAATTTGATGTTCACTGCTTATGAATGTTTGTCCTTAAGTTTTGTCTCGAACTTTCTGAAAAAGAAATGAAATCCCTCGTAATCTGTGTGTGTGTGTGTGGGGGGGGTTACTTAGTTCAAGTAGAATGCCAATTCATGTCCTAATTCCCTCAGAAGCAGCTCATTCATTAGACATTTGTTTGGACCCCAAGCTTATCAGCCGGGGTTGAGGAACCCTGGTCTGGCATAGCACCTACTCAGCTCTAAGTTAATTTGGCCAAGCATGTAATTCTCAGAAAATTGGTAGGTGGAGAGACAGAAATAGGAAGCTTTTTTGAAGTCATTGTAACTTGGAAGATTATTTATAGAATTTCTGGAAAGTTAGGGGTACCTCTGAAGAGTCATGAGGGGTTTTTTTCCTAAAACTTTTTAAGTATTTCACTGTGGCCCTCTGTCACACTTAGGGATCCCACAGTTTTTACTTACTCTCAGTAGAATGGGGTTATGAGTTATTTCAGGATAGGCAATGCGTATCTTTCACCGTGCCTCTTCTCTGTGGATATAGCGTGCCTTGTCAGTTCCTTCACTTCCTTGACTGAAATGTCTTTTTGGGATGAGGCAGTGGTGAGGACTGTTCAGGGAGGTTAGAATTAATAGAAACATTGGGATCATTTCATTTATTACTTACCCTTTGGACCTGGAAAGGGCTTCTCTGACAGAGCACTGTCTTCTCCTCTAGTCAGATTAACACTTGTCAACTACTTTGATTTTTACCAGAGCTTGTGGTCAGAAACTGAGAATCTGTTGAAGAACCTTATGACTCCAGTCCAAACCAACCAGACTGTAAATTTAGTGTTCTGAATGCGAGTAGATAACACCTTTCGTTCAATATTTTAGTTCAGAGGGAGTTATTTGCAAAGGCCTCTCCTTAGCCCGGTCCCTTCAGGGATGCCTGGAAGTGCAAGATAAGGGTTGGGCCGCTTGCCAAGAGATTATCCTTCCAAAGTGGTCCCTCACTTAACTACTAAGTAAAGTAGATATTTCTGTCTTGGTGGTCTACAGTTGTGTTTGAGGAGAAACATATTCCCTTTTTTAGAGATTTAAAGTTAGTGCAGGCTCACTAAAACCTCTTTTTACCACCGATAAGAGGAGGATGCAGGAAGAACACAGGGAAGTCTGAAAAGGAAGCACGTGCTCCTTAAATGTTGGATGGGACACTTTCTTTCTTTCTTTCTTTCTAAGATTTTATTTATTTATTTGACAGAGCAAAAGAGAGCATAAGCAGGGGGAGTGGCAGGCAGAGGGAGAGGGAGAAGCAGTCTCCCCGATGAGCAAGGAGCCCGATGTGGGACTCAATCCCAGGACCCTGGGATGTTGACCTGAGCCGAAGGCCCCTTAACTCCACTGTGAGATTAAAAAAAAAAAAAAAAATCATGGAACATTCAGAACAAGATCATTTTGGACATTAAAAAAAATTTTTAAGTGATACTCTTTTTTATTTAATATTAAGTATACCTTAGGTAAAGGCCAAGATAAAAATGGCTTTATTAGGAAGACTCAAAAAAAAAGGCATGGAATCAAAAATAATAACAATATTAAAGATGGGGAAAGGCAGTAATAACGTAGGAGATAATCCTGAATTTCTGACTATTGACATATACAAGTACACAACTCTGTGTTTGTAATAGTTTAAATTCCGATAATGGCAGTGTCTTTATGACTCAGTCCTATCTAAAATAGGCTTATAAGTGGTGGGAGGCTATAATGTCAGTGTCCCAAGAATATGTTATACACTGTTGTCAGCTATTTAAAGCCCATGGTATTGTCAGGCTGCAAAGGGATCTTAGACAATTTTCAAATGGGAAAACTGTGGCTTGTCCAAAGTCAGAGAGATGGTTAGTCGCTGAGCTGGCATGGCATACCAGGTACCTCGTTAGCCCCTTCCTGAGACTGGCTGTTTCTTGAATTGGAAATGCGTTGGTATGTACCGCTCTTTCTTTGTAAATGGTAGAGGCATGTCTGTGTATGCATATGTATGTTCATGTGTATATATATATATTTACACACTCACCCCTGTCCATTTCCTTCCCTCTATCTGTTCTTTCTTTCATTTACTTACCTGGCTACTTACTGGACCAGACAGACTTAAAGCGCTGGTGGGAGACAAGAGTTGTCTCTGTTGTATCCTAATGAAATTCAAAGCCGTATGCTCAGTTGGGGGTCATCATTCCCATTGATTTCTCACCGGAGAGAATTTTAGGTGCGCCTGTGCTGTGCTACCCTCTGACGATGAGACAGCTTTGATTAGACTTCATCTGCCAATCTTCCTGGTTCAGCCTAAGATGAAGAGATGAAGAGTTCCCTTCCCTCCCCCAGTCCTATTCCAATAGAAGATTGTTTAGAGGGAGGTCTTAATAGAGGGAGGCATGGAAGGGAACAGAAAAACAGCAGATGGGCTTTACTTTAGTTCCAAGGTAATGCATGGCGCTTTTGGAAACATAAACTTCACATATAAAGTGAGAGACCGAGTTATCATTTCACTGATAGGAAAGGGATGTAGTAGGTGCTACAGATAATGTCAGGAAGGAGTTGGTCCAGGGCGTTCCTGAGACTTAAATAAAGGTTTACAGATCCTGGCTATCTTTAGGACAACATTGGAAAGTGAAAATACTCCTTATCCTGTTTTTGTACTTGACCATGACACATCTCTGTAGTGGCAGAGTTGTTAGAATATCCATTCTAAAATGGAGCTGTGTGGACGGGCTGAAGGGATGCAGCATCGATGGACCGGGAAGGACAGAAAGTGAGGATTCCTATGATTGAAGGTGATGAAAAGGCGCTCTGGGCAGAGAGAATGAAACTATTTTCAAGTCCTCTGCAGCCGCTCCTGGAAGGTGGAGTGACAAGTGGAAGGACTCATTACGCACAGTCATAAACCAGGAAAACTCATGAGGGTAAAAGTTAACAGAGATTAAAGTGTCATGAAAAGTGTACCTAAACTCAAGGAATACACGTGTGTGTAGGTGTGTGTAGGTGCAGATGTAGTCCGTTCAACATTGATGGGATGGTCACAGAGGCATCAAAAAACAGCTGGACAAGTGAAATACAAAACAACAATAAAACACCCTGGGAATAAGTGGCACCTAGTAAAGACCTTCACTTGTCCCCACCCCCACGTGACTTGTAGGAGATAAATGGAAATTATAAGAAGACAGCAATAAGCGGCTTCCCAAAGGGTTCCGCACTGGAGTTAATGCCCTTTCATCCTGGCGCCCTACTATATCTTCTATATCGTTGTTCTCAAGTGTTTGTTCTAGAGTTTCTCTCCTGGTGGTTGCTCTCGGGCTGGGTCCTCTCTCGTGCTGAGTACTTCTGCTTTGGCTCCTTAAAGGACGGCATTTCCGCAGTAACCTCTCTCCGGCACACAGCACATTTCGTCTCCAGTTATTTCCATTCACGTGCTGCGATTTCTCCTGAAGACAGACACGCAGACAGAGAGACACTCCAGGGACCACCCCCCTTTTTTGAATTCCTCTGTCCTTCTAGCTACCAGTGGGTCACTCTGTCCCCGTCACAGGACAGCTGGAGCAAGTCCTTGCCCTTCACCATCTTCCGTTCCATTGACCTCGTCCTCACACGCTCTCCAAGCCAGCGTTCTCCGCCCCCGCTCCACTCTGGTCAGGTTCATGGGTAAGGCTCCCCGATGCTGGGTTCAGTGCTCTGTCGTCTCCCAGTCCTTGTTATTTGGACTCTCAGAAACATTTGGCACTTCCTCACGAAGTGAGGAAATACACTTTTTGAATGGCTTTAAGGGAAGCATATTCTCTTGGTTTCCTCTTAATTAGATTCACTGACTGTTCTTTCTGTTTCCTTCTTGTGGTCATCTCCTGATTTCCTGGACCTCTTCATGTGGGAGTGCCCCCAGGCCTTTTCTCTTCCCTTTGTTTACTTACTCCCTTGGAGAGTTCATCCATTTATGTTTTAAATACCACCTTCATACGGAGGAGTAGCAAATTTGTACCCCAAGCCCACCTTTCCCCCGAATGCTGGCTTCTGCCTCCAGCTGTCAGCTCAGTATTACCACTTTCATGTCCAAAAGACATCTCAAACCCAGCTCTTGTGTCCTCCTAAGCTTCCTCTGCTGTGCTTTCCCCATTCTTCCGTAAAAAATCATGGCGGCCTTCTTGACCCGTCACCACTCATGCCTGTCCACCTGGGAATCCTCTTGCCACTCTCTCCTCCCTTCCACCATATCCACACTCAGACCTCTCCTCATCATTCTCAGCAGGTCCAGCCCACACCATCTCTCACCTGAATCAGCCTAACAGCCCCCCACCCCAGCTTCCCCAAACTGCCAACAGTCCAACCCAGGGCAGCCACAGTGGTCCTCTTGAAATATGCCCCTTGGTGAGCCTTCTGTAGTCACCACCCTCTAATCATGACATTCGATCTCAAGGCGAAAGCCAGTGGCCTGAAAATGTCCCTTTGGGCTGCACTCTCTGGCTCCTTGTCCCTTCTTTGACCCCTTCTGTGCCAGGCACACTGGCCCGCCTGTTCTATCTCTTTGAGCATTTGTACCTTTTGTCCTCTGCCTCGAGTGTCTTTTCCCCAGAATTCTCGTGGTCTCTGTCCTGCTAGTCTACTTAAATGCCACCATTCGGTGAGGACTTCCTCTTCTGCCCTTTCTAAAATGACAGTACCCTTGTCGTTTTAGAATGATAATTCTAAAGAATGTCAGTGGGGAAACATGGCCCATTCCCCCTTCATTTGTTTTTGTTTTGCTAAAATTCTGGTCACCTTATAGTAATTTATTTACTTTCCTCATTTGTTTTTCATCCCTCCCCCACTACCCACTATAATAAAAGCTCCATGAAAGCAGAAATTTTTTTGGGGGGGGGGTCTATTTATCGTTATATCCTCAAGGCCTGGAACAGTGACCAAAACAACGTAGTTATTCAGTAAACAAATATTGCATTAATCGGTGAAAGTGTATCTCACCTAGGATGCCTGATGAGGTACCTACAGCAGCCTAATACAAATCTGACTATTGTTGGACTCCTATACTTTGCCTTAAACATGTGCATTTTATATTTTACTTCATGATCTATTTCTTTTAAAGCAATTATAAAATTACTTAGCATTAGATGAAATCGAAGCTTCAGGAAGACGCCCCTTGGCTGTCCTGTGGTCTTGAGTGCCCCTTCCCTCTGCATCCTCCCCCTTGGTCTTGGTCTCTGTGTCCCACCCTCACAGCCTTGGGGAAATACAGTATTTTTTTTTTTAGATTTATTTATTTATTAGAGCGCATGCATGCACGTGAGCAGGGAGACGGGAAGAAAGAGAGCATCTTCAAACCGACTTCCCGCTGAGTGTGGTGCCTATCGTGGGGCTCGATCTCATGACCCACGAGATCATGACCTGAGCCAAAAGCAAGAGTTGGAGCCTTAACCGATCGAGCCACCCTGGTGCCCCAGGGAAGTATATTCTCAATTCCAGTGGATATTTAGGATAGTGACCATGAAGTTTACACCACCAAGAAAGCCAGCTTTTCCTTTGTGTGATGTTTTTTGTAAAGCAGTGAAATGGAAAGACTACATTGTAACCTTAAAGCTCCTCCCTTAACTTAAAAGTTCAGTTTTTCATTTCTCTCTCCTGGCCCCATTCCCAGCTGTGCAAGCCTTTGCTGCTTAGAAAAAGGATACCACCAGAGAAAGACTTTCTTAGGGCTTTCTTTATGAAAGGGGGATAGATCACAAATGTCCTTCTAGAAGACACTTCTAAAAGTTAAATTGTACTTTGTTAAAAACGGGGGAGGGGATAATTTCAGCTTAAAAAGTGCAAAAACATTTAAAATTATTTTGATGTAGTGCCTGTGTTGAAACAATGTTAAAAAACTAGGTTGGATTCCTGCCTTGACCCCTTCATGATCTTGGTGAAATTATTTAATCCCTGGAGGTGACGGGGATGGTCCTGGACAAGTGAAATACAAAACAACAACATTTGGGGTTCTTGTGCCCCAGGTAGCCTTGGCATATAGCAGTTCAGGGCACATTAGAGCCTTTTCTTCCCTCTGTGTGTCCTTCTACTTTAGGTATCAAAAAATTGCAAAGTGCTGTAAATTATGCAATTTTATTTATTCATTTTATGTAATTCTTAAAAGATTTTATTTATTTATTTATATGACAGAGATCACAAGTAGGCAGAGAGGCAGGCAGAGGGAGAGGGGGAAGCAGGCTCCCTGCTGAGCAGAGACTCCGATGCGGGGCTCGATCCCAGGACCCCGAAATCATGACCTAAGCCCCTTTATTTAGTTTTTAAGATTTTATTTATTTGAGAGACAGCATGAACGAGAGGACACAAGCTGAGGGAGCGGCAGAGGGGGGGAGAGAGAGAGAGAGAGAGAGAGAGAGAGAGAGAGAAGCAGACTCCCCACCAAGCAGGGAACTGATATAGGGCTCAATCTCAGGACCCTGAGCTCATGACCTGAGATGAAGGCAGATGCTTAACTTACTGAGCCACCCAGCACCCCTAAATTATGCAATTTAAGCTAAACCTAATCCTATTCATTTTTTTCCTGAAAGTTTCTGTAAATTTGCCAGCTAAAATCTGACTAGGTTTGTTGTTAATAATCATATAATTTAAGGAAAAGTTTAGCAACAGCTAGTCTAATTTTATGTGCGGACCCCAGAACAACTTCTATTGTAGCCTTAAGGCTTAGACTTAACCCTAGACTTAGAGAAATGAGCTCTCCTATCAGGAGGCCCGCTGGGCTGGAATGGAAGAGTTACACATTTATAAGGGCGAGGAAAGCACCTACTCAAACGAGGGGGAAAAAATGTGTGGTTTAAGCTTGTTCATTTTTTAACTTAAATGGAACAGTGTATATGAAGCAAGATTTTGCCAAGAATCACTAGGTACAATTACCACGGTGTATTTTGGTCACAGAATGTGATTGAGTTTCGGGAGTGCGATGCCTGCGTCTGATTTACTGAAGCACGAGGCCTACCTGCCAGTCTCCAGGTCCGTGAGAAGTCATGTGCTACAGCTCGGGTCCCCATGCAAGGGCTTCTGTTTCCGTACGAGGCTTGGGAAGTACTTACCCACGCCTGAACTCCCTTTTTTGCGGAAGGGTTCCTGTTTATAAAAGTTTAAAATGAGAGGTTATTGAGGGGCACCTGGGTGGCTCAGTGGGTTAAAGCCTCTGCCTTCGGCTCAGGTCATGGTCTCAGGGTCCTGAGATCGAGCCCCACATCCGGCTCTCTGCTCAGCGGGGAGCCTGCTTCCCCCTCTCTCTCTGCCTGCCTCTCTGCTTACTTGTGATTTCTCTCTGTCAAATAAATAAATAGAAACAAAACGAGAGGTTATTGAAAAGTCATGCTAGCAAATCTGAATCTTGTGAATCTTCGGCCGTCTCCAAATGTACTTACTGTACGAGGTCTATAGAGGCAAGGATGTTGGCCAAATTTTGGATGAGATTTGACGTAGACTTTGGAGAAAAGGATGGGACTAAACATTTGATATATTTAAAAAAACAAAACAAAACAATAAACCTGGGAAAAACAAGGATGAAAATATATGAAAGGCATTCTGATAATTTCTAAAAGAGAAAGCATTATTTTCACTAGGATTATTTTATTTTAATCTATATTCTGTAATTTTGCTCGAAAAGGTGATTTAAAAAAAAAAAACCAACAAACCCTGAAATATTTTCAGTTTCTGTGATGGTGCAGATGTAGCTGGGCCTCTCAGCTCCCTGACATCCCAGCGACATCCCAGTGATATCTGTGGGATTGTTGGTCTTACCACCTCGCTCATAAACTCCATGCTGTTTAAATTGTCATAAACTCGCTTACTGGTTGTACAAATGGTTCATATTGGTAATCAGCCCCTCCCTACGCCATCTGAGGGATGGGACGGGATCCCTTTTGGGGACGGGATCAGATCCTACATGACTTTTGTTTCCCTCCCAGTCTCCGGGGAGCTAAGCAGGAGGGTCTCCGTATCCGTGTTGAATGGTGGGTGGGACTCTTCGTGTCCCTTCAACTTGAGTTTCTGCCAGCACTGAGAACGTTTCCCTCCTTTGCCAGTGCTGCCCCCACATGATCTTTGAGTGTGGATGACTGTGGGCTCCTTCTCCAGACCGTATTCTCAGGTGTCCCTAGGAGGTGGCTCACACTGCGGTGCTTCTGGGACAGCAGGGGGATGGGGAGGGGTGATGGGCTACTGAGAGTCAACATCTCCCCCGCCTCCCCTCCTCTCCCACCTCCCCCTTCTCTAAACTTTGTCCCTGACACCAGTGGTCAGGCCCTGTTTTTCCTGAACAAGCTGGGGTCTTTCTCTATTCAGTCGCTTAGGGACTCTGCACGCCGTCACAGAGTGCCCATGTCTTAGAAACTGCTTTCTGGGGCGCCTGGATGGCTCAGTGGGTTAAGCTTCTGCCTTCGGCTCAGGTCATGGTCTCAGGGTCCTGGGATCGAGCCTCGCATCGGGCTCTCTGCTCAGCAGGGAGCCTGCTTCCACTTCTCTCTCTGCCTGCCTCTCTGCCTACTTGTGATCTCTCTCTCTCTGTCAAATAAATAAATAAAATCTTAAAAACAAAACAAAACAAAAAACCCTGCTTTTCTGTTCCTTGGAAGGGCCTTCTTTTCTGTTTTCACCTAACAGGATCCCACTCATCCTGCAAGACTCAGGTCTTCAGTTAACTTTTTTGGGGAGTAATTTTTTTTTAAGATTTATTTATTTGAGAGAGAGTGAGAGAGCATGAGTGGGGGGAGGGGCAGAAGGCCAGGGAGACGCAGACTCCCCACTGAGCAGGGAGCCCAACGACTCAGGGCTCCATCCTAGGACCCCTGGATTGTGACCTGAGCTGAAGGCAGATGCTTATTGGACTGAGCCCCCCACATGCCCCTACGGGATAATTTTTAACTTTGAAGAATTTGAACATCCAGTGAAAGTTTCTTTTAAGTTGTAGAATGAAGGAGAGTGAGGAGCACGCGCCCAGCTTGTGGGGCCCAGGATTGCACTCTAACCGGGGCTGCACCTCAGCTCGTCCTGTCTTTAGCTCAGGTGTTTGCCTGGGCCAGTGATTTGGCAAATCTTTGGAGACTCTCTAGACTTTGGGTCTTATTAAAACAGATGTGCCATGCCACTGCTACTTGCAGTTTTCTAAGTCATTGTTTTATTGTTTTTCACACTTTTTTTTTTGTCATGAAGATGTGATTGTTCTTCAGAACTCAGTATCCAGGCAAACATACAAGCACACACGAGCGTTTAATTTCATAAAACCGTTTTTACCTTTAGTGGAAGGCACTTCTCTATTTTCTGTCCGATATTATTCTATACTCGGCTCTCTTTCTATTCTGTTGTTTTAAAAATACTGATCACCGATTCATTAAATGAATTTCATGACCCATAGTTGAACAAAGATTTCGAAAGCAATGCTGCCGATGTTAGAATTTGTTACAAAACAGGTGTGAGTGCGGAGACCCTCCTTGTGATAAATTGGCCGCCTTAGGTAATGAATGGTGCAAAAGCCAAGCTATTGTTTCTGTGGAATTTATTACCCCCTCCCCGCCCGACACCGGCCAGGCTCGTCCTGGGCATTCCGAGGTGCAGATTGGTTTGTCCCTTCATCTGTGAATATGCCTTCGGAAGGGGTCCTGCTGCCCTGAAACAGAACTGATAGGGCTCCACAGTGGATGCTTAGCTTTTGAGGCCTTAGCAGCAGCTTGCTTTGTGCCCACTTTATTGGTAAGGATCTCCCTTCCTAAGCACTATTCCTAATGGAGACCAGATGCTCCTTTCGCCTGCCTCTTTTACGAATTGGGTTCAAGTCTTCTTGTGATGAGCAATGAGCCTCTTTGAGTCATGGCATTTAGTTCTCAAATTCTGACTAGTTTGCTGACTCAGAATGAGAGAAGCAGGTTTGGGCAACATTTATAGTGTTCGTTACTAAGTTTGGATCCTGGCAGTGACGAATGCATTTGTTTTTGATTTTTCCACATATTCTTGTATTATGGCCATTTTAATAAAGACAGACAGTAACACTTGAAGGGAGGGTTTCTCAGCCTCAACAGTATTGACACATTGGGCCAGGGAACACATGGGGGTCATCCTGTGGACCCTGGATGGAATTCCACCCACCAGATGCCCTGACCCCAGTTGTGACAATTGGAAATGACTCCAGATGCTACCAATTGTCCCCACAGGGCCAAAATTGATGTGGTGTTGAGAATGACTGATTTAAAGTCATACCAGTTGTTCAGTGAGCAGTTAGGTTATTTTCGTCCATTTTTTTAATCATGACTGTCTAATAACATAAGTATGTGGCTTGTGTTGTTGTTTTTGTTGATATTTAGCAGACCTCTGACACATGAGGTAGTTTTACATGCTGTTATTATTTGGAGAATTGATTAAAAAATTAGAAAAGTGCTAACAGAACTTGGATGATTCCAAATTTATGTTTATACATATATAATAATTAACATAATTACTAGTTAATTAGATGCAACAATAGACTGTCCTAAGATTTGATATCACAGTACACAAAATAAGATTTCTAACTAAAGCTAGTAATAGTACTGTAGATTTGTGCTGTGTCTCCCAGTTTTTTAGGTGGTTTCATGTATATTTCCACACTAGTCTCACTCTGTGAGGTAAGTAGGGTAGATATTTTTATCCTCAAGTTGTAAGTGGAGGAAATGAGATTCAGAGAGTGTAAGTAATTGGCCCAAAGACTAGTGCTATTTGAGAGATGGAAACGGGTCTTAAACTCGGGTTCTCTGACACAAACCAGAGTAGGATTCTGAGATTTGGCTTTTTAATGATTGAAGTTCCCCCTCTCCAACCTCCCACCCCCAAATAAAGGAAACCAAGTAGATACTATTATGGTTAATGATGGCTAGTCCTGCTCTCAACTTTGTTCTTAGTTCTTATCACCATCTGGAATGTTGGCCTTGGACAAGGATGAGGCTCCTGTTTCAGTATGAAAATCTCTCTGGAATCCTATGAGAAGCCTTGTTGGTGTCTCAGGGTGGTGGAACCTCAGTTTCCCTCACTGCCTTGCCCAGCCGTAAACCTGCTTTTGTGCAGTATCCCCACAGCTCCGTAGTGCTTGCTGTCCCTGTTCAGTCCCTGTGCTCCTCACAGAACCATCTGGGCCCTGGGGGGTTGCTTCGTATTCCCCTTTAGTTGCTCTTTCTGACCGCCAGCCCAGGCCAGAGACAAGGCAATCCTTCCTCTGCTGTAAACTCTATACTGCATAGAGATGGAGACTTTGGGAATCAAGGCAAATGAAGGAAAGGTAAACTTTGCATTTCCTCCTGAAAGATGTTTTGCTGTGGATTTCAGTAGGTCCCAGTGGCTGTTGGGATTGGGGTGACATATTTGTGAATTCCTTCACATTGCTGGACGTTTCTAGGGGGTGGTCACTGATCACAGTTTTAATAAGAACAGACACCATTCTCTTATTTGTGATTTCAGGTTAAAAAGCACGTTTATATAATTGGGGATTGGAAGGGAATGCAAAAAACAAAGACAAGGACTTTTATTTTATTTTAGGTTCACGAGATTGTGGTCAATTTTTAAAATGCGATATTTTAAAATATACAGTAAATAAAAGAATTATTTTTAAAAAGTGTTCACACAGAATTTGCTCAGTACACACAATCTTTGCAGCATACATTTATTCCAGAATGACTTCACTGAATTCTTCCTCAGTCAGCTGTGGGTCTGGATGCACATTTGCATACCCATTAACCTCAGTTGTACGTTAGCATACCTAATACGTGTTACTACACGGAAGCATTCCTAACACAGATCATTACAGGTTAGTATATCTAATACGTATTTTTTCTACTTAGAGACACTGGGGTCTTTGAACTATTTCTTCTCCTTTTAAAAAAACTTCACAGGGCATCTGTTGTTTCAGTATGTTCAGTCCCCTCTCTAGCAACAAAAAAGTTTTTAACTACCGTAAAATTCCTTTAGCAAAGGAGTCAGCGGTGCTGAACCCTTGACCTACTTATTCTCTTTTCTCTAGACAAAAATCACAGCTGGAGTGTGACCGATATTATCTGTTCAATTTGCCGAGCTCCTCAGAGTAATTGTTTCCCCCAGAGATGACCCTTCCTGTCAATAAATTCCTCATAAATACTGAACGAACTCTTCTCGTTCTAGTTTAAGGCTGGTTTTCTCCTGCCAGGATTGGCTGAAGATGCTGAACAGCTGGTAGGCCTTCCCACAGGCGACAATGCACATTGTTCTCCGTCTCCATCAACCCTCTTTTTGCTTTTCTCTAGGGAGTGTTGTGTTCAGTATCGAAACACGCCCTCGTGGGCATATATGTCAGTCTTACGGCCGGACCCAGCTGGGAATGATTCCTGCTCTCAGTCTGTGGTCAAACTTCTGCCGTGCGAGGTTGGTTCATTTAGTTCAACAGGTGTGTATTGAATGAGCCCCACAGTTGCAGGCCTTGGGTGGACAGTGTCTTCTTGGAAGGGACAGGGTCCAGGGCTGTGTTTTTGAAATATAACACGACGTAAACATTAAGCTACTTAATTTCAAAAGTAATATGAAGAGTTGAGGTTATATCCTGCTGCTGGGGACTGAGCTTCTGCCCTGGAGCCCTCCCGTGGCTTTGAACTCTGGCCTTTGTGTATCCTTGAGGGGCCTCTCAATGGCAGTTTCATGCCCCTGATGTTGGAGGGCTTGATGCCAGGGCTGTGTGTGCAGGTCTTCAGGCATGTGACCTTCAGATCAGAAGGGCCTGACAAAGCAGGTGGCTGTGGGTGAGTGACCCTGGAGCCTTTCACCTTTGGGGTCATCACCAGGCCTTGGTCTTGAGCAAAGTAAACGAGGCGCCCTGCAATCAGTTCATGGGAGGGGTCTCCGTGGCGGCAGCCAGGATTGACTCCGGCCACTTTGAGTTCCTTGAGTTAAGATTTAGCAGAGAAAATAATGACAACTCAGATTTTGAGCTTTTAAAAGGTAGGGTTCTTGGGGTGCCTGGGTCGCTCAGTCGGTTAAGTGCCCGACTCTTGATTTCGGCTCAGGTCATGATCTCAGTCAAGGACGTGAGATGGAGCCCCCTGTTGGGCTCTGCCCTGGGCGTGGAGCCTGCTTAGGGTTGTCTTTCTCCTTCTCCCTCTCCCCTGTCTCCTTCTGAGAAAAAAGGTGGGCTGGATGGACCAAAGTGGTCACAGGGGCCGTGTTTTAGTGGCATCTCAACCAGCGGCTGTTCCCTCTTTTAGATGTGTGTGAGAGTACCCACTGAAAGGGAAGAGGTCCATAGTGTAGCAGGTGCCATTTCTGGCCTCATGAGTGAGATGCTCCTAGAGCCTCCTGCTCCTGCCAAAGTGAAAGATCTTTCTGACATTCCCCCCAGCCCCCCCAATTTAAAATAGACATGTGAAACTGTACAGTCATCTCAGGCAGGCTTGTGTCTTTGGCCTTATTGGAGAAGCTCAGGGTTGGTGCTTCATTAACTTTAAAAAGCACTGTGGGGGGCGCCTGGGTGGCTCAGTGGGTTAAAGCCTCTGCCTTCAGCTCAGGTCATGATCTCAGGGTCCTGGGATCGAGCCCCGCATCGGGCTCTCTGCTCAGCAGGGAGCCTGCTTCCCCCACCCCCCCTCTGCCTGCCTCTCTGCCTACTTGTGATCTCTCTCTGTCAAATAAATAAAAAAATAAAAAAAATAAAAAGCACTGTGGGACCCTCCAAAGAAGCTGCGCGAAGGGCCAGCGAGCACATAAAAGGATGGCCAGCATCGCTCGTAAGGAGCTGCAGTAAGGTACCTCTCACACCCGTCGGCGGTCACCGTCAGAGACCCAGACAACCCCGGCGCTGGGGAGAGTGGGGAGCATCTGGAACCCCGCTCACTGTCGGCGGGGGTGTGTCACAGCGGTGCAAGTGCTGTGGAAACAGTAGGGTGGTGCCTTAAAAAGTCAGACAGAATTCCTGTAGGATCCAGCGATTCCGCTCCTGGGTACGTACCCCAAAGGGCTGAAAGCAGGGTCTCAGAAGTTTGTCTACCCATGTTTATAGCAGCATCATTCACAAGGGCCAGCAGGTGGGAAGCAATCCTGGTGTCCACTGATGGAGGAGTAGATGAATGAAATGGGGTGTGTACGTGCGACGGAATATGCCTTGGCTTCATAAAGGAAGGGAATTCTGACATAAGCTATAACGTGGACGAACCTGGAAGTCATCCTACTAAGGGAGATGGGCCCGCCACAAAAAGACAAATGCTGTGTGATTCTAGTTCCGTGAGATACCTCGAGAATGGTGGGGGGCCGGGGCAGTGGGGCGAGGGTGCGGAGTTTTAGTTTTGTGAGGTCAGAGTTCTCGACACTGGCTGCATAATAGTACGAATGTACTTATTTAACACAACTAACTGTACACTTTAAAATGGTTAAGGTGGTCAGTTTTATGTGATGTGTATTTTAACACAATTATATATATATATATATATATATATATATTTTTTTTTTTTTTTTTTTTTTTTTTTTGAATAGGGAAAAAAGTTTCGCTTGAACCCACACTGCTCTGCTTTCTCTGTCTGTAGAGAACATTCAGGCTTTGTATTCTGGGAGTGAGCCCCGCCAGATGGCAGCTCTCCCGGCCTGTCATCTTACCCTCCAAGGTGCTCCTGGTCCCACTTCTTGTGCGTAAAGACCCAGACATACGCTGGAGATGAACTTCTAGTCTCCTATATGGGGTCAGCCTCTAAAAGGGAAGTTACTTCGTCTAGGGACTATTTCACTGGGATTCTGCGTTTGGGGTTTCGTTGTTACTGCTGAGTCAAGTAGAGAACAATGCACAGTTGTCCGATCGGGCCGATGCTCCTGCCATCCCGTCGGTGTGCAGTGTGCAAGTTGTTTTCCTGATGGTGGTGACAGATGAGCCGTGACTCATGCCAGCGCCTTCACCTGCCCTCCCCTGAAACAAAGGCACGCATTTGACTACAGCCTGTGTGCTTGGCCTTTACAAGATTGGATGGGCAGTTCTAGCTTTCTTTATATCTTCCAACACCTCTGATGAATCAAGCAGTTCACAGACATTTCCTTTATTGGTCTGACAGTGGTTCTGGACACTGGTGGTTTCTTCATATAAAGTACACGAAAGCTTTGCTTTTACCTTTTGGGAGCTCGGTGTAAAGTGCTTGATGGTTTTCTTGTATTTCTGTTTTTCAGGATCATTTCATGGATTCACTTGCCATCCTTGTCGACCATGCCGCCTTGTTCTAGGACCCCATAGAGCCTTCCGACTCTTAATCTCCCTCAGAGCACAGCCCAGACTTCAGGTAAAGCCAGCTCACATGACTTGTGGTTCACGTCGAGTGGCAAGACGGTGATCAAGGTAATAAGTCCGTTTAATTGTTCGGTCTGGTTAATTGTTTTAAAATGTGTTTGCTAACTCCCACCAAAGAACAGTCCATCCATTTGATTTTTGTTTTGTGGGGGTACGTTCTTAGGTGTAAAAGAATTAAAAGTAAAAGCCTACTAACTATATTTTGAAACGGAACTGGAAGCCTGATTTCTAGCTTGCCTCAAATAGTGATATATTGGTTAGAGTGGAAAACTCAAGGGGAAGGTTCGGCTCAAATTTTGACTCGCGTGTTTGGCCTAAGCAACAGACGCAGCGAATACATTGGGGTTTTACAGGGAATGAAAAGAATCTAAATTTTTTTCGGACATCCACATTCTGATCAGTCAGCTTCCAGCTTCTTTTCCTCATTGTGTTCTGGAGTGAGGACCCTCAAAGGCTTTAGAGAAACACTAGAGATTAGTTTGATCAGAGTGTTTTTCTGCCCCAAATGAGAGCTTTTATTCTTTACCCCACACCTATTTTCATCTCAGCCTAGTTTTCGAGGACTCCTATTGTGGTGTTCCTACTCCTCTGTGTGATATATCAAAGCTCCAACACGGTGTGGTACCCGGACTCATGTTATTAGAAATAAGTAGGAGTTTCTTCTATTGGGGCGTAGTTTGTGTATAGTGGAAATCAGTCTGTCTGATGACCGAAGAATCAGTGTATCAGAGTGCCGGAGCAAAGATGCTTTCCCCTCATGTTTCTGTTCAAGAGTCATTTATTCAGAACCTCTGAGCACCACGCCCAAAGGAGGCCTCTGCCTTAAGTTGATTTTTATGCCTCTTTGATGTCTGAATTAATATCATACAACAAATTATGTGGTTTAAAATAACTAGCCCATGGGTGTGCAATATTGTCTGCTTGGTTGATGACCTGTATGGCGTGAAGAGAACCAATTCAGTAAGTAACGTTTGTCTCTACTTCTCTGACTTGTGTGAGGCACTGTGTAAAAAAAAAAAAAAAAAAAAGTTTGTTCTTTGGTAATGTGTGGAACTTTTTTTTTTTTTTAGAAAATTCTGTCACAGTGGAATGTAACTTAGGTCATGTTT
>CM052802.1:10200598-10316198 GCA_028533885.1 Nasua narica | reverse complement strand
GGGGGATAGCAAACAGTTTTGAAAATACGTTGTACCCAAGAACACGTAATGGCAAAAATATAATGCCTGACAAAATAAGAATTGTGATGATGATAATACTTCTTGTGATGTATAAAGTTGTAATGGGGAAACAAAGTGGCTTAGTCACCAGGAAAGAAAGTAATAGGTTGCCTTTTTAGGTAACTAGTGGTAACTGCCAGGTTTTTAGTTCTTCTTCTTTTTTTTAAATATTTTATTTATTTAAGATCCAGAGTGAGACAGAGAGAGAACTAGTGGGGAGGGAGGGGAAGGGAGAAGCAGACAACCCTACTGAGCGGGGAGCCGGACCCCGGGCTCCGTCCTCGGACCCCTGGGGTCATGACCTGAGCCGAAAGCAGATGCCCAACTGACTAAGCCACCCAGGCGCTGGTAGGTTTTTAGTTCTTTTGCTCTTGACTTTTCTGTTTTGTTTCTATTTATTTGTAGAAGGAAGAAAGCTTTTCCTTTTCCTTTTTTTTTTTTGCCTTGCTTACACAATTTAAGTCACATTGTTGAAGAGAATTTGAGTGGGCAGTTTGTCTCTAGTAAAACTGCATTTATCCATCCTGGATAGATACGGAATTATAAATTTTTATAGAGCCTTATGGGTGAACAAGAATATGCCTTCCCTGAGTAGATTGTGTCAGTTCTATAAAACTTACTATTAGTTATTTCCTTCTCAGGCGTGAGGTACATCACCGACAGCCCTCCTATGTTGTGCTTCGTTGGCCCTGGCTCCCCCCTTACCCAGAGATAAGAACAGATGACCACCGTCATCGGCTAACGGCCAACCAGTAGCCGCTGTGTATCAACCATGTTCTGTCCCATTCATGCCCTCATTGTCCCCATGGGAGGCGAGCTCCTTCAAGTCTAGATCATCCAGAGATTTTGCTCGGAATGGTTTGTTAGTCTATGGAGTTAAGAACAGACTGGTTATACAATCAAAGAATCCAAATTTGAAATCTATAAAGGACTTCCACCTCATTTTAAAAGGGAAGAAAATAAGGCTTAGGGAATCTGAGGGTCTTCCCTGAAAGGCATGTGGCTAGTTGGTGGGGAAGCCAGGGCCAAAGTCATTTCTGCTAAACCTCCTACATGAGCTCTTTCCGATTAGGCACATGGCCAAGATATTGTTGATAGCCACTGGTAGTTACTTTGGGCTTATTGAATGTTAAAGTAAACGGCTTTGGATTTTTAAGAAGTATCCTGTGAAGACAACTTTTTAGTTTTGCTTATGTTCCCACAATTGATAATCCATAAAGGTGAGCAAGGTGAATTTTTCTGGCAAGAACGCCATTTTTGTTAGTCATGTTTTTTTTTTTTGTTTTTTTTTTTTGTTTGTTTGTTTTTTGGTTTGTTTTCCTTTCATGATTTATGGCAAAGGTCAGGTTTAGATTTTTAAAAACGTAGTCAGTGCATGGGAGCAAAATTTCTGACAGGGTGGCAGATGGCACCAAATGAATGCATGTTCTCACATCACATGAACTTCTGTCTGCCAGCAGGGCTGAGGTCCAGAAACCCTTACCGTGATGGATAGACTTACTTGTTTCGACTTTTTAAAGAAGTGATAATAAAGAGAGGAACCCTTTCTTCTTAAGGTTTTTACCCAGGAGGGTGAGTTAGACCCTAAAAGGAGATATATTAGTGAAAAAGCATGCACAGCTGAAAAAGAATATCACACTAATCAGAGAGAGAGAGAGAGAGAGAGAGAGAGAGAGAGAATGGGCTCAAGAGGAGTGTGTGTTTGATGCTCATAAAACCTTCACATTAGGGGAGCTCTACTGTGAGTCCTTGTTCCTGTCCTGGGTGAACCTTCAGTTCTGTCCGTCAGGTTGGGCCGGGTTGTGCTGGGGTCACAGAAAGCTCTCATCTGAGGTTTAGCACAGGCGAAGTTTCTTTCTTTCCCATGCTGCCACTCTGGTCTGGACTGTTCCTCTCTGGGACCCCGGGTCCACAGAGCAGCTCCCTCGGCAACGTTGCAAGCTGTGATAGCAGAAGGAGAAAAAAATCATGTGTTGGATTTTTGAAGCTTCTATGTGTCACTTCTGCTCACATTTATTGGCCCAAGCTAGTCACATGGTTGTGCCTAACTCCGAGGGAGGGGAAAGGAGAAGGAATGACCCTGCCCTGGGCCCAGGGGGAAGGACCGGGCATAGTTGGTGGGCAGCAGTGGCAGCGGACATTCAGGAGGCAGAGACCCTGGCCTTTGGGCTCTCTTAATTGTAGACCTCATGGCTCTTTGGGGGCTGCGTAGTCACAGAGAACTAGTGCTCTCTACCGTGGGATGAAGGAAGAAGGCACGCGAAGAATGGCCAGCTGTGAATTTGAATACATTTTCCTAGAAAGTGAGGAATGATGCTGATCAGTTTTCTTTTACCTCCTAAGAGAGACTGAACTCTCCTGAGTCCCTCTCTCCTCTTTTTTGTAGTGCCCTAGCTATGAAGTTTCATCATCCATTGCTTAGTATTACCTAGTTGCACGCAGAGAAATGGAAATCAGACTGCCTTGTGTAGACGTAGAACACGGCTCCTTGGTTTCACACCCATAGCTTGGTGATCAGGAAATCCGGCTGAGCCGATTTAGGGATGGATGTCCATTTGTACCTTCCTGTTGGCCTGAAAATCAGTCACTGGCTGTCAGGATTCTTGATAGAAAGCCTTAGAAATGTGTTAGGAACTGGGAAAGTTCATGTCTAAAAATCAGTTATAAAATGCTGAAATGCAATATTTTCCCATTTCTTAGGAAAATTTGTCATGCTTTGCTATGGTGGAACATTTAAAAGTCAGAGCTACAACTACACCTGAAGACTCTCTTATGAGAAACGCTGTCAAGAACGTTTATAGGTCCCATTTAAGTTTGGCGCCCGAGCGTCTTTTCCCTGGTGGAATTTGGCTTGTTTTGAAATACCCCGTTAGAGCTCTTGCTGGGTATCTGAGGCATCCCAGTGTTTGGGGGCTGTGAGTCAGAGTCCCATTCGTCGCTGAAATGATGTTCATGCTAGCTAAATGAGAAGTATTCCTTCACCTCTTAGGAGTGACAAAAAAGTAACAAAAAAAATCTTTAACTATTTTGGAAGTTTCCTCTCTAAGTGACTCACTGCAGCTGGCTTCGTTGCTCTATTCTTGCATAAGCATCTGTGTATAAATAAATATGACTATGGAACATAGTGTAAACACAAGTGGAAAACAATATTTTTGTTAGTAATAGCTGTGCTCGGGGCTCCATTGTTTATAGCCCCTGGGTATTTGGAAGCACTCTCCAGTTGATGATTTTCCTACAAAAGATAGCAAGTACTTGCTACTGGATTTCTGGATGGAGTGTCTGAAAGGATAACCCCTCCACACAGTGGAATATTCAAAATAAGGCCTTTGGTCAGTGGCCCTTGACTCAGTTTCCCCTAACTTTTATTTTAACGGGTAAGGCAATATAATGGACAGTCTTCTAGCAGCTGAGTAGATGTGTATATTGAGCACTGCTCTGCAGACTTACCTTAATCTAAGCTCTAAATTTGGAATGTCAGTGTCTTTTGAGTCTTAAGTGAGGCTTACCTTCTGCTGAAAAATGTAGTTACTGATGTTTACCAGCGAATGGCCTGTCTGAAAGTTATTCTTCTTAAATAACTAGACTTCTCTAAATGAGGAAACATTCTGTGTTTTCAGCTCTGTGCATGGCCACTGACTGTCAGTGCATTGGAGTCTCAGAGGGGGCAGCCTTTATTTTATAAATATTGATTTTATTTAGAGCTGCTGGCGTCTGATTTATGTTGTAGTGCACGTCGAAGTTAAGAATCATGTCTTTGGTATCTGCGATGGCTAGAATAAAATGGATGTTCGAATGAAAGGATGTGACTGAATGAATATATTCCTTTCACGGAAGAAATTCCCAAATTACGTAAGAAAAAATACTATTTATGAAAAACAGCAGTTACTAGCAAATACTTTTTGTAGATGAAGAATCCCAGGTGCATGGTGTTTACTATCTGAAGAAGGAAAATAAGATGGTAGAGAGCCTCCAGTCTCAATATGGGTAGAGGTGGGGAGAAGCTGGTGACTGACGGTTTTGGGCAGAGGAAGAGAAGCTTGCATAACAACACCTAACGGCACCTGAGTGCCTGTTCTCTAAACCCATTGACCTTGGAACTAGAGATTTTCTCCCTTTAAAAGGATCCAGGAGGAAGACCTGAGTGAAGAACATGAATTCCTTCCAGGAAGACACCTGTTCACAGTTAGCAAAGAAATGCCAGCCTAGAAATCTTCACTGACGTGTTATAAATATACTAGTTAATTTCCTGATGCTCAGCATAGGTTAGATTTAGGCTCGTCAGGAGTATTTTGTTCCTGTCTTTAAGCGTTGACTGCACTGGCCATACATTGGGTTGGGCAACACTATTTCTATAGGTCTTTCTGGTTTGGTGACTTGACAGTTGAAGATGGATTTTTGTTAAAAGAATCTTGCTTTGTGGCAGCAGCCTTAGCAGCCAGCAGTACGACATGTTTCCAGGGTTGGGAAAGGGATGCTTTGGATGCATGTAACCTCTGATGGGTGGTCCTTTGCCTTGCTCGCAGGAGCCGAGGTCCAAGGAAGGCAGTGACTACTTTGACAGCCGCTCAGATGGACTGAACTCGGACGCACAGGGGCCCTTCCAGGTGTCGGCTTCACTGTGGTCCGGGGGCTCAGCTCAGATCCTGTCCCAGAGAAGCGAATCCGCTCATGCAATTGGCAGCGATCCCCTCCAACAGAACATTTATGAGAATTTCATGCGGGAGCTGGAAATGAGCAGGACCAACACAGAGAATGTAGAAACATCCACAGAAACCGCGGACTCCAGCAGCGGGTCCCTCAGCTCTTTGGAGCAACTTGATCTGCTCTTCGAGAAGGAACAAGGGGTGGTTCGAAAAGCTGGATGGCTGTTCTTTAAACCCCTCGTCACTCTGCAGAAGGAAAGAAAGCTCGAGTTGGTGGCCCGGAGGAAGTGGAAACAGTACTGGGTAACACTGAAAGGTAAGTGCGTTGTTGATCAAGGGGGCCACTCTCATCCTTTCTTCCAGCTGTCCCCTCTCCTAGGAAGCCCCAGTCAGTCCACTGTTAATTTGTATCAAAGGGATTTGATACAAAGTCTCCCAGCATGCTTCGCTACATACAGATACTTTCTCAAACCTGGAGAATATAGCTTACGTAATAGTTGTATATATTATTCATTCTAATACATAGAATTGAACTTAATAGTTAGAGCTTATTATTTTATGGGTATTTCTGTACCATTGTTTAATAGTTTTTCTGCATCTGGGGATAAAAATATTCCAAATAAGTAACCAAATGTAGATCCCGAGTATCCTGTTCTTCACAAGTATCCTTCTTAGCTTATACGACGGAGAACATCTGGATTATCTGATTTGTGTCCTCTGACCTTTATAAACTAAGAAGGTCTCATTGTTGTCACAAACAAATGCCTTTTTTTTTTAAATATAAAAGAGGAGTAAGGATTTGTTTTGTGAAGATGATGAAAATTTCTTGGAAGTATTGCCATTTAAAAATTACAGTCGCCTTGCTCATTGCGGATGTATAGATTTGAAGTGACCTCAATGGCCTGAGGAGGAGGGAGGCTCTGAGTCAGTCCGGTGTAGATTTACACAGATGTGAAGACGGTTTACACAGATGTGAGCAGGAAGGGCAGCCCCACAGTCTCTGGCGCTTGTGCACAGTCATCTTGGGGCTCTGTCGGAGGCACTGAGTGTGGTGTTCAAGGCCAGATGTCATTATCGGGTGACAGCCTTCCCTGTCCTGGGGGAAAGCAGAGATGGGAATCCTGTGTGCAGACGGCGTGTGTGAAAGGCCTGGAGCTCCCCCCCCCACACACAGGGCTCCTTTCTTGCTCCTTGGCCACCCCCCCCTTGTAGAAATTGTGAGCTGCCCCCACCCCAGCCTTGGGGAGCTGGTGCCATTTCCTAATAACCCAGAAGGTTATTATGTCTGGGAAGGATGCACTTTGTCTTTAAGTGACGCTTTTCCCTAGCAAACTGGAGGGTTTATAAAGCCCAAGACCCAGTCCTCTTTTCCAGCTTATGATGCATTGTGGCTGAGAAAGGCTCAAGAGCTCTAGCTCTCATTTGGGTGTCCTGGGGAGAAAGGTTCTTATACCAAATGACCGGCGAGATTTGGAGAGTTGGAATAAGGGGTTGAATCTACCAAGATACAATTTGAAGGGATAAGTTATGCTCTGAGATTAGTAATCAAATAACCATCCAAGTACAGGATAGGGAGCTATGACTGCTGAGCCTTATAAGGAGATTTGGGCGGGGGGGGGGGGGTTGTCGTGCTGTAGGCCATTCCTTGAATGAGTTTCCAATGTGATGAAGTCAAGACAAAAGTAAATGTGATTTAAAAGAGTGAATGTGATCTTTGGCTACCTTCGGCCAGCTGTCCCAGGTCTCTCCAGAGACCGCAGCGGTCTCTCCTCCCTCTGCCCTGGGTGGAGCTTGCCATTTCTGTCCTTGTGGACACGGTAGTGCAGGATCCCTGTTGGTAAGCAAGATGGGGATTCTTGAATAGGTTCGACCTGAAGTATCCCTGATTGGAGAGGGGAGGGAAAATGTCTTTTCCCGAGAGCGAGCACCTGGGATTGATTATGAATCACAGCCTGAAGGTGCCTCTTTCCGGCATGTTGTTTGCAAGAGATGCACTGGACTTCATATAAGACATGTATCTTGTTTTTTTTTTTTTTAATTGTATTTATTTATTGTATTTATTTTTTTTAATGTAAAATTTGTTGGTTAAAAACGAATGCTTTGGGAAGTCATTCCCTGCCTGTTTAAAGATTTTATTTATTTATTTATTAGGAAAGAGAGAGAGTGAGAGAGAGCATGAGAAGGGAGAAGGTCAGAGTGAGAAGCGGACTCCCCATGGAGCTGGGAGCCCGATGCGGGACTCGATCTCCGGACTCCGGGATCATGACCTGAGCCGAAGGCAGTTGCTCAACCAACTGCGCCACTCAGGCGCCCCATTTTTTTTTTAAAGATTTTATTTATTTCCTGCCTGTTTAAATGGCTCTGAAATCCCCCCTCTTCCCGGTGGTGGTGGAGGCTGGTGGTGGTGTAAACTGGGGCCGTAGGTGATGGCAGGAGGATTTAGAGCGATGCTGTGTGGTGCACATTTAGGAACATGTAGCTTGGAGAAGACAAGGAGTGGGGTGGCAGCGAGCAGCAGTCTTGTGGAAGGGGCGCTGAATTTATTCTGGTTCCCCAGGGGTTAGTATGGCAAACTGATTCCGAACTGAAAGTACAGCAGTGACCAGAGCCATGAGCCGGTGGAAGGAGGCTATCTTCCTGATCTCCCTGCTGCTGAAGACATTTGTGCAGAGCCAGATCTCCTGGGAGGCTTCCTGGGGGAGGAGATTTTGGCAGGTTTCCCTTAGAGTTGGAAGAGCCCACCTGCAGGGTTTTCCATCCTGGGGGCTCCCGCGGGGGCGCCTGCTACTGACCCCCGTGGCAGGGACGGCCCCGAGTTCTCTGACTGTTCCAGGGTCCGCGCTCTTGCCTGCGCCCTGCTGCCTTGGTGCTCACTCGTAAAACCTTTTAAGACCCACGGAGAAAGGGTGCTTTGTAAGTGTAAATGTTATCAAGCACCCGTTCCTTCCTTCCCTTTGCAGCCAAGGAGAGTCATGCGATAAAGATGTTTTTTTCCAACATAACCTTTTCCATGTGGCTTTCTATACCTCTTTCCTCTGGGAATTCACTAGGCTGAGTTCAACTTTCTTGGCTTGGAATCCAAGTTGTAATGTTTGGACTTAACTGTTTAATCTTAGTTATACACACACACACACACACACACACACACACAAGCACATACATTTAAGCAGAATTATAAATTCGTGAAGGATCTATGGTGTTCCGGAGAGAGCCGCTGTGAACGCACCATCTGGCTGTATACCTGTGTCAAATGTGTAGTGTGCTAAGGGCAGAAATGTTTTTTAGGGCTTGGAGGAGGTTATGCATTTTTAACAAAGGTAATGCTGCTTTCCATATGTCTTTTCCAGTGAGTCAGGAGACGGGTTCCTGCTGTAATTTGGGGATCCCGGTGGTTCTGCCCCGTGTTAGGGGATGGTGTGCTGAGTGTAGCTTGAAAGGGTGTCCAGGAAAAGGTGGAGACGAACTCTCTTTTTCCACGGGTGATGCTTCTCCTGGTACCTCATCTGTTCTCTTCCTTCTGCCGCTGCTCCAGGCTGTTTTCTCATTCTGCTACCGCGGCGAGGAGAACTTCCACTGGCAGCCCTCCAGGCCAGTAGCCTGGAGGACCGGGCCGGGCTGGTGGCTGCACCCCTGGGTGGAGGCCATGGGGACAGGACGGGGTGGCCCCCTTTCCCTCAGCCTTATCGCCCCACCATGAGAGACACAGAGGAGGTTAACTTTGATGTAATAGATTTACGGCAGATTACAACTGATATCCCATTCTTTAAATTCGATAGCAACAAAATTGCGCACACGCTTTTACCTCCTGGCCTGGGTCTAACATGACATGTCCTGTTTGGTTTCACGCTGCCGCGGTAGATGGGGCGTCCGAGTTGGCGGCATGTTGGCATCTGCCCAAGGTTGTGTTCATTTCCTCTAGATGTCATGACTCAAACCACAGCCGCTGGGCGTACAATGGTAGGGAAGCTGGGAAGTGAATGTGCACCGATCGGAAAGAATTTGGACTGGGCAGAACTGGCGTGGGTCTGTCACCTTGACCCTGGCCCGTGGGTCCCCAGGTCATGGCAGGTTGCATATACAGCAGCAAGTCAGACAGGCCTTTCCTGATGGAAAGATTTGGGGACATTGTTTCTCAGTGCATCAGTGGCTGGAAAAAGACTGGCTCAGCCCTGCAGGGGCAGCCCTGGCTGGGGACCACCTACTGCTTTCCCTTCTCCTGGAAGCCTCTCTCAGCCCTAGTGTGGGTGCCTTTTGTTTGCAGGAAGAAAGGTTGCTAGTGCTTCTTAAGATCATTAAGTACTTAAGTACCGTGGAGGGGAAAGTGGCACGCTGCTCCTTGTGAGGGCACAGCTACCTGCCAGCATCTTGTTCTCCTGGCTTCTGTGCTGCACTGGGTTCCGTGATCTGAGCTTCTCTGTCCAGATTAAGATGGGTTTTCGAAGGAGGAAGTGAGACTGGCTAGCATGAATTTTTTTTTTTTTTTTTTAACATTTAGACTTTTATGAGTGAGGACTTCTAACTCAGAGGGGAGGACAGTCATGCAGGGGACCTCGTTCATTCACTGTGCGGCTGAGAGCGGCTGGTGCTTCCTCGTGCCAGCGTGAGAGGCTGGGCAAAGCAGCGGGATGGTGACCTTATCCGCCCTATTCGGATCCCGGGGCTCAGCACATGAGAAGTGCTCAGAAGTGTTTATCAGATGAAGGTTTTTCAACAAGGGAACATACTTGTGAGCATTTTAGATTTTGCTTGAAAGCTGCGTCTAATAATTATAAGGCACTCCTAATTATCAAAGTAGATTCTTCATAACCTCTACCTATAATAATTCATTAGCTTTCAGGGGGGAGCTAGGTATTTGAAAGCAGTTTTGTGTCATATTTTAAAATCAAGGGATACTTAGTTTCATTTTCCCCTCTTCATCTAAACTAGCAAAATTTGTAGTGTTATTTCCTCTTATTGTGCGATAAAAGAATACACTAATGTTATTTTATGTGGCATTGGGAGAATTAACTGGGTACTTTCTCATGAATGGCAAAGTTCTGCAGGTAAACTCACTTTCTTGTTACCACCAGTTGTTAAGTGTGGAAGCTCCCCCATTTAATGAACATGGGTTTTCTCTGTGCATTCAGATCTCTTAAATAATACAGTGCTGTGGTTGAGAAGGAGGGCTCTGAGGCCAGTGCCTGGGTTCGGGTCCCTGCTCCACCACAGTCCAGCTGTGGGACCTGCACAGTGGTATAACCTCTCGGGCTTCTCATCTGTAAAATGGGGTTAGTAAAAACCTGCGTTTTGGGGCTGCTGTGGGGACTAAAAGAGCCATGGAAGCACTTAAAAGAGTTTCTGACAGAGTAAGCAACAGTAAATGCTTGGTATTGTTATTACTATGATATCATATTTACAAAGACCTCTCCTTTTCACCTGAGTTATACTAATAAAACAAGGCCTACTTTGGTTACCAGATTTTCCTTTCGTGTTACATGGTTGGTTGTCTCATTCCGTTTTTTTTTTTTCCCTCCTTCCTTCCTTCCTCCCTCCTTCCTTCCTTTCTTCCTCCTTCCTTCCTTTCTTTCCTTCGTGTGTCCCTTACCTTCTCCCGACTTTCCCAGATCCTCAAGACTGACAGAGATGTCATTTGCATCTCTCTCTCGTAGGTTGCACCCTGCTGTTCTATGAGACCTATGGGAAGAATTCCATGGATCAGAGCAGTGCCCGTCGGTGTGCACTGTTTGCAGAAGACAGCATAGTGCAGTCGGTCCCAGAACATCCCAAGAAGGAAAACGTGTTCTGCCTCAGCAACTCCTTTGGAGACGTGTACCTTTTCCAGGTACTGCCGAGCTTTCTAGACGGAGGGTCGAGGCGATGGGGCTTGTTGGCTTCTGCTTACAGAGCATCGTCCGGTGCCGCGGGGCATGTTCATCCAGTCATTCATACAGCAAGCATTTCCTGGAACGCTCTTCAAGTGCCAAGCTGTGCCCCATGGAATGGTCTTGAGGATGTGAAGAGAGGAAAATCGTGATCCTCGTTCTCACGTAACTCACGGTCTAGCGGTACAAAGTCTGAAATTCCCAGAGGGGAGGCTCTCAAGTGAAGCCTACAGAATACGGCTAGGGGAGCTCTAGATTTTTCCCTAGAATCCCAGAGGAAGTGAAAAAGAAGCTTTTCAGGAAAGCCTTAAGGACAAATGCTGTAAGGTCTCATTTTCCAGTGGAAGTGGACTTAGGATGTTAAGTTTCAAGTTATCTCCCGTTATGATTTTTAGCAATTTTCTAGCAAATGCAACGTTAGAGAGCGTGGTGGGATGCCACGCTGTCGGTGTTGGCATCAGCCTTAGGGGTGAGATTCTGGTGCTGTCGCTGGGTGTGTACGCCATCGTGAGCTATGGATCCTTTAGCCAGTAGGATATTAGTAGCTTAGAGAATTGCTTTAAGGTTCAATAATGTGCATGTGTTAAATGCTAAAGAAATTCTAACTCTTGGTGTTATTATTGATGAACTCAAAAGAAGTGTAAGTGAAGGAAGTGAAGTATATTTCTGAAGTGTTTCCCAGGCTAAATCCAGTGCTGCACGTAGACCCCATTCGGGCTTCAGATTGTATCTGACCAGAAAGGTTCATGGAAGACCTCACAGGTCCTTGGCTCAGGTGTCTCAGTGACATTGGTCCTGGACACTCTTCGGAGCCCTGCAGAACTGCCTAGTGTTCTCTCCACTGACTTTGGGAATCTAGAATTCTCTGCACAGACAGGATTTCCTGTTGCCAGTACCAGGTAAACTCACTGGGCCTCTAGTCTTATTGCTGTCCACAACTTGACTTACAAGATCCAGGGCCTGCGGTTTGATTTTATTTCTCTTCACTTACGTTTTACAGCCAAGTAATGAATTGCTGTTACTCTGAATTGTAGGGAAGGTCAGAGCATTAGATTAAATCTGCATGGACTGGGATGCCTGGGTTGCTCAAGTCGGTTAAGCGTCTACCTTTGGCTCAGGTCATGATCTCAGGGTCCTGAGATCGAGCCGCACATCGGGCTCCCAGCTCAGCGGGGAGTCTGCTTCTCCCTCTCCCTGTGCCCCTCCCACTGCTTGTGCTCTCTGTCTCACTCTCTCCAATAAATAAAATCTTTGGAAAAAAAATTTTAAAATCTGCATGAACTTCTCAGGGACAAGTATGAAATGAGTATTTTGTGATTCAGGCAAAATATCCTTAGCTCTCAGAAATTTTCCCAGTAGGTCCTCTTGTACGATCCCAGAGCTCACTGGAGGATCAACCCATAGCTTGAATGTATGTGGCTTCTCTAGACGTGAAGGGAGTGGAAGGGCCTTTCAGCCTGCTAAGAATCATAATAATTTGCCTTTTCTGCTTTATGCAGACTTGCTTTATTTTTAAAATACTTTTCTTACGTGAAAATTGCGTATAGTCCTTGTGTCTGATGTTACTGAAGAGAAGAGAAAGAAGAACCCTTATGTATATTCCCGGTGCTTAAAGGACAACCATTTTAATGTTGTTCCCCCTGTGTTTAGGCCACTAGCCAGACAGATCTCGAAAACTGGGTCACTGCCATACATTCAGCTTGCGCGTCCCTTTTTGCAAAGAAGCGTGGGAAAGAGGACACGGTGCGGCTACTCAAGAATCAGACCAAAAACCTCATTCAGAAGATAGATATGGACAGCAAGATGAAGAAGATGGCGGAGTTACAGCTGTCCGTCGTGAGCGACCCAAAGAACAGGAAGGCCATAGAGAACCAGGTACGACTTATTTGTGTGTTTTCTTTCCTTGCTCACGTCACTCGCCCCGAAAATCCGAGTTTGAATGCAAATGGCGGCGATGTTTCTTACCCCTCCGGGGAAGATCATTTCTATGGCTTCTTGTTGCAAGAACTTAATGGCAGCACTTTTGTGACATCGGTGATGCGATAGGCTTTATGTACAGCCTTTGGTTGTTGTGTATATCCAGTGGACTATTTGTGACCCCGCCGTTTCTCGTGATATTGATTAGCTCCTTCTTGCCTGGCTGATTCTCTCATACATTGTCCCTTTCAGATCAAAATTTATGTAATAAACGCACTAGAAGATTAGGCAGATACATCTAATACAGAGGGTGGCTTTGGGAGGTACGGTATAGTGTGCTACAGCGCTTTCCATCCTTGGATCCCAAAAAAACAGTGTGTATTTTTTTCTGTTTACAACACATAAGGTGCTAAAGAGAATGTGTGCTCTGGCCTAGTTCCATTTTCTGGCCTAGTTTTCACTACTTTTAAATAGCTCGTTTCTTCTGTGCTGTTTGCGTTTTGGAGGAGGAGAAGCAGCTTTTGAATATCTGTTTTCCTTTGCTCACGCACCCTAAGCCCTTAGACACACGGTCACGAAGGTTCTGGCATCTCTCTCTTCCTAAATGCAGGAGGAACGTCGTCTCCTTAGACGATAATATATCGAGGCAGTGGTTTGGAGGACAGGTGGACACAGGGAGAGAGCCATTAGTTGGTGGGACGGCACTGGTCTGGATGTGCGGCTACCAGGGTCTGGTGCAGAGGGACCCTACTGAAGTGTCACAATTTATATGGAAAACCTGTTTCAGAGAATGTCATCTCTATCATCCTATAGAATCTCAATAAGCGTATCCTACACTCCTGAATTGAATTCTTCTCAGAATATGCCCTTTATCTAAAGGGTAGCTGCTAGCACACTACAAACTACAGTTAACAAGGAACTGAGAAGGGGGTTGCCAGGCAGAAGGTGGGGAGGTGGCAGGTGTTGGGGATTTTGATAGAAACACCACGGCGGAGGAAGTGCCGCCACCAAGAGCTCACCCTGTGTCCTCTCTGCCCTCTGCCTGCACCTGTCGGGGAAGAGTTAGGTACGGAGGCCGGTCCCCATCACCCAGCTTTCAGTCTCTGTGGCGTGTGGGATGGGATGCTACATCAGGGTTACCTGGCAAACCAGAAAGCTTGAGGGGGAGAAGCGGTCATCCCAGTTTTCCACCTCCCTTGGCTCACGTGTGGTCCTGAATTTCGAGGATCCGGGAGCCGTGGTAGTCTGTCTGTCCTCAGTGGTGAAACTTGTGGATTCCCATGTCTCAGAGGGTTTAGGGGGCTCCAATAAAACAGTCTTGGGATGATCAAATGGGGAAAAGTGTGGTTTTAACTTCTGCTGGCTCTCTGAAATTTACCTCTGAAGCCATACTTTCATCCTCTGAAGGGTTGAAGTCTGTAGGTCCTTCCATAACATCAAACGTGTAGGTCCAGGGAGAAAAAACGGGAAATCAGGCAACATTCAGAGGCTCCTGGCCAGCCCACCCCCACCTCCCCCTACCTCTTTTGCTTCCCTTTTCCTTTTTATGGCCATAGGAAGTCCAAGCAACCTTAAAAAATGCATTTTCATTAAATATGATTTTATTCCATTAAACACAGTTTCATTAAGTGTATTTTATGGTTGTCAAACAATTTATGATGTCTGTGGGAGAGGAATTACTTTCCCACAAACCGGACAAACATCCAAGAGTCTTTGATGGCTGGGCAGCCTGAAGACAAGCTCTTTCGATTATGACTCGCAGCACATTATGCATTTTTTTGCCAGAGGCATTGCTTTAGTTAGTTAGGCACCCTGTCCTGACACTACTAAGTTTTCATGTCAGTTTTCCTGCACCCTTGCCCCTATGCACACAGTTACCTTCTCGTACTGCACGTGTACATTTCTGGTATGAAACCACTGGAAGTGATCTTATTTTCAAGTGATTCCACTTGAAAATATTCTCCCCATCATATCGGCAGTTCCTAAGGTTGTCTTTGAGTCCTGTTTTCCCAGAGGTCTTTGCACTGGGTGCTGCGAATTAGGTTTGCTGTGCTCGCTGTCCTTCGCTCATTTTCCAGATGGTTGTAAAGAGGGCTCTTAGCTCTTTACTTGCCGACACAGAGTATGAAACGTAAAGGGGATAACAAAAGCACATGCTTAGATTTATTTTTATGAGATGATCTTTGACTCGAGAACGTTATGCGAAGCTACAAAAGCAAAGGTATTTTCAAATCAAGACCAATAAGAACATGAGCCCCCAAATATCCCCACAGCTATATAGTTTTCTCTAAAAGGCCTTTTAAAAACGTCTTTAAAAGAGCGATAGTGCTTTCTCCACTTACCACTTAAAACTCGCAACGTCACTGTATTTTATTTTACATAAAAGAAAATATTTATATAGCGCTTTGCCCCAGAGACCCCAAGAACCTCAGATAGGGTCATTTATAGCCTAATCAGAGCAGAACTTACGGAATACATTGCCTCATGCACGATAAAGTCTCTGGAACTGATTTTCTTTGAAGTGCTTGGATGGAGAAGATCATTGTGTGCACCCTTTTCCAAATAAAAAGATAAAACGACGCTGTCCTCATGATGATGGCTGGGCTTCATAGGGTGGCAACGTTCTCTGCTTGAGAGAGACCGTCCCACGGGCTCGTCCCCAGGCCTTTTGGAGATCCGGTGGGGGGGGGGGGGAGGGTGCGGGCAGGGCCACGCCGCCTTCACGTGAGCATATCCAATGTGGAGCAGACCGTGCGGCCAACCACATGGCGGACTCCTTTTGAAGTTCTGAGGGAGGAAGCGCTGTAAATTAAGTCCAGTTAGTACTTTATTTTCCCTCCCGTTTATTATTTTAAACAAGTAAACAAGGACAAAAACCTCACCACCCTCTGGCGGTCTTGGCTTCCCCCCCAGATGGCTTCTCTGCACCCTGATGCTTTCTGTGTGTTCTTGGTCTCCTCCCCCTGCCCCGTGGTGGTTCATGAGGCCCGGGTTGGGGGGAGGCAGTCAGAAGGGGCAGAGGATGTGGGGGGAGCAGCAGGCTGGGGCCGAGGGCTTGGAGCTGCTCTGGGCTTTGGGAAACGTGGGCTTCATTTGCAATATTTACTTCAAGTGTCAAACTGGTAAAGAGGATGGGTGGATCTAGGCAATTGGAAACTGTGGTGAGGGAGAGGGGAACAGAGTGAATGAAGCCTTGAGGAAAATACGGTATGGAGTGTATGTGTGGGAAGCCATTTGGGGAATAAAACATCAGAGTGGGAGGTGTTGGTGAAAGAGGTCTGCGGAGTAGAGGCCGGATGATGGAGGTTCTGGGCATTCCATTTAGCTCAGTGAGCGTTTATTAAGTGCATCTCTGGGCCCGGCACACAGTAGGGATTCAGCCCTCTGGGGCCCTCCGTCTCGCGGGGTGCCGGTCAGTGAAGCATATTATTGCGATATAATTTCGTGACTCTAGAGCAAATGATACTCTAGAGTGTTGTGGAAGAGAAACTGGAAGGTTAGCCTCCTGTGTAGTCATGGAAGACTTCCTGCGGGAGGGATGCCTGGATTGCTTCTTGAAGAGTGAGGAGTTAACTAGGAGAGGAATGGAGAAGGGAATGCCAGGCCAAGAGTCAGCGTGAGCAAAGGCAGAGTGAAACGCGGCGGTGCGGCCCGGCGGTTTGATTTCTCAGGCACCCGGCGTGTGGGTGAGGGATAGAGGGTAAGTCGGACTGTCTTCTCCCTTCCCTGGACCTTTGCGGAGGCAGTCCTCCGCTTCCCCTTCCTCAGATGCGTTTTCCACAGGAAGCGGGAGTGTTTGCATCTGTAAAGCGGATCTGATCCTGTGATTGCCCGGTTTAAAAATCCTTTAAGTGGGTTCTACGGCTTGTGAGATAAACCCTTGATAACGTCTCCTACCTTCACCCAGCAGTGCTGACTTTCTTGCAGGTTCCACCCCTTTCTTTGGTTTTTTTCTCAGGCAGAAAAGACCCTTATAGGCCACACATCATGTACATATGTGGCCTGGGCCTCCGGCCCTCACTGGGCTCATCCCTCCTCATCTGTGAGAAAGGGTTCAGGGGTTACTTCCTCCTACCTTGACGTCCATCCTGCTCTTATACCCCATAATTCTTGGGGTCTCTGTCCTTGTCCTCATCTCATTGTTTTCTAATCATCCCCTTGGGTTTAAGGCTGCTCCTGGTCTGAAAAATGAGCTCTTAAAGGATCTGTAGCTTTTCTGTTTCTGTATCCCGGGTGCTTTGCCCAAAGCAGTGTGGGAGTGGACCTGTGTCTCCTCTTTACTATGACGCACTGGGCTCTCCTCTGGGTGGGCCCCGCCCAGCCTTACGCCAGCTCTGGGCTTCCTTCCCGAAGGCCTTCCCTCTTTCGTCCCCAGCTGACACATTCTCTCTCTGGCCTCACTCCCCATCCTCACGGCCCCTGAACTTATTTATCAGGGCTCCTATCTTGGGCCACGATCGCATGTGGTTTCATGGTAACCTTAGCGTGAGGTGAAATTGTACATATCACTCATTTGATGGATGAGTGAGTAGACCCTGAGAGAGGTTAGATACGTTTTCTAACGTCATAGAGCTGGCAGGGGTTGGACCACGAATGTGTATTCCTAACCACTGGGCTGCATTGCCTCTCAATGATGAATCAGATTGCGTTTTTCTTGCTGATTAATCATATGATGAATAGTTTCGTATAACATTGAAATTAGTTTTTATTTTTATTTATCATATATATATATATATATAAAAATTTATTTGTTTATTTTAAGTAATCTCTGCATTCAACATAGGGCTCAAACTCACAACCCTGAGATGAAGAGTGGCATGCCCTACTGACTGAGCCAGCCAGGTGCCCCAAAATGAGCTTTTTTTATATTTAAGATTTATTTATTTATTTTAGAGAGAGATGGAGCACGGTTGGGAGGAGCAGAGGGAGAGGGAGAGGGAGAGGATCTTCAGCAGACTCCACACTGAGCGTGGAGTCCGACATGGGGCTCAGTCTCACGACCCTGAGATCACGTCTGGAGCCAAAACCAAGAGTCAAACACTCAACCGACTGCACCACCCAGTTGCCCCCCAAAATTAGTTTTTTTTTTTAATTAGTTTTTAAATGATTTCCATAACTTGGATTTTTGGGCTCGATTTGATGGGAAGTGTATTTCTTTTACAACGGAGTGAATTTTATGGTGAATTCTGTGTCAGAGGAAAAAACAAAACACATTCTCCGAATCTTAGTTGGTTGTTCTAACCACTAGTTAACTTCAGTGTAATGTGCGTCACTAGAGGGATTCTTCTGAGAAGGGTAGGTTGCAGTGCTTGGAGAATATTGCATGGGAGGTTTTCATCCTATTTGCCAAAAAGGAAAAACTAACGATCTTTTGGGACAGACCTTGTAAGGGACAAATGACCAAGTACTGTGATCAAATGACTAAATGATAGAAAATATTTTTCTTGGGGTGTTGGGTGTGGCAGGAATGTGCTTGTCATCGTTTTTATTTATCATTTATTCCTCTGTTATTTTTAGCGTTAGGATTCCTCCCTCACCCCCCCACCCCCCTCAATGTCTACAGTGGGCCATAACCTTTCTGACCTCATTCGATGAATATAGCGGTATTAGCAATAGAGGGGAAACTTTTGCAATGTTTTTGTGACAAAGCTTAAAAGTGGGAGTTTTCCTCCTTAATTTGTTCTTAGTACTTTTTTCTTTTGCAATGGAAGTTAATTCCTTAGAGTGAGTTTTCATCATGTCATTTTTCTGTTTTGTGCATGATGTTAGATGAAATAAAAGCTCAATCTGTGTAGAAGTTGAATGTATATTTTCATGTCCTGATATTTATCTTAAAAAAGAAAGAAATGTCTAGGGACAATACTCAATATTTATGGAACTTAGGAAAAAAAAGGGGGAAAAAAACTTAGGAACTTAGGGAAAAAAAGGGGTCTTGGTTTAAGGGAATTGATTTTGGGTATTTTAGTGTTTGATTATGTTCGAAAAAAATCTCCAGAAGTTCCCTGATTAACATGACGTCAGATAACATTACTGTGTTAGTGATGATGGTGATAGAAATTTCCCAGCGTAAAATTGTAATGGCTACCAAACTGTCTTCTGTTTCTCCCTTTACATTTATAAAAATGTATCTTTATCTCCTACTTTATCTCATCTTTTGAGGGAAAATTATAAAATATGTTTATCTTTTTTTGTTTAGGTTGCTTAAAATTTGGGGGCACCTGGGTGACTCAGTTGGTTAAGTGTCTGCCTTCGGTTCGGGTCATGATCTCAGGGTCCTGGGGTCGAGTCCGGCATCAGGCTCCCTGCTCAGTTAAGGAGCCTGCTTCTCCCTCTGCGTCTGCCCCGCCCCGTGCTCATGCTTGTGAGCACACACTCTCTTTCAAATAAAATCTTAAAAAAAAAATTGCTCGAAACGTGGACTGAGCTTTGCACATCAAGGCTGGTAGAAGACTGAAATACAAAATGTTCAGTAGGAATAGGGCACCCAAGTGAGAGGGTAGATAGTCTTACATCCCGCCATGTTGAACACCTGGGGATTTGTGGGGAGAAATAAAGGTGACAGTTAGATGAAAATTTACATGAGAGTTGCTGCGGTAGGTCTCGGAGAGCGCACAGACATCTGCTTTTTGAGCGAGGGGGGCTGCGATTCAGGGGCTGCATTGTAAGTGCTTGACGGGAGCTTACTCCCACATGCTGCTCACCTCAGGATCTGCTCCAGGCCTTTGCTAGTCTGGGAGGGCAAGTCACCTCCCTCTGGGGGCTCCATTTCCTCTGCTGAGAAACAATGGTGTGGTGACGCCATCGCCCGCGCAAGCTCACTGCGTATGTTCACAGACTTTCTCAGGGTCACGGGATCTGTCTGAGCTGGTGGATCTGCCTTTTTGCTTCCCTCTTCCCTCCAAGTAACCCAAGCATCGGAATCCATGTCCTCACCGTACGTTCCCCCAGTATTCTCTACGTTCCTTCTCTATGACTTGAGTGAGTCTGTCGAAAGAAAAGTCGGATACTTCTTTGTTTCTTATGCAACTGCAAATGCTCATTTACCCTCCATGGTGGATCTTCACTAAAAGAACCATGGCCTTCAAAACGAGAGAAATCGTCTTCAAACATAGAATAGTTGTGTGGCCGATGACGACAGACTGTGCCGTAGAAGTCTGTGGAGGGGAAGGCTGGCTCAGTCAGGGTTCTCCAGAGAACCAGAACCAATAGGGTATAGAGAGAATATGCACAAAGAGACTTATTATAATAAACACAGTCACATGACTGTGAAGACACATGGGTCCTGAGATCTGCAGCGTCGGCAAGACTCAAGAGTGGCACTCTTCCCGTTCCAAAACTGGCAGACTCCAGGCCCAGCGTGGGCTCGTGCTTCAGTTTAAGTCCAAAGTCAGAAAAAAAAAAAAAAAAAAAACAACCCAATATCCCAGTTGGAATGCCATTAGGCAGGAGGAATTCTCCCTTCCTTGGGGAAGGGTCAGCCTTTCTGGTCTGTATTCAGGCCTTCAGCTGATTGATGAGGCCCACCCACATTGGGGAGGGTCATCTGCTTTGCTCAGCCTGCCCATCTAAATGTTACTTTCATCCAAAAACACCCTCATCGAAACACTCAGAATAATGTTTGACCACAACTCTGGACGCTCGGTGGCCCAGTCACGTTGATGCATATAGGGCTAACCATCGCAAATGCTGGATCGGGATGAACATAGGAAGCATTGTTGAAATGGGGGTAGTCATAAAGCCCCTTCTCATTTGCATTTTTCATGAATTTTAATTTTAAAAGGAGCTCTACCATGGACCATATTGATTGAGACACTATTTCTCTTAAAACATAATCACATATGTTAATGAACTTCATCTCTGTAAGGTCTGCTTTAGGGTGCCCTAAGCTCTTCTTCCTTCCAAATGACATTAGCATTTGAATCCATTTTCTTCTCATGGATTTACCTGCATTTTGTCCCAAGTTTTGGTTGGAGATGTCTAGGCATGCTTAAGATGATCACAGTGTTTCTGGGAAGATTTTAAGACTGCCTGTGTATTGTTGAGGGGGAATGGTTGTCACTTTCCAGTGATGTTTTGATGTCTAGTCACAAATACATTAGGTGGTGCCTTAAAAAAAGCTTTGTAAACTGCAGATTTCACTGAAAATACATATGTCATCTTCCTTGATCTCTCGTGACTAGCATAGACCTGGATTTTGTTTTACTTTGTATTTTTCTCTTTTTACTCCACCGTGGATGGCATGGGCTTCTTTCTCTTATGTTCTCTAACACCTGATTGGTTTTCTGTCCTCTGATGCTTCCATCCCCAACACAGCCCCTGGAAATTATCTTGTAAGATGGTTTCACATGAAGGTAGAAAGGAGGGATATGCTTTCATGTGCTGCCCAATCTGGAAACATCTACATATTATTAGAAGACAAAAGAATGTGTCTATAACTGTGGATTTTCAGGAAATCAGCCAGAGAAGGTATTTGAGAGGCAGAACTGGGGGTATAGTTTTCCCCGTGGCTTACAGCTTCTGGTAGGTATCAGTTGCTGGTTGTGTGATAGCCACTTGTTACTTTTGGAATCTAGAAGTCTCTAATAGGGCAAGAGGAAGAAGAGACAGTTCGGACTGGCTCGTAAGTCTAGAGCTGTGGTCCTCACTCAGGCTATGAACCAGAATTACCGGAGTTGCTTTTGAAATGTAAACTTTCCTAGACTTCCCACTTAATGGGTAGATTCCTCACGTATCTGGACTGGGGCGTGTTCATTGAGAGAAGCCAACAGGTCCTTCTAGTATTGATGAAAGGCTGACACCAGGTGACTATCACGTCACTAACACGGAGGTACAGAAGCTTACACAAGGTTACATTTGCTGCAGCAATTGAGAACCTGGGACTTTGTTGTTTTGCCGACAGACCGTGATGAATCAACAGATCATTTTAGATCTGGTAGCCATTGTATTCCTTCCACGGAGAGAAGGTGCACGGTGACCTTCCTACGAACTGGAGATCTGGAGAACTTGGAGTGGGGCGTGTGTGAGGAGTCACCGGAGTTTGTATCGCTCTTCTCTCGGGAGAGACTGAAGGGACCAGACTCTTAAATGTTGCAGACCCTTCAAAATATCATTTATCTGGAATTGAGTATTGACCTGGAAAGTTGGCTCTGAAGAGTTAGAATCTGCCTGGAGGCCAACCCCGGCCAAACCAGCGATGCAGCTGGTGCAGGTGAAGTGACACGTGCACCCTTGTCATGAGCCTCTGCCGCAGACCTTCTGCTGAACGTGGAGGTAGCCCTGACCAGCTTTCTGCTGGGAGGCCAGCTTTCTGCTCAGCCTCTGAATCCCTGTGTTGGCGAGTTACTAGAGCCTTCTTCACCTTTGGTTTCTCTTTAAATAAAGGGAATCCTTAGACGTAAACGTGTTTTGATCCCCGGAAGGAGGGAAGATGGCCCTTAGAATCTGACTGACTTTCTTTACCAGTTGATAACTTCAGTTTTGAAGAAGCAGCACACAGACATTTCAGTGGTGTGAAAATGCGTTTTAATTTCATTCAGACGTACAGAGAGCGATGATTCTCTAATACACTTAAAATAGGAGTAGAGGCTCTCTTTGCCCTTACCCCCGAAGTCCACTTGGTTCTTATTCTTTGAGTCGTTCACTCAGAATGCGCAGCAATGGGAAGACACCGTGCCCGCCCACATCTGTTTGCGTGCAGTTCGGTGCATCTGGGTTAAGGTCAGAGGCTGGCAGTGTGTAGGGAAATTAAACAAAGCGAGGGACCACTTACGGTTGTGTATCCTGCCTTCAGTTGGCGCGGCTTAGCGTGCTGGAGCTCTCCGGAGGTCGTGCTGCTTCGGCCTGGGTTTGGATTGGGACCCCGGCTTTGTTCGGTTTGGGGCCCTTCTGATGGAGTCCGGTGCTGTCTGACCCACTGTGTTTAGGCAGCAGGGCTTGAGGGGGGCGAGCAGGGGAGGCTGGTTCCCCCCCATGCCGCACCGGCTGAAACAAATTCTTCCTTGAAGTTTGTGCTATTTTCTGTTGGACCCCCGGAACCTTCTCATTTTCATTTCAGTCACCCCTGTTCGTTCTTAAACAGATCCAGCAGTGGGAGCAGAACCTGGAGAAGTTTCACATGGATCTGTTTAGGATGCGTTGCTATCTGGCCAGCCTACAAGGCGGGGAGCTGCCAAACCCCAAGAGCCTCCTGGCTGCCGCCAGCCGCCCCTCCAAGCTGGCCCTCGGCAGGCTGGGCATCTTGTCGGTCTCTTCTTTCCATGCTCTGGTAAGTTCCTGGGGAAGGCTGCGTGCGGCAGTCAGGGAGGATTGTGGCTGCTCACCTTTTCCCAGGCGGTCGCCCGTCAGGTGTCCTTTGACTTAGCCCAGCACTGCGAGGGGCCCCCCCGGGGCCGGACACTGTGGGGATGGAGGGTGGGAGGCAGCCCTGCTCTAGGGAGTCCTGGCTTCTCTGCTGCCGCTTCTCGGAACCCCGCGACTCGAAGACAGTTATTAAATATCCACCTCTGCGCCTGCCATTCTGTCTTCCGCTTCCTACCGTCAGGAAGGTGGAAATCCCTGCCGAGGGGCAGCGAGGGAGTGAAGAATGGAAGGGCTGAGCGAAGGCGGTTTTGTCTGTACTACATGGAGCCCTGCTGGGTTTTCCACAGCGGCTCCGGGGTGGCTGGCTTTCGGGGCGAGCACGAGCTCTGGCCTGGGGGGGTCTGCGGGTCATTTTGCCGACCCCGCTGCTCACCCTGGAGCAATCTGAATGTTGTAGCCCGGCCGGTGTTTTCCAGATAAGAGATGGCCATGTGGTGCACGCACGTCTGGTGTGTCAGACACGCAGTAGCTTTTGGTCAGAACGTGATGATTTCGGAAAGCAGGGCTTACTTCTGTTCAGGCAACGATGAATTCTGTCGCCCGGGGAACATGCTTTAAGATTTTTAAACCTGTGTTTTTAATTAGGTATGTTCTAGAGATGACTCCGCTCTCCGGAAAAGAACACTCTCACTGACCCAGCGAGGAAGAAACAAGAAGGGTATATTTTCTTCATTAAAAGGGCTGGACACACTGGCGAGAAAAGGGAAGGAGAAAAGACCTTCTATAACTCAGGCGAGTGCCCCAGGACAGCAGACTTAGTGGGAAATCCTTGCTAGTCAGCAGATGGTAAATGTTCAGCATCCGTTAAGAATGAGATAGAAGTTGATTCAAAGGAATGCAGTCTTGGCAAGGGCTTTTTCCAAACGGAAGCACACAAGTCGCCTAGACTCCTCTTGGCACTTCCGGGAAGGTATGCACACTCACAGCTGCAGCTCCAGGTACACAAACACAGTCAGAATCATTGCCCTTAGAATAGTTGCCCCCCCTAAGATTTGATATTGAAATAAACATGTAAAATGAATAATCGAAAAATAGCAACCAAAATCTATTGATAGTGCTGGACACTTTTCCCACTTAATCTTTTTGACACAAAGGAGGCATTTTGTCATCAGATTTTGGAGATGAGAAGCCTGAGACGTGGAGAGGTTAAGTCCCTTCCTCACCCTTGTTCCCACCGTGCCCGTGGGGCGGGGCTGGCTTCCATCTCCCTGGACCCAGGGCTCTGCTGCACTGGGCTTTTGCAGCTGCTGATTGTCCTAGAGGAAGCACATCTGTTTTAATGTTTTATTTTATTTTAATTAATTTTAAGAAGATTTTATTAGAGAGTGTGAGCAGGGGGAGGGGCAGAGAGAGAGAGAGAAGCAGACGCCCCGCTGAGCAGGGAGCCCCATGCAGAGCTGGATCCCAGGACCCCAGGGTCATGACCTGAGCCAAAGGCAGGTGCTTAACCAACAGAGCCACCCAGGTCCTCCGTTTGAATATTTTAAAAATAATCTGAGTACTTGTCGCTGAAATGGGGCTCATGTATAGTGAATTGTCTTCAGAACATTTTGAATACTCCTATCTGAAGTATTTCCTAATGACATTAGTATATAATAATGAATTACATGTTGCAGTGATATGTTTTAGGATTATTGTTTGTTAAAGACTGTCGAAAAGATGAATTCTTCATGTGTTAATCTGATCCTTTAAATGGGAAGGAAAAATGTGATGAAGTCTGAAGAAATTCTTGGTTGTACTTTTAACATGTTGTTATTCTGAATAGGCTTCCAGTGTTTTCTGGAAGAGAGGGCCACATCTGGAACTTGATTTTCTGATTTTATATGGATATTTATTTGATTGTGTATCCTAGTTTTGGGAATTGTGTGGATCACAGAAAGAAGCCACTCTTTTGACCTGTTTATAGCCCTGGAACCATAAAGGAGGAGTGGCGGATAAAAACACAGGAACCCTCTTTTCCATGGCCTCTGCTTTGCATATTCCTGTACAATTTTTATATACTCCTATACAATGAGAAAGAGTATCACATTTAAAAATTGTGGTTCTACTCGTACTTTAATTGTAATCATGTGTTGGTTATAAGTGGGAAAATATTTCTTTATTATAGATGGTAGTCACTTATATACCATTGGCTAATGCTAGGCTTATATTTTTGAATTGAACTTCTGTGAATGTATTTGAGACAAATTTTGTTTTTAATCAAGACAGTCAATCCTGTCTTGATAATGACAAATAACTGGATAACTTGCTTCTTTTTCTTAGATGTTGACATTCAGCTAACTATATCTGAGCCTCATATGGTCTTTATCCCATCTGATGTGGTAAATGTTTTTAATGTAAGATTTCTTGAGAAGCAAAAGCATTTGGTTGAACATTTTTGTTTTAAAAAGATAGGAAACTAATTGTGGTGTTTGTATTTATGTAACTGAATGAAGTAGATGTGGTAGGTATCCATAAATGTTTAAATGGTCAGATCTTTAATGTTTATAATTTCAGTACAAAATCTAGAAGATAAAAATTAGAAAAAGGAAATTATTCCTTTTCCCTCTACCCAAACAGAACTGCTGTTAATAGTTAGCTATATTTCTTCCCAATTTTTATTCTGTGCACATTCAGAAAAGAGTTATAAGCTTGATTTTGGTGGTTTTGCGAACCCAACTTTGAGCTGTTTCACATCTTCAGAAATGTGTACTTCTTGATTAAAAACAATATCAAGAAGATCCAGGATTGCTGGAATAATACAGGACATAGAAAAGTAAAATTTGTAACCATATGGGAAGTGAAAAAAAAAGCTTTTCCTTCAAAGTTAAAACTTTAAATGTAGTAGAGTAGTAATTAGTATAAATTGTGATATGAAGATCCTATAAAAGGTTATGGAACATAAAAGTTTACATACTGAAAAAGAGTAGCTGCCAAATGAACATTGCAGAGCTATTTCATTAGCCTTTTCCCCCCCACTCTTGTCCATCAAGTATTTGATTCCAGTGGCAAAGAGGCATTTTCTGGAACTTAGCTTTCCCCAAACTCCCAATAACTCTAGTGAGGGAAACATTGCTGTGGGGGGCAGCCATCTTGTCTTACACCGATGACACAAACGCTAGATGGGCGGTGCCTACTTCCCAATCTTTACATGAATCTGTTGAAAATAAATTTAGAATTCATATGGTCCCTAGTGGGTAAATAAGAGATATTCTCAGAATGTCAAGCAATTTTGAAGATCTCTAAATTCAGGGTAACCCTAGCTTAAAAGTGGCATGGCTAGTCTAAGATCAAAAGAGCAGCTTCCGTTTGCACTTCCCTGTTGCTCAGCAATACTTACTCTCATTTGCGAGTTTGGTGAACCCAAAATTGCCTTTTCCTCTCAGGGTGGTGAGAGATCTTCACCCAGATAGGACCTCCAGGCTGTGAATCAGCAGCCTTTGGATCATCAAGTGCCCTCAGTGGAGAGGAGCTCAGGGTCCTTGTCTAGACTCCAAAAGAGTTTCTGACTAAACGACTCAGAACCATTTCTGAACGGAATTATGGGAGTAGGCCAAAGATTGTGAGGATGAACTTGTGCTTTTCCTTTGGGTCTTTTTTTCAAATCCACACCTTCCCCTTACAGCTGCGTTTCATGTTACTAAGTGATTTCTCCGTCGTCACCAAATCATTTTATCTTGAGTTTTATGTCCAGTAAACCTTTCAACTATTTGTAGAAGTTGAAATGTGATTTCAATAGGCTTGGACAAATTTAATATGCTTTTGCAGAAGGTAGGCAGTATTATTTAATTAATCGGGATAATTAGGCCACTTGACAATTTGGTTGGAAAAAAACTGAGGAATGGTTGAGTATTACATTGTTGAGGAATGATTGAGTATTACCTACCTCAGGGAAGGCAAGGGAGGTACTTTTTGGTGATCCTAAAATTATACAACATAGACAGGCACCTATTCTGCCTTCCTGTGAGTTTAGCGTGGACTGTGGGCCCCCGAGCTGTTCAGTGTACCGTGTTACTGTCGACACTGCTCCTAGTGGGCTGCTCTGCCTATGGTGTCCTGGGATGGGCTAGAAAATCTCCGCCCAAAACACCATTCCCCTTCCTTCCCTTCTCAGAGGTCAGGGGCCACAAGAGCATGGGTATGAGGCAGAATGGCTTGTGCCAGGGGCCATGTTGCTCCTCTCTGATCTTGGTGCTCTCCTTTTCTTAGATCTCACCAACCATGGGGGCCACAAGGAAGCCAAATCCAAACCTTTTTTTTTTTTTTTTAAAGATTTTACTTATTTAGAGCATATGCAGGGGCAGGGGAGGGTAGAGGGAGGGAGAGAATCTCAAGTAGATCCTCCCCCATCCCCCGCTGAGCACAGAGCCCCATGTGGGACTCAGTCTCACAACCCTGAGATCATGACCTGAGCTGAAATCAAGAGCCAGATAGATGCTTAACTGACTGAGCCGCGCAGAAGCCCCTCCAACCTTCCTACTTATAAATCATACCATCAAAATGTCAGACTTGTATAAATGCGTATAATAATTTCAGTCCCCTGCCCCTTTATTGCCATACACATGCGGAGACTATTTCAAAATCCAGATCAAATGACCATCCTTTTTTTTAAACTTTAAAAAAAAATGATTAAAAAAATTGTATCACTATTCTAGGCTTCCCCACGAATCTGAAGCAGGGCATTCCTGTGAAATCTTTTGGAAAAATTTTGAGTATTCCCAGAGGCAAAAAATAACCTCTTGGGCTTTTCTGATACCTTAGGGCACATCTTGCCAAAGGATGTGCAAAATAAATTGAAGTAAAGCTCAGATGCTCACAGACATAGTCCCAAGCTCTGGGGCTGGACGCTCACAGGCAGGTGTAGCTCCAGGGAAGGACCTTGGCCGTACCCCTCTTGCTGCTTGGGTGTGCGCGCTGTCCCCAGAAGGGCTTGCTGCTGCAAAACAGTGGCTGAATGCATGTTTGCTTTTCACCTGATTTCATCGAGGTGAAAATCTTCTGTGGATTTCTTTCCGTTAGCTATAATAGGTACAAACGTAGACCTTTCCTGAAAGCAAAGTGGCACAATGGGAACTACAGAAAAGTGGGGACACTTCTACTTCTTTGGTTTGCTACCTCTTACCCTCAATGATGTGACCATGTTGTGTCGCCCAATCAGGCTTGTATCTGGGACCCTTGCTCTGTATAGTTAATATTTTATGATTATATAGTCTTAATCCATAGCACACCGCTAAGGCTAGAGTATCACTTAATAAATCTGCCTATTGTCTATGTTAGATGCAGTCCTTTAGTAGTGGTTGAGAAGAAATGTTTGATCTGCAATAAAAAACATAGTTTGAAGGCTGTATCTCTTCTGCCGCTAAATAATAATTTAAAATTCTTACTTTGAAAATTAAGAGATTCTATCACAGAAGTATTTTTTATTGACTGAAGTTATGTCAGACTTTGAAAATAAATTTTGCTTAAGAAAGCTTTTGCTGGTCAGAATTGAGCTTATTGCTTTTTAAAATTGTGCTTAAATTACCAAATGATCTTCCTGTGATTTAATTGGCAAGTCCCACTGGTGCTATGATCAGTGAGAGGAAAATATTGCATCTATTTTTTTGAGGCATAGACACTTAAACATTTAATCCTATTTTAACTAAGAATTGCCTCTGGTCTGGGGACTAAATAAGTTCTTTTGACATATAGGGCTACTTGAATTGTGTGTCATTTCTGGACTGCAGAACTCAGAAAACTCAGTTTAAATTGAGTTGCAGGTGAAATGAAGGGTATTTTTTTTTTTTTATCTCTGGGGCTTAAAATTCGGCCTGTGGCTGGTTGAATCATATTTCACTAGTTTTCCTCTGCTACTCATCATCGGAGAATATTGATAATTTGCACACACCGTCTCCTCGTGTGTAACCAGTGTGTGGCGTCCATTCTCAATACAGAAAGGCAGCCCTTCCTGAGCGTTGGGAGGGTGGGGTCCCAGGCATTTTTTAACTATCCCACTCTAATTGGGGCATCATGTAACAGTCCCAACAGTGAGTCATCCTAATTTAAAATCTGTTAAGATTGGAGTAAAGCCAGTCTTATTTGAGCATTTTTGAAAGGACATTTTGGCGAGCCCAAAATGAAAGCTTTTCAGAGCATGCTTCTCGATGAGTAATAATGAGTCTCAAGCAGTGTTGGAAGGGAGGTGTTTGTTAGCGGGACTGTGACAGCAAATCCCCCGCTGAGGCTCTGGAAGGCAGCTCCCCCAGCGGCTTCCTTGCTGAAACTGCGGAGCCCCTGGGCCTTGGCTCTTTCTCCTGGAAAATAGGCTTGGGGCGTCCCGACTTTCTGTGGGTGCGAGTGAATGAAGTATCGTCTCATGAGTCATTAGCTCCAAACTGGAAAAAAAAAAAATGCTAATGTTGGTTTTTTTTTAATGGAAAACAGGAATGAAACCACTTACTGTTGACCATAGTGTAGTAATCTGTTTAAGTGGGACCCTGCGTAACACGTACGCACACACACACAGAGAGAGAGAGAGAGAGAGAGAGAGAGATGTAGATAGGTCTTTGTTTTCCCTTCATATCAACTGATGTTTGGGCAGCAGCCCGAGAAGGAGATAAACACTTTCTCCTCCGTGACATTTTGCTGTTATTAAGAAAACCCAGAGCCTGTACTTCCTTTTGTGTTTTCTCCTCATCTCCCTTGCTAATAGACTTTCCTTTTATCAGCAACTGTGGTGGAGGACCCATTGGTGACAGCCAGATTGTGATTTTGCTACTCACTTCCCTTCAGTGATCCAAGTAGTAATTATAAGCCACTCGATCCAGAAGCATCTGCTGTGAGAACATGCGGAGTTTTGGTTTTCTCTCCTTGAGGCACACTGAGCGAGAGTGACTTGACATGTGCTTTCACGACCGTTAACGGGGTGGTGTAATGGTTCACGCTCCTGTAGAAGTCGCCCACGAGGAGGGCACGCCCGGGCCGGGCAGCGGGGGGCCGGGCCTGCGGTTCCTGGGGATGGCCAGTCCCAGCCGGCCACGCAGCGACCCCAGCACCGGAGCTCCTCAGGGTTTTTGAGACAGGAATGGTTCTCCTGCAGTTCTTTGCATGGGCCTGTGGTCCCGACTGAACTTCAGGAGAGTTCTTTGACAGAGTTAGGGCCCTTTACAGGATAATGCCTTCAAATGCCATTCCTTACACCCGTGTCTCCTGACCTCCCCGTGGAGCTGTGGGGTTTCGGCCACCTATAAAGGTGAAGAAACGGAAGCCCGGAGACATTAGATAACCAGCCCTGGCAAGGTTGGGATTTGACCAGATGGCTTGTTATATTTTTGCTATTACCTGCATTTTCTCCGGAAACTGGGAACCTTGAGCAAGCTAATCAGAAACTAGGTGTTTTTGTTTTTCAATTTTTATTTATTTTTTTTAAAGAACGTTTTTATTCTTTTTATTTATTTATTTATTTATTTAACAGAGAGAGAGAGAGAGAGAGATCACAAGTAGGCAGAGAGGCAGGCAGAGAGAGAGGGGGAAGCAGGCTCCCCACTGAGCAGAGAGCCCGATGCGGGACTCGATCCCAGGACCCCGAGATCATGACCTGAGCCAAAGGCAGAGGCTTTAACCCACTGAGTCACCCAGGTGCCCCTTGTTTTTCAGTTTTAAAAAGATTTTGTTTGAGAGAAAGCAAGTGAACAGGCAAGCACACCAGTGGGATGGGGGAGGGGCAGAGGAAGAGGGGGAAGCAGGCTCCCCGCTGAGCAGGGACCCTGACTTGGGGCTCCATCTCGGGACCCCGAGATCATGACCTGAGCTGAAGGCAGATGTTTAATTAGGGAGAGGTGGAGTGGGAGGCAGGTTGGGTCTGCACAGTCTTGGTGGAGTAGCTAGCCACTGGCCTCTGGGTAAGTGGTAAAAAGATAAAGGAAGCATCTCAGAAAAGGGTGGGCTGGGAGGAGAGCTTTCTGGATGGCTTAGTTTGCTTGTTTTCAAGATTCTCTTTTCCTCTTATGAAAAATAATGGCTTTTATTGGGCTTATTGAGAATAAAGCCCCGTATGTATATTCTCGGCATGAACAGCATTGACCCTTGAGGGAATCAGTCTAGTTTTTGCTCCAAGTGGGCAAAGCATACAGCCACCTCGGTTGTAAACATATAGCCTTTTCTTTTCCTAATTAATTAGTCGATTCCATATTCCTGATGTTTTCTTGGAATAACCAGATTTCCCCTTTCTTTAATTGCGGACGTTTGAGATTATGTGTCACACACAGGGAAGACTGCCATGTAAATTTCCATTGCAGGGTCTCTTGAGAGGCTATGAATCTTCCGCAGCCTTGGCTTTGAGAGGCATCTTCTCTCCCATCATTTACTCGATCTGAGGTCAACAGTGTAGGTTCAGGAAATGATTCCACAGAGCAACTAAAGCCTTGTTTCAACAGTTGTTCAACAATCTATTAATTTCTCTCCTTAAAACTTAGGGAAGATTAGGAATTAGACATGGTATGGATAGGGCAGCTTTCCCCTTTCAAGCCTACGTATGACTGAAATTTTGGTTGTATCCGCTTTTACGCCCCTGCGCTGGGTGTGTACTGGGTGCAGAATGCATTGTGTCGAGGTCCAAAGAAGCCTCAGAGCCAGAAAGACCGAGCCTGTGCTGTCATTTGTCTTAGCACTGGGTGGGGGGGGGGGAGGGGCGGTGCGGGGAAGAGCACCTAAAAATGACTATCCAGTGAGCTGGACTTCATCAAGTCCTACATCAGGGATAGAGGACAGTAGCCTCATTTAATTGAGTGGACTTGGGGTAAGAGGGAAGAGAGCAGGAGAGACTTCATTAGAGAGGGAGAGGGTAGCATTGGAAATAAGGTTGAAGGATGTATATGGTTTTAGCATTGGAGCTGTGAGGAAGGTAAAGCAGGCAAGAGAAATTGAAAGGGGAAAGTCAGGTGAGCTGTTTTGTTCCTCTAGAACTTGGTGTGTGCTGTAGAATAACAGAGAAGATTTGAGAAAGTGAGGTTGTATCCATTTTGTGGGGAGGTAACCGGCCGGTTGATATGTCTGTAGTGCAGTGGTGGTGAGCATAGGCTGAAGCCCAGTTATTAGGGTTCAGATCCCCATAGCACCACCATCACAGCTCACTGTGTGTACTTGGGCAAATTTCTAGAATCTTCTGAGCCTCGTTTTTCTCACTTATTACCTATAGGGTCAGGACAGTGCATAAAGTGTTGTTAGTAGTCAGTGAACTGACAGCATGTGAAAAACTTATTCCATCTGGGGCACCTGACTGGCTGGCCGGCTCAGTCAGAAGTGCGTGCAGCTCTTCATCTCATCTTGAGCGTGAGTTCAAGCCCCAGGTTGGGTGTGGAGCCTATTTGGGGAAAAAAAAAAAAAAAGGGAAAAGAAAAAGCTATTCCATCTGGCCCCATGTAAGACAGTCTCTATAATGGAGAGTAAAAGATGGGAACAGGAGGAAAGGGAGGGATAGTTGTGAGCTTATATTTCTCCTGTCCCTTTCCCACCTGTCCATCTTCAGTCACATTTTTCCTGTTCCTCACTGTAAGTGCAGGATTAAATTGCTTTGCAGGAGTAATCCACCATTTGACTCCTTGGCCTGCTTCCTGTGTGGTTTCTTACTCCACAGTGACCTCTGCTGGGGTTTTAGTTTGATTCTGAGCAAGCCGAGTTAGGTGGGGTAGGGGTGGCCTTTTTTTTTTTTTTTTTTTAAGATTTTATTTATTTATTTGACAGAAAGAGAGAGATCACAAGCAGTCAGAGAGGCGGGCAGAGAGAGAGAGGGGGAAGCAGGCTCCCCACTGAGCAGAGAGCCCGATGCGGGGCTCGATCCCAGGACCCTGAGATCATGACCTGAGCCGAACGCAGAGGCTTTAACCCACTGAGCCCCCCAGGTGCCCCGAGCCTGCTCTTTTGAAATCTTCAATATCTATTCTAGTTCTTTTTTTTTTCTTTTAAGATTTTATTTATTTATTTATTTGAGAGAGAGAAACATAGGGAGCTGAGCAGGGAGCACAACCTGGGTCTCGATCCCAGAACTCCGGAATCATGACCCGAGCCCAAGGCAGACGCGTAACCGACTGAGCCACCCGGGTGCCCTGTGTTCTAGTTTTTTAATCCAGCAGAGGAAGACTTTTTGCTTTGTGGTTTTTTTTCTTTGTTTTTTTTTTTTTGTTTTGTGTGTGTGTGTTTTTTTAAATGCATGGAATTCAAAGTAAAATCCACTGATGATAACTTTATGATAAGTAGGATATACTAATGTGATAGTATTGAAAGTAACATTTTTCTAGTGTGTAAGGTATTTTCACATCTATATTTCTTTGCTGGCAAAATCTGTATTAACTAATAAACTTAAGTAATTATATTACTAACATCTCCTTTTACAGAGTAAGAGACAGGACTCAGCAAGGTGAATGTCCTATCCTCCTGACTGAGTGGTAGAGTGGTGACTTGAACATCTGGTTTTTTGATTTCAAATCCCCAGGTCTGTCTTTCTTTTGCCACCAGACCATTGTAAGAATGTAACCAGAGGACAGCATTTCTGAGTTGCTTTATACATAGTAACTGTTTATGTTTATAAGTCATGGAAGTTTATGCTAGCATGAGGTCATCGAATCACCATGACAATGGGGTCCAGGGAATTAAACATCTCTGGGAAAATCTTCCTTTTAAAGGTGGTATGTTTGGGGATAATTTCTGAGTGTCTAGATGTGAAATAGCTGACAGAAAAGGAAAAAAAAATGTTCCCAGGATTAGGGACGGATTTTATGAAGCAAGCAGAAATAAGAGGGAAGAGAACCCGGCCTGCTCAGAGGCCGCCAGGTTCGGGTTAGGATGTGCAGCGGGCATCAGTGGCCGTAAACAAGCCCGTAGTGAAGTTCACAGGGGTCAGGAATGCAGATTTCCTAGAGCGCTTGTCAACCAGGAGTCCTGGAGCAGGGAGAGTAGATCCCGAGCACGCTTGGATCCCCTGTGTCGTGTTCAAACTGGGATGAGGCCGCAAATGGCTCGTGGCCAGAATGCCGGACGAGGAGTCTGTTGCCTTCTGGTCAGCCTCCCTGGGCTTCAGTTTCGTGTGGGTTAAATGAATGAGACACTGGCTTGTCTGCCCAGCGGGTTGTGAGAGAAGCCAGACGCAAGGAATGTGGAAGGGCTTACTATAAAATATGCCAGGAGTCAACGGGACTTTTTCTTCGTGGTGTCCGTGATTTGTGTATCAAATCTGTCTGTATTTTCTTGTGATGTCTGAACACAGGTGGACGAGCTTCTGCATATATACAGTTCAGCAGCTGATGGTGTCCCCCGAGACAGCACGTGGGAGGTGCAGACCCATGTTCATTTTCAGGATAGTCAAGGGGTTACTGTGACGATCAAGCCAGAACACAGAGTAGAAGATATTTTGGCTCTTGCGTGCAAGGTAATGTACTTTGCTGCGGAAATATGTCTCAGTAGAAAGAATCATTGATGCTGCCTCCCCATGCCTTCTGAATCTGTGTGGTATTTAAGACCTCACTTTCTATACTAGGGAAAAAAAATTAGCATCTATTAATCAACATGGTTATTAATGGATATATTGATTACTTTAATTAGCATTCTCCTCCTCCATCTTTTAGAAGAGAGAGTTGTTAGGTTATGGCCCCTTGCCTTCAGGAAGAACCTGAGCTGTTTTCCCGAAATTCTTTATATACCTTCATAGCTAGAATAATTATGAAGACTTGTTATTTAACTTCCTTAGAGACAGTGCTCCGTAAGAAAGTGGCATAAACTTCGACGTGGTTTGGTTTACTCCGAAGCAGTTTTACCGAGTTTCTCTAGATTAAACGAGTAACTTGATACCATTCACAGTTGCTTCGTGGAGATTGTTAGGGGTATTTTATTCATTATTCAAACTGGGTTTCGTGTCTGAAAAGAAAACGCTAAGTCTTCAAGAGAGCCTGCTGAGGTCTTAGCCTGAACCTCAGAGCAGAGATTTTTCATCCACCAGGTGGCACAGTAGAGCTGAACGCTTTTTAAGTTTTCAGAGAAAATGCTGTCAAATACCTGGAATGATGAGAAAAGGCCTGTGGACTTTGGTAACTCTTTACCATGTATCCTTAATAGATGTGAATAATCTTTACTTTTTTCTTTTAATATTCTTACTTTGACTTAAGCCTTAAGACCCCAGACGTTTATATACGTAGCTTCCATTCTTAGGAATCTCATGTCCTTTTACTCCGTTATGTAATGTTTTTATTCAGATAACCAACAATATTGTTTTCTACCAACAACATGAGTTACGAAGTTCATAAGTCTTATAGGTGATAGAGGATGCCAGAAATCGGAGTGAGTCAGTTATACCCAGTTAGAGCGTAGGCCCGAGGTAATTTCTGAATGAGTGAGTATGTGTATCACCATTTTCCTTTTGAAACATTTTTGGGGTAGGAAATTCCTAATTCTGAAGTCTGTAGAATAGGACATTGTTCACATTTCACACCTTCATTAATGAGAAACAACTTAAGTAAAACCAGTGTATAAAATAACAGTATTTGCAGGGATGGTAAGAGCTATTCTATCAGATAATATGCTCCTGTAAGTTCTTAAAAATACATCTCTTGCTTTTAGTGATAAGCAGTGTCATTTAGAGAAAGCCTTCTTAAAAATAATTATTTCTCCCGTCTTTCTTTTTTTTTTTTTTGCACATTTAAATTTTAGCTCTCATATACGGGTTTAAGTTCCACACATTATATGGTATTTCCTCCAGAAATTTCCACTTTGATTTTTAATGGACAATGATGAATTTAGAAAGAACATTTAAAATCTGAATAGCTGTCTTTTCTTTACAGATGAGGCAGCTGGAACCCAGCCACTATGGCCTGCAACTCCGAAAATTAGTGGATGAAAACATCGAGTACTGTGTCCCTGCCCCGTACGAATACATGCAAGAACAGGCAAGCGATTTGAACCCCATTCATGGCCTCTTGATTTTAAAAGTCTGTTAACTTGTGGGGCCACCTGGGTGGCCCAGCTGGTTAAGTGTCCGACTCTTGATCTTGGCTTGGGTCTTGATCTGAGGGTCGTGAGTTCGAGCCCGGCGTTGAGCTCCACACTGGGTGTGGAGCCTAGTTTAAAAAAAAAAAAAAAAGTATATAATTTGTAGGGGAGGGGGAAGTTGTGATTTAATTTGGCATCTAGTTTGGATATCATTAAAATAAATTTCCAAAGGGCGCCTAGGTGGTTCAGTCTGTTGCGTGTCTATCTGACTCTTGGTTTCGGCTCAGGTCATGATTTCAGGGTCCCGGGATTGGGCCCTGTGTCTGGCTCAGCGCTCAGCGAGCCCTGTGCTTGTCCCTCTCCATCTGCTCCTCCCCTGACTTGTGTGTGCACGCTCTCTCTCTCTCAAATAAATAAAATCTTTTAAAAAAAATTTCCAAGATATCATGCCATTAAATGTTTTGATTTTGTTGTTTATCCCTTTGTAGGTTTACGATGAAATAGAAATCTTCCCGCTGAGTGTTTATGATGTGCAGCTCACGAAGACCGGAAGTGTGTCCGACTTTGGTAAGCACAGGACCCCAGTCGGGGAGCCGTGCTGTCGGTCCGTGTCTAGTTTGCTCCAGCATCTTTGGACCTAATTTTCGTTTTCTTTACATCTTCAGTGTCAACTATAACAGTAGTATCTGAACTTCCTCTATCTTCCTTCATTTCTATTTATTTCTATTAGGCTCAAAAGATACTAATATTAGGGGAAAATGACAAAGTGAATAAAAGGAATAAGTATAAAAATTGTTGGGTTTGAAAGGATGGTTATAAGAGTAAAACAGTGAGTTTACTGTGTGCTGGGCGCTTTTTTGAGCTGAGTAATTCCTGATTTTCCTCCGTGTCCTTGCTCTCTCACCTTTTCCCCCACCAGGAATGGCGCCCTTCACGGCTTCCCCTGCCCCGTACCCTCTTCTCTCTGGAAATGCACCCTGGCCTCCAGGAACTAACTAAAGGTCTAACTTTCTTAAAGAAGGCTTGTCTGATTGCTTTACCATCAGTTTAAAAATTAAGGATCAATATAATCCAAATCACTTTGTAATACTTGATTTTTGCTTTTCCATTTGTTTGTCTTTAAAACTTGACTTCAAGCTCCTTATGGACTGTGCTCATGTCTTTTTTTTTAAGATTTTATTTATTTATTTGACAGAGAGAGAGATCACAAGTAGGCAGAGAGGCAGGCAGAGAGAGAGGTGGAAGCAGGCTCCCCACTGAGCAGAGAGCCTGATGTGGGGCTCAATCCCAGGACCCTGAGAGCATGACCTGAGCTGAAGGCAGAGGCTTTAACCCACTGAGCCACCCAGACGCCCCTGTGCTCATGTCTTAAAGTCATTTCAATATTTTATTCTGTCTTTGACCATGGGAACGCAGTAATTAGATAATGATCAATACATATCTCCATAAAAGGCTACTTCTTGTCTTGTTGAATACATCGATACAATTTTTTTTTCCTTAAAAATGAATCCATCTGATCAAATTCCAGTCATTGTAATATGTTAGTTTTCTTGGGATTTGTTCTTTGTGTCTTTTTTAAAAATTGACATAATTGACATGTTCTTTGTTTTTTAATTTAGTCTATATTGACCCGGTGTTATGTTGGTTTTCCCTCTGAAGCCTTCTTAGCATTTTATTTGTATTCTGTTGACCTTCACTCTACTTTCCTTGGTGGGTGTTTGGGAATCTCCTTTGTATTTAAATGACTGAAGGATTGAATGAAGATATTTGCAAAGATGCTTTGTGGTGATGCAGTCTGCCACAGGCACAGAGGAAAAGGGTGAGGGGACACACGGTCCTTCTTGTCCTCCTTACGGTCAAAGAACTCCCGGTATTATGGAACCAAGACAGGGGAACAAGTGCTCCCAACTCTAGAATCAGAGGGAAGGGCACACCCGGGTGAGCGGGATGCGTTTAGGGGCAGGGCTGCCTCACCTGGGTTGTGCGTAGTCCCCTTTAGGGCAGCCACAGTATCCATCCAAGTGGGTTTCCGCCGACTTAAAATGCCTAACCCCATACAGAGTTGTTTCTTAACAAATTACTTTGTATTGAACTGAATTTATTTCAATGAGAGTACTTTTTGGTTTCAACTTCTAAAAAAGAGTCAAAAATTTAAATTGTGGTAAAACACCCATAACAAAGTTTACCATTGTAACCGTTAAGAATGGGTTCAGAATGACAGCTCAGTGACATGAAATGCATTCTGTTCGCCATGCAGCCGCGAACAGGGTCGGTGTTCAGAACTGTTTCCATGTGGCAGAACTGGCACTCTGTAGCTTTTACACGGTGTCCCCCAATTCTTCCTCCCATCCCTTGCCAACCACCGTCCTGCTTTCTGTCTCTATGGATTTGACTGCGCTCAGCTCTCACATCGGTGGGATCAAACAGTATTGGTTCTTCTGCGTTCACGGAGCATAATGTCCTCCAGGTTTGTCCAGTGATGGCATGTATCGGGATCTTTCCTTTCAATGAGGGCGCAGTTCCCTTGGATGTATGTACTGCATTGTGTCGATCTGTCCATCTGTCACAAGACGGTCAGGTTGCTTCTACCCTTCGGCGGCTGGTACTAATGCTGCTCGAAACGGGTGTGGTGTCTCTGCTCTCGAACGGGGTCGTGTCCTCGTTGACACGTTCCTGTTTTTCTGCCCCTGCTGGGGAGCTGTGCTTTCTCATTACCTGTAACCTGACTTCCCTGACCCTGCGGACTTAGGAGAAAAGATGCCCACGGGGGTGCTGCTGACTGAGTTGGAGAAATTAGCTAGCGTGCTGAATTTAGACTTGTTTTCTTCTCTTACTGTCGCCCGCAGGGTTTGCGGTGACGGCGCAGGTGGACGAGCGTCAGCGTCTCAGCCGCATATTCATCAGCGACGTTCTCCCTGACGGCTTGGCATACGGAGAAGGTCCGTGTGGCACAGAGTGTCTCTGTGCTCTCTCAGTTCAACACTTGGGATGCAGTCTGCCTAGGGAATTTCTCTTGTAACAGTTCTGTCAGAGAACAGTTTTGCCTAGACTTAAAAACAAAAAGTAAACTTAATAATTTAGTTGAAAATGCATATGTGGGGACGCCTGGGTGGCTCAGTTGGTTGAGCAGCTGCCTTTGGCTCAGGTCCTGATCCCGGCGTCCTGGGATCGAGTCCCGCATCGGGCTCCTTGCTCAGCAGGGAGCCTGCTCCTCTCTCTGCCTCTGCCTGCCTCTCTGCCTGCTTGTGTTCTCTCTCTGTTAAATAAATAAATAAAATCTTTAAAAAAAAAGAAAATGCATATGTGCATGTATTTATATATATACATATATGTGTGTGTGTACATATATACACACATAAGCATATGGAGAGAGCATTTGTGGGACGTGTGTTTTGAAGGAGAGTATGTACGCACACAGAGACGGCCTACGGACAGATGAAGAAAGGAAACAGAAAGCCAGACAGACACTGATAAATGTTATTTCCCACGGCATTTAACATCAGGTAAATAGAGGAACAATGAATTTGAATGATGGTCAAGTGGTCCCCCCCCCTTTTTTAAGGTTTATTTATTTAGTTTAGAGAGAACATGCGCGATCAGCGGGAGGGGCAGAGGGAGAGCATCTCCTGCAGGCAGAGTCCCTGCTGAGCACGGAGACCCTGAGATGGTGACCTGAGCCGAAATCAGGAGTGGGACACACAACCGTCCGAGCCAGCCATGAGCTCCTGGTTTCCTTTTTTAAACTGCTCCTTCTGGGGGCGCCCGGCTGGCTTAGCCCAGAGAGCACAGGACTCTCGATCTCTGGGTCGTGAGTTTAAGCAGAAAGCTTACTTTAAAAAACAAAACAAAACAGAACCCCAAACCCCAAACCGTTCCTTTTAATCCCAGCCTTGAGAGAACTGTCGTGTGTTGTCAGCGGCCTCTGAACACTGTGAGTTGGGGCCTCGGTTTGCAGGCAGATGGTCGCTATGAATACGCAAGTGTGAGTTCCTAGCTGTCCCTTACCGTCATGTTAACATAACTTCTCTCAGTCATCTCTCTTCTCTCTTCCTTTTGTTTCCTCTTCCTTGTTCTCAGGCTTGAGAAAGGGCAATGAAATCATGACCTTAAATGGGGAAGCTGTGTCTGATCTTGACCTGAAGCAGATGGAGGCCTTGTTTTCTGAGCAGAGCGTTGGGCTCACTCTGATGGCCCGGCCGCCTGACACAAAAGGCACCTTGTGTTCGTCCTGGTCAGACAGTGACCTGTTATCCAGGGACCAGAAGGGTCTGCTGCCCCCTCCGAACCAGTCCCAGCTTCTGGAGGAGTTCCTGGATAACTTTAAAAAGAATACAACCAATGGTAAGGCTGTGTTCTTTCTTCCTTCTTCACTGCTGGTATCAACAGCTGATATTTTTAGGCTGTAATTTTGCTTGCAAACTTAGATTATTTAGGCTGTTCAAAGAATGTTTTCTCATTTATTAGGAGAAGAACACAGATGCCAACCAAGTAGATTTAATCAAAATTTCATGCACTGTAGAAATTATAACACTTCTATGGAAATAGAAAATAGATTTCTGCACGAGAGAATATTCTATAAAATCAAAGAATCTTTCAAAAAAAAATCACCCAGGATAATTTTGGATTGTAATTGCTTTGCGATTGAAGGTAGACGAAAGCCAACATAAATGACAAAGTTTGATTTTCTGTTCAGTTGGATTTCTCTTCAGTTGTTCAGTTGAATCTAAGGCAAAAAAAAAAAATTTTTTTTTGCAGCAGTCTTTTGGGATCTCAGTAGAGTGGGTACCGTTTCGTCTTTTACTTCTTCTGTAGGTGCCTGGTTAGTGCAGTAGGTAGTGGATCAGTCTCATAATGTTTTTTTAAGATTTCATTTATTTATTTATTTGACAGAGAGAGGGGGAGAGAGCACAAGCAGGGGGATCGGCAGGCAGAGGGAGAGGCAGGGAGAGGCAGGCTCCCCGCAGAGCATGGGGTGCCCGATGTGGGACTCGATGCCAGGACCCCAGGTTCGTGACCTGGAAGCGGAAGGCAGACGCTTAACTGACTGAGCCACCCAGGAGCCCCTCAGTCTCATAATTCTTTACCTCTTGTTAAGTGCCTCCTTTTTCAATAAACTGTAAACTTTTCATATACTTAAAAAATTTTAAAATTTTGGCAAGGCTTAAAAATGAAAAGTTGTGAGACGCCTGGGTGGCTCCGTTGGTGAAGCGTCTGACATTGGCTCAGGTCATGATCCCAGGGTCCTGGGACCAAGCCCCACATTGGGCTCCCTGCTCAGATATAGCCTGCTTCTCCCTCTGCCTCTGCCCTTCCCCCTGCTTGTGCTCTCTCCCTCTCTCTCTGACAAATAAGTAACATCTTTAACGAAAAAAAAAAAAAAGAAAAGTTGTATGCCAACTTATTTTTCTAGAGGTAAAATTTCCACCTGAGGAAATAATCTGAGGTCTGGATTTCTGAGTGTATTAATTCATGCATAATCCATATGCTGCAGGCAAGTAAATCAGAGGCTCCAGCTACTGCTGCAAACCTGTAGGTTCCCTCCGTGTCCCGGCAGGAGGCTGGTCAAGCCCCCACATGAGACAGAGCATGTGGTCTTTACGTTACGTGCACCCAAAGGAATTTTTTTTAGATTTAGATTTAAATTAATTAATTAACTTAGCAAGCGTGAGCAGGAGGAGGGGCAGAGGGCGAGGAGAGAATCTCAAGCAGGCTTCTTCTGCACTTGAGCGTAGAACCTGACGCAGGGTTTGATCTCACGACCCTGCAGTTAGGACCCTGAGCTCACCACCTGAGCTGAAACCAAGAGTTGGATCCTTAACAGACTGAGCCCCCAGGCGCCCCCATACAAAGGAACTTTTATACTTAAATGCAGCGATAATGGATTTCCAATTGAAATCTCTGCATGATTAATAGAAATGAAGGAAACACACAAAAAGAGGAGTTGTTCGGATACAATGAATGATAAAATGAATTTATTAGGTCATTTTTGGAATTAAAAAATCAGATGTAAGATTTGTGGTTCAGTAAGGAGTATAATACTTTCTTCTCTTGGGGCTTCACTCCAATTTAAAATGCCATTAAATTGACTTGGCATATAAAAGCAGGTATCATACAGCAAAACTCATGATGGAACTAATTAATTACTTGGTTTTATTAGGGCCATCCCTCAATGACCCTGGGTTCTGGTACAGGCCTGAACATTCCATGTAATAAATGTATGCATGTGTCCATTCATTGGATTCATTATTCTTGAGGGATACATTCACTGCCTGTTATATCTCTATGGATTTTATCATAATAAGAAATTACTGCAGAGTCCTCTCCGCCTCCCTCTCTGCCAACTTGTGATCTCTCTTTCTGTCAGATAAATAAAAAACCTTAAAACAAACAAACACATTTAGGGACGCCTGGGTGGCTCAGTGGGTTAAGCGGCTGCCTTTGGCTCAGGTCATGATCCCAGGATCCTGGGATCGAGTCCCACATCGGGCTCCTTGCTCAGCAGGGAGCCTGCTTCTCCCTCTGCCTTTGCCTGCCCTTCCCCTTGCTTGTGCTCTCTCTCTCTCTGACAAATAAATAAATAAAATCTTGAAAAGAAAAGAAATCACTGCAGAGTGTACAACACTTTCGGTACTTTAGGAATGAATTTCTATAGAAAGCAGCAAAAGTGGCAAATTTACCTTTTTTTTTTTTAAAGATTTTATTCGTTTATTTGACAGAGGGGAGAGAGGTCACAAATAGGCAGAGAGGCAGGCAGAGAGGCAGGCAGAGAGAGAGGGGGAAGCAGGCTCCCTGCTGAGCAGAGATCCCAATGCAGGGCTTGATCCGAGGACCCTGAGATCATGACCTGAGCCAAAGGCTGAGGCTTTAACCCACTGAGCCACCCAGGTGCCTCAATTTACCTTTTTTTTTAATTTTATTTTTTAATAGTAAGGATCAAGCAGGTCAGCCACTTAGCTCTTTTTGTTTGTTTGTTTGTTTTGCACGGTAACAATTCAAAGAGGCCCTAGCTCAGATGGCCATTCTGTGGGGCGCCTGGGTGGCTCAGTCAGTGAAGCATCTGCCTTCAGCTCAGGTCATGATCCCAGGGTCCTTGGATAGAGCCCTGCATTGGCTCCTTGCTCAGCGGGGAGCCTGCTTCTCCTTCTCCCTTTGCCCCTCCCCTGCTTGTGTGCGCTCTCTCTCTCTCTCTCTCTCATGCTCCCTCTCTCTTTTTCAAATAAATAAATCTTAAAAAAACACAAAAGATAGCCATTCTGTCGCTCACCCCAAGGAGCCCTTCTCCTGGTGGAAACCTTTATAACTGCTGCTGTTTGCGGTTGCAGCTGGCTTCGCTGTGCTCTCCTGCCGCTGGTTGTCCCACAGGTGCTGGTGCGGCCGCCCACTCTGCCCCCTCCGTCCCCTCTGCTGCAGAGAGCCGTTGACCCTTGCTGGCTTTCCGGCCAGGCCGCTCGTCTGGCGGGGCTGATCCACTTTCCCCCGGAGCACCCTACCCCGCTTCTGCCTGCGGTCCCCCCCCCACCCCGGTCTCCCCTCACTGTCCCTTACGTGGGAAACGGAATGGCCATGATGGCCGGCCTCCCCACACACTTCACAAATAACAGAATTTGCTTTCTTTTTGAAGTGAAGCTTGGGAAGGAAGAAAACGCCTCTGAGTGAACATCTCAGAAGGACGTCTGTGTGTTTTCAAGGTTGGGGGAAAAGAAAATAAGGGGCAGGGGCAGAAAAGATAAAAGAAAGAGGGTGAGTCCCTCATCCGTGCACAGATGGTGCCCGAGAGACTTGCGTGGGTGAAAGGAATGGGGAGGTGGCACGTGAGGTGAGGTGACAGGCACGCAGGCCTGTGAGTCTGACCTGGATTCGAGTTCTGGCTGTGCTTGCACACATGGGACCTCCAGGCAGCCCTCAGCCGGGGAAGCAGGGGCGCTGGTGGGGGACAGTTCTGGGGTGTGTACCATGATTTGGCAGGGGGTCCTGATAAAACTGAGCTGCACGTGTGTGTAGCAGCCTCGTTTTCATGCCTTTTATGGGCTTATGAGGGAGCCCACATGAAGACATGGAGCCTTGATTTCTCATCTGGAAGATACAGTTTCGCCCCTCAGCCAAATAGGTCCCTAAGAGGGAGTTCACATCTGTGTGTGTCTGGCCGAGCTCCTTACGCATCAGGAGTTCCAAAAACAGGATTCTCCTGTTCCTCTCCTCTGCAGCTTGATGTTATATGAAAAATTACCTTGCTTTACTTTAGCAATGAATCAGAAGACGATAGTCCCATTTTTTGCTAAGAAGGTTAAAAATTACACAAAAGAAAGAACTTAAATGACTTTGATAAACAAGTTTTCATTCAACTTTGAGTTATACTCAGAGCCTACCTTCCCCTCAGTTTTGTGTTCCCCCAGGATGACCGGCGGCGGTCTCAGCCCAGGACTTGAAAAGAAGGAAGGTTTTCCCATTTTGTTTTCCGGAGAAACCCATCCTCTGTCTGTTAATAAAAAACAAACAGCTGGTGCTTTGGACAGGAAGACCTGTGTTGTGTTGTGTTTTGTTCAAACAGAGACGTAAGAATGTAAGAAGGTAAAGGAAGAAGCGGCAGGGTAGTTTTGGGCATGTCTTGACTGTCCACGATGAAGGTTTACTAGATCCCATGTTGTGGGGTTAAAACATGTGAGGCGCTGGGAATAAGCTACGTTTGGTTTAGGGCTTTTGGTCTGCTTGTGGTTTTGGTCAGGTGTCCACAGACATTTATATGTGTTAACTTTAGTCTTTTGCTCAGCTTAGAGCAAAACGAAACACCCTTCTTATTTATGTATCTGACTGAAAAAAGTGCCTGCAAGAGTAGTGGGTCCTGAGGAGCCCGGGCAAGGGTCGTAGCTTGCTGTTCGGCGTCTGCTTTTCTAGAAAAGAAGCATGCTACTGGCATTTCAGACGCATTGAATTGTGCGCCCGTTAGGGAAATGGTTCTCAAACTTCCTGGTGCTGAAGATTTACCTGCTGAGGTTGGGAAAATGCGCATTCCCTGGTCCTGCCATCAGGGAGCCCCCTGCCGGAGGTCTGGGGTAGTGCGGGCTCCTTTGTTAACCTGCCGCCCTCACGTGGCTCTGGTGGGGGAAGAGGGACATCAGTCTAAGGAAGGGGGCTGACCCTGAGAGGTGGGACCTGCCCTTTCTTGAACCCTTGTGTACCAAGGGTTTGAGGGTTCATGAGATCATCTGTGTGAAGTTCTCAGTGAGTGCTAGCTGCTGCCTCTGTGTGTCATTCCTCTCCCGGAGGGGGGATTCCATGCCCCAGGCCACCTCCACGGTCCTAAGTGGCTCAGAATGGAGCAGGCTGACCTGTGAGCCCTCAGGAGACACAGGCCCATTCGGCAAATTGAGTACACCAAGGTGCCTAGAACTTCCCACAGTTACGGCATCCTGTGACCTTCCTGTGCCCTCCGTGAAGTGGAGCACACAGGAACGCATCTAGAACCGATGGGTTAAGTTCCTTGGCTTCCTTGGACATGACTGACCATGGGATTCTTGCCTCTAAGTGTCTGCCTTTCTGTGGGTTATCCGCAGTGGAAAGAGCAGAAACGTGTATAGGCTATATTGGACCGGGGCGGGAATCTCATCCGTAAAGCTTTATTATAGAGAGATTAATGTTGCGGCTGGAATCCCGCGAAGAGGCGGGTGTTAGCTTCCAGCCAACAGGGCCGCCATGGAAAGGCTTGGGTGTGCCAGCCCCTGATTATCCCAGATCCCTGGGAATGCCGTTTTTTGCAGTTTTGATTGAAAATCCCTTTTCCTAGGGTATGCCATCTTTTGAGAAATTCCAGCAGCTTTTAGAGTCCTATTGGGCCTAGAGTTTCTGAACAAAGTCTTTCTGTCAGCGTGAAGCTTGTTGTAGCATTAACCCTGTCTCCGTCTGTAAACAGCCATTAACACTGTGCTCTGAGAGCCGGGGTGCGTTTCACGGGAGACAGAAGAGGGGGGACCTGGGTTCCTGCTCCCACTCAGACAGCATCAGCCCAGCAGTGCCTACCCGACGAGGATGGTAATTGCAGCCTGAGGTTCTTTTTTTAATTCCCCACCCGGCGCTGAATCACTCTCGTTCTGAATTGATGTATGAGGAGTGTAGATCCTCAAGCTACCAGAAGCCACTTAGATGCAGATTTGCTCTTCAGGAGGAGTTGCTCCTGGATCGTACGTGTCCCTTACACAGCTTGTCAGCAGGGGCAGGCGGGGGGCACGGGGGTGGAATTACAGAGCTGGCTCTGATGTGGCAAACCCACTGATTTCCTGTCGGTGAGGATGAGGGCATTTTGGCTTCCGCAGCCTGATGTAGGATGACGAACAGCGTTTATTTAGCTCAGGGAACGCTGTTTGTGGATGCGATCGCGGTTACTGCGGCTGGCCAGCGGACGCCCCAGATGCCCAGGTGTAAAAATGTAGGAGTTCCTAGAGATGGCTGGTGCATTAAAAAAATTTAAAAGAAGGGGCACCCGAGTGGCTCAGTCAGTTAAATGTCTGCCTTCAGCTCAGGTTATGATCCCAGGGTCCTGGGATCAAGTTCCGAGTCGGGTACCCCCTGCTCAGCGGGGAGCCTGCTTCTCCCTTTCCCACTGCCTGCTGCTTCCCCTGCTTGTGCTCCCTCTCTAATAAATAAATCTTTTAAGAAAGTTAAAAAAAATTAAACTATGAGTGATAAATAGACTGCTTTTACCAGGACAGGGAGAACGTTGGCCTTAGAATCTTTGTTGCTAATAATGGTGCTGAAGGTCCTTGTCAGTTTCATCACTTTCATCCAGGTGAGCACATGGTTTTCTCTGAGCTGAGCAGGGAGTCACAGACCTTGGGTACAAACTGTCTTACCAGGCTTAGTGTTGTTGGGGCATCTGGTCCCCTTTTCTCATTCTTCGCCTTTCATTTATTCACTTGTTTATTTAACAGATAAGCAGTAACGTTCTGCTTAATGTTGCAGATACGTAAAGATGAATTGGACATTGTTTTCTATCCCGAAGAAGCTTTTGTTGAGTGGGAAAAGTAAAACGCTTGTAAATAATAATTCACTATTTAAAAAAAAACAAACTTTTCAATAAAGAGAGTTAGAGGAAGTCCAGCTTAGAGGTAGAATTCCCACTGATTTTTCTGTTTATTTTCAACAGAGGGTCCAAAAGGGGAGGCGTGAGAGATGGGGGAAAGGTTAGTATTAACCTTGAACACTGTGGCTGGATAGTTACCTGTGGGGGGGTGTGGAGTGTGGGGTCCAGAGGGTGTTTCACATACAGCACGGAGAGCTCACCTGGCTAGTGGGTGAATGGGAAATAAAATTGGAAAGCCCCTTAGGGCCAGATTGTAGAAAAGCTTAAATTGCAGAAATTTGTAACATGTCCTGGCCTGTAACTGAAAAAAACAAAAGACAAAAAAACTGGTGAGTATTGCGTTATTCTCCTGCCTTGTGCAAAATGCAGAGCATTTGCCTGGTCACTTATTTTCTTTTTTTAAAAGATGTTATTTATGTATTTGAGAAAGTAAGAGAGCATGCACATGTGAGTGGGGGAGGGGCAGAAGGAGAAGCAAACTCTCCGCTGAGCAGGGACACCCCACCACCCACACCCCGTGTGGGGCTCCATCCCAGGACTCTGGGATCATGACCTGAGCCGAAGGCAGATACTGAACTGAATGAACTGCTTAGATCTTTGGTCATTGTTTTTAATGACCAGAAGACCTTGCAAGAGAAATACTCAAGTAAATGTTTTTTTTTTCCTTGGGAAAGAATGAATAAATGAATTACCGTAGGTGTCCTATAAAACCAAGTGCTCCTCCGTGTGTGAAGCCATGGCCAGGAATGGTGTGGTCCCCACAGTGGTCGTTAGGGGGCTACCCTGCTGGCTTGTGGTGGGCGTGTCCCATAGCAAGGAGGATGAGGCGTTGTTGGAACTGAGGGGGAAGCTGGTAAATAAAGTTGTCCCACATTTTGAGTTAGAAACCAGTCCTGTAATCTCTCTCCTAATAGCAAATGGAAATTCATCCATTTGCTATTTGCTATCAGGTAAAAATCTCCAGATTTCTTTGAAGAACACTGTATGAAATTTCTGTGGGCGATGTCCCTTTTACTAGCCCCGTGAGAGTTTGGAAGGACCGGGTCAAATATGGTCTCCCGTGCTGGCAGAGTGAGCCACCTGGAACTGTGAGGTGTGGTTGAAGGAGGAGGCTTTATAGGCTTTTATGTGAAAGAAAAGAAAGCTCTGACTGTTCTATGACTATCATGAGTACTGATTGCTGAATGATGCTTGTCTGCATTCCCGTGTTTGTTCTTTGTACTGGGCTTGGAAATGAATCATACTGCAGACGTTCTCCTTCCTTGTGAAGGAATTGAGACCATCAGGAAGGACCATGTGGGGATATCGCCTCTTGAGCTTTCACTCCTAGAGACGGCTAGGTTGTGACTGTGTCTTTCATTATTTGGATTGGTAATGCACATGCCCGCGGTGACATCCCAGCAGTGCGGATGGTTCGACAGGTAAAGCTGTGCGGGGAAATGGTTAAGAACGTGGCTACTGCCCATGTAACTTGGGGTCAGTCTTGCTCCAAGGTTGTGACTAGCTGTGGGACGTTGGTTGGGCACGCCACTTAATCCGTTTGTACTTAGTTTTCGCAGCCATAAACTTGTCTAGGGCTTTTATGGGATTAATGAGCTAATATTTGGAAAGAACTAGATAGTGGTGCATAGCAAAGACCATATAAGCATTTAACTGAATAAAACAGATGAATTTCTCCCACTCTGTACTTAGCCACCCACTTTCTCACCCAGAGGTAATCATTGTTCTTAAGTTTCTTTTTCATTCCAGTCTGGAGACTCTTAAATGTTGGGGAAAATGGTGGGGCATTTTTCTGCTCTGTTTTATTGAATTGTTTTTGTCCACGGCTATGGTAGGCAGATAATGCCATACCATAGCCAAGAATGTCCAAATGTTAATCCCCGGAACCTGTGACTATGGCAAAAGAATTTAGATGGCAGAAGGAACTTTAGCGTTCCTTCTGAATTGAGGACCTTGTTGAATTAAGGACCTAGAGATGAGAGATTATGCTGGATTATCCGCTTGGCCCGCTGTACAACAGAGGCCAGAGAGTCAGAATCGGAGATGTCGTGATGTAAGGTGATTGGAGTGAAGTAATGCGGGCAGCTTCTAGAAGTTGCAGAGACTTGGGAACAGATTCTCCCCTAGAGCCTCCAGATGGACTATGGCCCAGGCAGACCCATTTCAGTCTTCTGACCTCCAGAAATGTAAGATAATCAATGTGTGTGTGTGGTTTTTTTTTAAAGATTTTATTTAAAATCTTTGACAGAGAGAGAGGTCACAAGTAGGCAGAGAGGCAGGCAGAGAGAGAGGGGGAAGCAGGCTCCCTGCTGAGCAGAGAGCCCGATGCGGGGCTCGATCCTAGGACCCTGAGATCATGACCTGAGCCTAAGGCAGAGGCTTAACCCACTGAACCACCCAGACGCCTCAGTTATGCAGATATTTAAAATATGGACGTTTCATTATGCAACATTAAAATACATTCATTAATATCATCACCAGTTTCATGTGGAAAAGCCTTGATGTGTTGGGAAGCTATCAAGCTCACAGTGGTGGGCACAGGTTTTCCAGTATTTGAATTTTTGCTAGAAAGTTTGAATTATATCTTTAGTACTATCTTTTTTTTTTTCCTTGGAAGTGACAGGCTCACTTTATTCATTTTATGTTTTCATTTTTAAAAAAAATATTTTTAAGTAGGCTCTATGCCCAGTGTGGGACTTGAACTCATGACCATGAGATCAAGAGTTGCATGCTTTACTAACTGAGCCAGCCAGGTACCCCACACTTTGTTCATTTTAAAGAAAATATTTTGTCAGGGGTTTTTTTTTTTTTGTTGTTGTTGTTTGGGGTTTTTTTTTTTTGAGTAAAAATTGTTTTGTTAAAAAAAAAGAAGTTAGCTTAGCTTGCAACACAGTAGTGTAAGCACCTTGTCTTGCAACAACCATTGCATAAGAGCTGTATGGATCCTTCTCAAACATGTCCCCAGGGGTTGAGTTCCAGAAGAGTCAGCCATTTTTACTGCTTCACTGAGGACGTTGTTAACGGATGCCGGCACGTTCTCGATGGCAGCGTGCGGTAATGGAGGCAGCGGTGACCGGGACGGTTGGTGCCGCTGCTCTGATGTGCACTCCATCACGAGCAGATTACTCATGACTGCCTCACACCACCACTGCAGATGTCCTCAGAGAGAAGGTGGCCGGTGACGTCTGGCACTGCTATTGAAAATACTTTTGAACTTGTAGGCCACTTGAAAGGGTCCCAGTGGCCCCAGAAGTAGACTGACCACTCTGAGAAGGGCCGGTACCGTCTGCAGGGCGGCGAGAACGCGTGCTCCAGGTTCTCAGGGTCACCTCTGAGGGACAGTCTCACTTGTGTTAAACCCTGAAGAAAGCAGGGGGCCTTCTGGGCACAGAGAATTACGGCGGGTGGGGGTCAGGGCCTTGCGGAAGGGAGATGTGTGTGAGTAATCCAGGGTTTTTGGAAGGTAAAGTGCAGATGGGGAAGATGGAGAAGATTAAGACCGGACTGGTGAGCAAGGGCCGGGTCACAAAAGGTCTCGTGTGCCAGGCGGGGAAGCCAGGTGGTGAGGAGCATCGGGGGAGGGGGAGGGGACCCTGCAACTGCTTCTCTGCCCACTGAGAAGTGATATAATCAGTCAGTCGTGGGCCAGGCTGGGATGGCGGGGGCGGGGGGAGGGGCATCCCTGTGCTTCTCCCCACCAGAGCCCTGGGGCTGTGCAGGGTGACTGTCCTTCCCCAGCACAGGGTCTCTCTACTTTATCACTTGTAAGTCCCCAGACACATAAGTGGGGCCACTCAATAAAGATTTGCTCAAATGTAGGAAATAATGAGTCAAGGATATGGGAATGACAGGGTTTAAGCTTTTAAAAAGAAAAAGAAAAAAACGCTCCAAGGTCTTGTGTTTCCGATATTAACTTTATTTTTCCACAAGATACTAATTGTATCTAAAATGTGGTTTGTTTCAAGTACTGTGGCTTGTTTCAAGTAAGTGGCTGAGAAGGGAATCATGGCTTTGTTTAGGAGGCTGAATTTATGGCGCTTTAGAGAAATTTGACTTTGAGAATTCTTTTTTCCATGAAGTTGGCAAATGAACTACGAAGCTTCATTTTAATTCTAAATCCTGAACTGAAGCCTTAAAGTTGTCTATGACGTGAGACATGCCATGTTCTTACCCGCCCGCCCCCATGGTGAGTACTCCTTACTCATGAAGAGTGCCCCAGGCCAAGCAGAGAGACTAGGGGGTCTCTCTCTCTCTCTCTCTCTCTGTTTTTACTTTAATTTACTCATTGAACAAATATTTAATGGCTGCCTGTGGGTATGAGGCACTGTTTTTAGAAGTGCTGGAGATAGAGTAGTGAACACGACAGGTTAAAACTCCCTCAACACATGGACCTTACATTTCAGTGGATGGAAATCCCTATAAGCAATAAACATAAGAAGGAAATTCTATAGCGTATTAGCAGGTGGTAAGTGTGATGGAAAACAAGTAGATCTGGGGAGGAGGGACCAGGAGCAGAGCCGGGAGCGGGTGGCAGTTGTAACTAGGCAGCAGCAGCGTTGGTAAGACCGAGGCATTGGGATAAGCTTGGAGATGAGGGATGGGGCCTTGCGCACATCCGGAAGCAAAGCTTGCCGGGTGGAGGGAACAGCCACAGGTGCCCCGAGGTGGGGATGGAAGTGGCGTGTTTCAGGATGAACAAACTGCCCAGAGTGCCTGGGGAACACTGGGAGGTGAGGCCCGGGAGGACATGTGAGGCGACATCAGGGAGGACTTGATAAGCCAGTTCGAGGTCTGCGGAAAATGAGGGGCCGTCGCGCGTTTTGGAGCAGAGAAGTGACGTGATCTGACCGTGGTTTTCAAAGGATCACTAACTCGGGAAGAGGCTTCTGCAGTGATCCAGGCGGGGCACGATGGTGTCTTTGCCTTCCATGGTAGCCGGGGGAGGAGGGTGCAGCCCACAGAGCTTGCTTAGAGATCGAGCGTGGGGCGTCAAGGAAGGAGAGCAGGCAAGAATGACTCCCAGGTTTGGCCTTGAGCAATGTTAGCAAAGAACTGCCATCCTTGCAGCTGGAGGACGGAGCAGTTTTGGGGGGAGACCAGGAGTTGACTTTGGAAGACCCGATGTTACGCCTCCGTGTTTACAGCGAATATTCCACCTGCTTCCAAAATGGTTTTATTTTTTTTTTTTAAAGATTTTATTTATTTATTTGACAGAGAGAGAGAGAGAGATCACAAGTAGACAGAGAGGCAGGCAGAGAGAGAGGGGGAAGCAGGCTCCCTGCTGAGCAGAGAGCCCGATGTGGGGCTCGATCCCAGGACCCTGAGATCACGACCTGAGCCGAAGGCAGAGGCTTTAACCCACTGAGCCACCCAGGTGCCCCCCAAAATGGTTTTAAAATGACTTATACTGAAAGCCCATTCCTAATCCACAAAATTCATCAAAATTAACAACGTAAAGGGAAGGGAAGGAGATTTGAATGACAGCTTGCCTACTTTAAAGGTTTCCTTCACAGTTTACGGGCACAAACATCTTTATGAGAAAATGATGATGTTTGAAATTGTGCAGCAGATTAATTCCTTTCATTTCAGTCAATTGAGTTATGATTTGTTGCATCTTATACATTTATTTCTGATCCTACAGTTCTCAGCTCTGATTATCTATTTATAAATTGTTCTCATATGAACCCCTCCTTTTTTTCTTTTTTTGAGAGAATGCGAGAGAGAGAGCGTGCAAGTGCACTCAAGCTGGGGAGAGGCAGAGGGAGAGAGAATCCCAAGGAGGTTCCACGCCCAGAGCAGAGCCCAATGTGGGGCTCGATCTCACGACCCTGAGATCATGCCCTGAGCTGAAGTCCAGAATCAACTGCTTAACCGACTGAGCCACCCAGGTGTCCCCATATAAGTCTTTTTTTTCCCTCCCCCCTCCTTTTGTCATTGGCATCTTTAACATGTCATGGGAAGCTATGACCAAATTCAAATTATCCAATTTTATTACTTGCTGATAGCTCTGGGAAAAATTCATTTGCAAAGAGGCATATGAAATTGTTCACAGAATTAGTTTGTGTCTGTTGTGCAGAGGCTGGCCAGCTGCCCCTGGACAGACGTAGCCCCTGTGAAGCAGTGTACAGAACGCCCTTTCCTCCCAAATCTCCCGGCAGCCTTCCTGTAGAACCTGGAATTTCCAGGGAAGCACTTAGAAGCTTCTAAGCTTGCTATGCTTAGCTTTTCTGCCTTTACCTTCCCAACACTAATTATTCCGAAATTGCCATTGGGGAATTAATTCTGACTTTAACGTTGTGGTTGATGAATGACCACATCACACTTCTGTGAAGTTGAGGCATCTTTGTATGGTTGTATTAACAGAATTATTTGGATGTCTACTGAATTGTGTCATTATTATGTCCCAAAAACAGTCGAGGAGAAAAGGCTGAAAAATGTTGATAAGAAGCCTAGGTTTCATAAGCTTAATATGTGTGCCCCCAAAATGCCAGTCATCAGGTGGGCAGCAGGCAGCCCTGTGTGGATGTTCTCTGCTCTTCAGTAGCCAGTATGTGTTCAGTGGGGAAGGAGAAGGAGAAGATTCAGGTTATGTAGCAAGTGACTATAAATAGACATTTTATAATTTGTTTAGATCCCTGGGAATAGAAGTCTTCAGAGAATTTATAAATTCAATTTTCACACTTTGGGATTATATTCTGTGAGAAGTAGGGGGCTGCCTCCACGTCACCTTGGGGGATCTTGGACTCTACCTCTTTTGAACTCTGAAAGCATTTTGCCTGTAAATCTGATAGGGAAGTTAAGATTTATTGCCTTGCAGTATTACTATGTACTTATAATAATTTACCTACTGGATTGGAAAATCCCTTGAAAAAAGAGACCTTGGGGTGCCTGGGGGGCTTAATCGGTTAAGCGTCTGCCTCTGGGTCAGGTCATGATCTCGGGGTCCTGGGATCAAGCCCCATGTCGGGTTCCCTGCTCAGTGGGGAGTCTGCTTCTCCCTTTCCCTCTCCCTCTGCCACTCCCCACCCCCCTTGGTCCATCTGTCTCTCTCTCACAAATAAAATCTTAAAAAACAAACAGACAGGGACCTTGAGGAATGCTTTTTTTTTTTTTTAAGATTTATTTGTTACGTGAGAGTGCATGCAGGGGGGAGAGGCAGAGGGGGAAGGAGAGGGACAAGCAGATTCTGCACTGAGCGTAGAGCCCAGTGTGGGTCTGGATCCCATGATCCTGTGGTCATGACCTGAGCCAAAATGGAGAGTCCGACGCTTAACCGACCGAGCCACCCAGGCGCCGCGAGGAATACCAAGATTTTTAAGACAGGGCAGCCTACTGCCATTCTTGGGAATAGCACGTGTTTCCCTCAAGTATCTTATTAAGTGAAAGGAAGGTTCATAGGAGTCTCTTACTGGGAAGTGAAGGTGGGGTTCCTGAGCGAGGATTCTGGGGGATAACAAGTATCCTGGAGCACAGCTAGAGGCTTCCCAATTTTCTTCTTTATAAATCTGACTACAGGGGACATGTGCTGAGACCTTCACAGAGCTGGGCTCCACTGGTCTGCACACTTCGGGGGGTGAGGGTCTGGGACGGCCCAGGGTCCTGCTTGCCAAACCCTATGGCCCAGCTCCCGCCGGCGGTGGCTTACCCCTCGCAGCCCAGTCTGCGCGGCTCTGCAATTTACGTGGGCTGATTGGTGCCCACGATTGGTGCCCACGACGTGGGATTCTTTTGGCAGATCAACTCAAACCACGACCGAAAAGGAACAGTCTGTATTACCGCCGTGGGTCAGTGCCGGCAGTGAGATGTGTTTGGAGTTTGAGGGCGGTGACATTTATACCAGACCGGACCTGCGGTAAAGGGATCAGGATTCTAGCTCCAGCCTTCGGCCCGACCGGGGGTGCATCCCTTGGACTCCTGTTTCCTCAACTCTGGAAATGAAAGCTTTGACAAAACAGTTTAGCTATTTTTTTTTTCCTCTCTGAAATTCAGTTATTTAATAGGCTTAAAGCACCAATGGAAAGGACTATGTGCTTTTCTTACAGAAGTTTGTGAAGTGAAAAAAGCAGAGTAATGGATCAAGCATTCCATTTGGGTCTTGCAACAAATCTCATTACCTCTTTAAATAGCATCAGGTCTTGACTGAGGCAGAGAAGGTGTTTGTTAAAGCTTCGTAATGATAGGCTGACTCAAATCTGAAGATCACAAAGAACCTTAAAGGCATTAATTACCCTTTACATCACTGCGATGGAGCAGGGATGTGTTATTATCATTTTAATTTCACAGCTGGGTAAATCAAGGCACAGAGACATATTAAATTGCTGGTAACTTGGACAAGGTCATGGTCAATGGTAGAGAGGGAGAGAACTGTAACTTCTTGCTTCTCCCTCCAGGTAGGGAAAATGTCTGGATTTTAATTAATTTCTTTCTTTTAAATAAGTGTTAACACCCGTAGAGTGCAATCCATTTGAGAATATGCTTCTGCAGTAAGGCGCATTCAGATGTGGGGCACCTGGGTGGCTCCCTCGGTTGGGCATCGGACTCTTGGTTTTGGTTCAAGTCATGATCTCGGGATTGTGAGATCAAGCCCCACATCCAGCTCCGTGCTCAGCAGGGAATCTGCTTGAGATTCTCTCTCTCCCTCTGCACCCCTCCACCCCCAGCTCACACATGCATGCTCTCTCTCAAATAAACCCTAAAAAAAAGAAACAAAACAAATTTAGATCGAACTGCGTTGATAAGGGTGCTCTGTCTCATCTGGGTTCTTATCTGGGGTGTGGGGATGGCGATTGGTAGCCGACCACCTTGTGATTGGGGCTTTCTCAGTTCAGGGGAAGATCCATCATTAAATAATTCTACTGTCATCATTCTTACGCCTTTTTTTGATATTTTTGATATTTCACGCTGATTTTTGTTGACCTTGCGTAATGTGAGTGTATATTTTGTGTGATTTGGTTCTTTGGAATCACCTTATAGTGGACTTGAACTCTAATGTCTCTCCTTTAAGAACCACAGTAACGTTCTGACCTCTGTTTCAAGAAATAAGTATAATTCACATACTCTAACTTCACCTTTCAAATGTACAAACCAGTGGTTTTTAGTATATTGGTGGAGTTGTGCAGCCATCACTGCTGTCTCATACCAGAATGTATTCTTCACCTCCAGAAGAAACTGTGCACCCATCAGCGGTCCCCTCCCTTGGCCCCTCCCCTGGCCCCTGACAGCCGTCAATCTAGTCTCTGTTTCTGTGGAAGTCCCCGCCCTGACTGTTCCACATAAATCAGATCCTATACCATGTAGCCTGTTGCCTGACTGCTCCCATTTAGCATCATGTTTCCTGGGTTCATCCCTGTTGTGGCATGCGTCAGTCACGGACTCCTCTTCGGGGATGCATAGTACTCCCTTCCATCCTCTTTCAGTCCCGGCCGGCATTAGCCTTCCTGGAAGGTGTTACTCCAGGGTGCTTTCTCCCGTAGCACCCCTCCCCCCAAACAGAATCTGTGTGTGCTCCTGTTTTAGGTTGCCCCTTAGGGTCTTTAAGTAGAATTCCACCTGAGTTGTTTGTCGGGGTTTTGAACTTCAATTCTGAAACTTCGTTCAAGTTCTTAAGTGTCTGAAATATAGTGTTGTCTCTTCCGTGCCCCCGAATGTTAATGAAGTGTGTGTCATCTGGGGGTCTTCCCAGTTCTGGTGGATACCAGTTTCTGCTAGATACGAAACCTTGGCTGGAGATCCCTTTGGCCATTGACTTGTTTCATCGGGGACCTGGTAAGGTATGATGGGAGGCCCTTTGCCTTCTTTCTTTGGGCTCAACGCATGCCTCTGTCACAACCATAGTCTGTCTGGAAGATAAGAATGTGGGTACACCCAATTCCCTTCTCCCCACTTCTCAGAAGGCCCCTTCTCTTTTATGTTGTAATCGGCCCAGTGATGGCCTGCAGCCCATTCCTCCCATGAGAACACCTGCCATCTTCCTCTTCCTCCGAAGATTCTTTCACATGCTGAGGATAGTTATCACAAGATAATTGACTCAAATCATGGCAGCCTGCTGGTAAGGAACATTTTTCTACCAGTCTTTGCTTCTCTCTGTTTGTCACCAGAGAGCTTGCATTGTCAGGAACATCACCAATTGGAATGTGACCTGCAGGGAAACGGATTTGGAAGATCTGTGAAATTTACATTATTTTCCTGGCACGGTATTTCTGCTGTGATAGAATATACTTCTCTGCACGCTTAACAGTGACATTCAGACAGATGCCTTGATTTTTCTTGACACAAGAATAGTAACAATAATGAAATGAATAGTTCTGGATATCTTCAGAAAAGTTGATCGGTTTTTATCAGGAGTACACGGTATCCGACCGTGATGTCTTTGTTAATGGTGTAATAGGACTCGACCGGTCTTTGAATGTGGTCAACTCAAGAGTTACTGTTTCCTCTCATTGACTAGTCCATCTGTTTCATTTAAATGGTTTTATTTTCATTCTGTTTTGCTGACCAGTGATGAGTAATATTTGCCTAGATCCCAGAGTATAGCAAACGCCATTAATGAAAAGTGTCACAAATCACTGCATTTTACATGAAAAGGGTGAGTAAAATGTAGGGGAATCTGAATTAAAAATAATGCTATACAAGGTCTGCACATTTAACCTTAAAAATTGAGAGATTTTAAGTTTTTCTGTGCACGCGAACTCAGTGTTCAGTGTGCTCTAGGCACTGTGATAAACCGTGCGTGGTGGACACTAATGCAGAATTTTACAACAATGGGTGAAGCTTGGAAAACGGAAAAAAACGTGATTTAGTATCTACAGAATGCTGTGTTCTTCCACTGGCAGCGTTGATTTGCTAAAGTTTTTATCTTTTTTTAAAAATTGCATTCACACTTTTTTAAAGAACAAAAGATCCATAAGGCGAAGGAATTCAGTTAGATAATTTCTAAGATTCTCTTCAGGTCTAAAATTTATGGATTTTCTACAAGCTGTTCATTGATGGAATTACAGAGTAGAAATTCTGAGAAATTAAGCAGAAATTGAATAACTCGAGTAGATTAAGAACATAAATCCCACAAACTATGTTCTCTAAATATAAGTAGATACAAAATGATTAAAAGTCAAAGATGTACAGCTGTAATGCCACCGGGGAGTATGTAGTTGAAAACCTAATGAAACCATTTATTATTTACTTGTAATTCTTTGAAATTATTTTTTAGATTTTTTTTTCCAGTCGTCTTCATAGAAAGATCATCATTCTATAGTTTGCACCTCAGAGGGGAGCCTCCAGGTTAATGATTAATCAACTAAAACATTTTTTTCAGCATAAGAGGAGAGTCTCTTTTAAGTCCAATTAAGTATCCTACATTATTTATCGGAACACTATCTTCTTAATCGCCTTCTTTAGCATATTTCATTTTTCTTCAGGGAGCGAGGGAGCTAATCTCCACACTGTACCTGTTCTTAGCTCTGGGTTTGTGGTACGTTTTGCGTCCTCTGATGTCACTGACCTTCTCGAAGGTGGAGTTGTAGACATGGCTGTGGAGAGAGGCAGGGGTGGTTCTGCACGGAGGGGGCCCTGCCCACCGGTGATGTTTTGGAAGTTCACGGGTTTGTTTTGGTTTTCATAACACACTGGAGGAATATGGCACTTGGTGATCGGGGGTCTGGTTCCTGGATGCCCTGCATGTCCGAGTTCATTTCTCGCACTGCAGAGTTGTCCCACTGGACTTTCACCTTGGTGAAAAACGTGCGTGATTATCTGAGCCAAAGACTGGCTTCATTTTGCAAATGAACACAAATTATTTTTTTCCCCCATAGCTACAGGCTACTTTGAACTTTCTAGGAAAGCAGCAGACCAATAAACCAAGGGAAATTTGCCCTTTATTTTGCTCAGAGCTTTGTCAGAAGTTTTTGCCCATTTGGAAACTCAGGTCACTGATGGCAGCACCCCAAATGCATTTGAATCCCCACCAAGACCCCCCTGGCACGGGTCTGTGATGACACTGAGATACTGAGCGTGATTCTTTGCAGTGCGAATGTTGAACAGGCTTCTAGGGTGGCTGCAGCCAGGCATTTGCATATTGAAATCCACGTTTTTAAATGTTGCAAATTACTTTCATTTTTCTCCTTGTGTTACTAGTAGGGCATTATATTGCTTCTTGCGAAACTATGAATTTTATTTCAGAATAATATTGAAAAGGGGGGCTTTAGATGTAATGATATTCAAAGTCTGCACTATAGTGCAGGCTTTGAAGCATGAAAAGCGTAGCTTAAAAATAATTCTCGTGGGGCTGGCTGGCTCAGTTGGAAGAGCGTGTGACTCTTGATCTTGGGGTCGTGGATTGGATCCCCACCTTGGGTGTAGAGATGACTTAAGTAAACTTAAAAAAAAAAATCCATTCTCACTGCCTCTCCTTTTAGTGCACTTCACATGACTCCAACCCACAGACTGAAGCCATTTTCCCTGAGGTCATGACTGTCACCATCCATTTCCCGGAAAGGTCTTCTGGTCGCTAGCTAACAGGTGGAAACATTCTAGTTTCTTCTTCTGGACCTCAGGGTTCGAGGGCCTCATCTTGAGACTTTAACTCAGTTCCTCCGATAGTTGCTGTTTCTGAGAACGTAGGCGGCCTTCCCTGACGTGGCCGAGGGGGTTCTGGATCTCTCGGGAGGCCTCTCTGCTGCAGGGGCGGAGTGCCTTGCCCACCCTCCTCACAGGCTGCAGCTGCCCGGGGTTTCTGGGCGCTGCTGGAGGCCAGCCGGCCGGGGCCTGGGAAGAACTTCTTGCCTCTTCCTTGCTCTCGGTTGAGTGAGGACGAGGACGAGGCAGTGCCGGCCAGACCAGGCTTAGGCGGCGTCCGAGCTTTGTGAGCCACACTATGGCTACCACTGAGGAGGACGAGAGATCGAGAGAAAGAGCAGCAGGCTGGAGACCGGCAGGGTGACCCCCGCGCTCTTCCCACGCTTCCCAGTTGCCACCCGTTCCCAGAGAGTTCCCGTGCACGGGCATATCCACATCGGCACCCGCGTAGCCTGGCGCTTCTTACAGCCTGGGGGTGGGGATAAATGGCAGAGCCCGAACGCCTGCCTATTAGCAGTGCTAAATAGGATTAGAAAGCGCTGTAAATGTAAACTTGGAATTCACACTACCGGCCGCGTGGGCGAAGCAACCTGAACGTTCACGTTTCCTGATGTTTCTGTTTTCAAGTTGAGCCCCAGGATGTGACTTGAACCCGGGTTTAGCTCTTTCATCGTAAAGGATTTGGGATTGCCAGCGGCTTGGCTGGTAGTGGTACCAGCCGGGTCTGTACTGACGCCCGGGATGGGAAGACGTCTCCTACCTGGAGCCTCCCGTGTCCCTGGTCGTCTGCAGGGGTGGAGGGGGGACACCGCAGGGCTGCGGGAGGGCGGAGACAGTCGTCTTCCAGGAGCGCCTGCCTCCTGTGCCGTCACTCTTGAAATAGGTTTGTTTTTGAAGGTGAGAGACGGCCGCGCCTGGTCTCAGGTGCAGCCCCTGACCTGGGACCTGGTGCCCAGCGGGTGTGCCGAGCTCGGCAGCCGTCTGAGCAGGGGCGGCATGGACAGGACGAGCAGGGCCATGTGTGCGAGCCGAGGAGAGGCTCGGGCTGGCCACGGGAAGTGTCTCCGGGCCGCACCTCACCCCGAGTTGATAATTTCTGCCGTGAGTGAGATGAGAAAGACACAGGGGTGTATTTTTTGGATGTAAATCGATACCTTGGCCTGAACTTATATTTTTCATCGTTTACAATCGTATTGGCCTAAGGCTTCCGGAGGGAGTCTGAACTTTTGTACCGGAGCGGGCTGCGCCGCGGCTGCGTGGGAAGCACGTGCTTACTGCTCTCCGAGTCGGAAAAAGTGCCCTGGCTCGTGTCCTGGTGGATACGGCCGCACCGGGAGGCTCTCTGCAGGTGAGAGGCCAGCTTTTTGGTTGGCAGCGGAAGGAGAGATTGACTCCCATCGGGAGCCGGTGCTCCGGCCGCGGGCAGAGCATAAGTGGGGCTGGACGTAGGCTTCGGCACCCAGGATGGGGCGTCCATGCAGCCCCCGTTTAAAACCGCTTTGTAAGTCAGCATTCGAATCTCACTGGCCTACACGTTCTTTTTTCTTTTCTTTTTCTCTTTTTTAGAAGAGCCAATCTGCTCTTCTCCCAGGGCCTACTTTGTTCTCATTTCTCCTCTAGAATCCTACGGGCACACTCCTTTTTATGGGGCTATAGGCCGTGGTGAAATTTGAGGCTCCCGGAGCTGGGGTCAGAACCTAGGGCCCCTCAGGCTTGGGTTCCTTGGTGCTTTGTTGTGTCTAGGCCCGCGTTGGCGCATTGCTAGTGGGTTGGAAAAGGAGTCAGTCACTGCAGAGACTCTATCTGTGCCCAGGTGCCATTCCACCTCTGTGAAATTTGGGTGGTGGAACGGCTCTGAGATATCCTTTCTTGGCAGAACTCAGGAACCGTCCAGAACCACTCTGCCTCTCGGATCCCTGGGGCCAGCCGCAGTGGGAGCTGGTTCCAGGAGCCATCCTGTCTAAGCTTGTGTCTCCGGGGGGATCTAGGGTGCCTCTGAAGTCTCTCTAAAGTTCAAGGGGTAGCAAAGGTGATAGGGAGCCTCACCGATGCATAGCAAAGCCTTGTTTCCTGGGGTGGGCAGGGGCTTTGACCCAGAAAGGGTAGCCAGAGTTGTTACCACATAAATATTCTGCCTTTGTAAGAGGTAAAAAGTTTGGGGAGTTTTCAGTGTTTCAGTTCTAAAGTTTTGTGAGTATATTGACTAGATGACCCAGAATTCACTGGGCTCCCGCTTTTGACATCAGCCGTGTTGTTTTCACCACCATCCGTCTGGCTCCTCCCAGCCCCAGAGCTCCCCATGCCCGCACGCCTTCTCAGAGCTTCAGGAGACTTCAGGTTTCCGTCGTCTTTGTATCCCCAGGACTCGGGGCATATCTGATGTGCAGCAGGTGCTGTGGAAATCCTCATCACGAACAGACACATTGGTCGTGTCCGAATTCCTGCACTCGATGTAACTGTTCGGGAATACGGATGCTCTTTATTGATGGGTAACGGCAGCAGGACTGCAAACCTGATTCCGTTACCTGGCGAGGGGCGGCCACACTGTAGGGCTCCCGTGACACTGCTCCTTCGTGATTTCCTTCAGCTCCTCCGGCATTGCTGGGTGAAGACAGGTATGTCCTCTGAGGACGTCTTTTCTCCCCGTACACCGTCGTTGGTGTTTCCGGGGTTCTCTCCGGGGTCTCACTCTGCACGTTCTTCCTGGGGCGCCCTCCCTGCCAAGTACGGTCGGGAGACTCCAGATCCACATTCCCACATAGACTTTGCTGGACGGCCGGGCGCCCGAGCATCTCCCATTGGACGTACACGTGTCTCGGGCTCAGAACCCCCAAAGCTAAGCTCGTGAGTTCCACTCCAGCTCTTCCCGTTCCCCGTCTGTCCCATCACCAAGGCGTAAAGTCAGCTTCTCTGCCTTGACGCCTCCTTTCCATACCTTCTTCTGGAAACAGGCAGCAAAGAGGAGGCCCAGACGGCCCACCTGCTCACATGTCTGTGTTCTCTTCATTTCTTCGCTCTTGCTCTATTCTGAGTTCACTCGGGTCTTTGCACCTCATACCTGCAGTGTTGCTGTGACTTTCTGACCTGTATTTCTCCCAAGGTCATGCCCTTTATCGATTCCTCTGATGCAGGGCACCTTCCTTTCCTTCTCCACCACGGCCACACTCAACACATTTCCAGAAGGTGCTGCGCTCTTCCTGTGATTTGCCTTCACTCAGCAGCGTGCCTCCTGCTCCTAGATCCTCTCTCCCCCCTGCGCACCGGTCACTGTTAGCCTTAAAGACAAATAGATACCCCCAAGAGTTAAAGATTTTGCTCAAATGTTTCCTTTGCTATTAAGTCTTTTAAGGTCCTTTGCAGAAGTACCTTCCTTCCTGATGGTCCCTGCTGCATGGACTTTTGTCACATCGTCTGTGACACTTCGCCTCCAAGGATAGAAGCTCACCTTGAGAGCAGTAACTGCGTCTCGCTCATCTTTGTATCCCTAGCACCACACCTAGAAAACAGCTGGTTTTTTTTTGCTCAAAAAGTGAATGTCAAGTGGATGAAAAAGTGTGTATATGCTGAATACAGTAGGAACACGGGCTCTTTTCTTTTGTGCATCCTGTCGGTCGGTCTCCCTGAAACACAGCTGCACTCAGCAGCCTAAGAAGGCAGTCATGGTGGAGGCACAGTGGTGGGTTGATTTTGGCTCAGGGACTAATCTTGCTTCCCGTGCGGTCGGCCTGCTGGTGACTGGCCTGCCTCTGGGGTGTAGAGTTCGGGCCCTGAGAAAGGCGAACCCAAGGATCCCCCACCTCCCCCACCGCCCGTCGCTGCTATTTGAAACCTTCCCAGGGATGGCTCACGCGTCTGTGATCAGCACTGCCTTATCCAAGCTGACTTACTGCAACAACGAGTGTGATTTGGACCCTCCAGTCCTTTTCTGGGTCGGGTGGGAGGGTTTTGAAAGAGGCACAAGGAAGAAGAAATGTGGGCTCCAGAATTCTGTAGATCATTCATATATTTTCATTGGGTCTCCTCTTAGAATTGAGTGTCTGTGTTGTGGTCGGTTACATCAGCGCGGACCATGGACCACCATTCCTGCCCACGGGTTTCATCAACTTAGACCAGTGTCCTGGCCCCCATCATCCTTGATTAACATCTATCTGTGCTGGGTCAGCCTAGATCAACTTGGACAAGTTCAAAATCATTGACTTCTTGTAGCCATGGGGATCAGAAACCATCTGGTTCCAACTGGTTGAGGGGACAATCTACTAAATACAAGAGTTAAAATGAAAACCTGCGTTATATTATGATAGAGGCTAGTCTTGCCACCTTTCTTGAATTTGTTAATCTGAGAGCCACTGGCAAGAACTGGGCTTGGCAGGTGTATATAGTTGTAGGCTGGGGTGAGGGAGGGGAGAACAGAAGCTCTACTTGCCCTTGGTCTTACTTCTTAACCCTTACTCCGGAGGTTAAAGGTTTGCTGTTCCTCATGGGACTTCCAGTTTAGGATAAAATTGTGGTTGATGTCAGAAAACGAAAACATAAGCTTTCAAATGAGCAAGTTGTGGGTCGTAATAAGAGCCCATGCTATTGCATCCCTGGTTGTGCAAGATTTCCCTGGTGATTTTGCCGAAAATAGGGAAGTACTGACGATGGTCACTGCCGTCTGATTCTTGGTCCAAATAAATCCTTCAAGATCAGAGGTTAGTGAAGTACAGTTTGCACAGCAACCGGCAGAGTGACAAGGCATTGAAGTCACAGTCTTGACTGGTCCCTGGTCGCCTTGGAGAGCAGCAGGAGACATGGCTTCTTTGTTAGCGGGACCCGAGGTCTTTTGCAGGAGACCCTTCGGTGGCGGTAAGGACCGTGCCTGCGCACTGCCTCCGTGCCATTCAGTGCTCTGTCTTTTCCTCCCTCTCTTTACCTGAACCCTTAAACCAGTCTTCATGATTCTCTGCTAAGGGCCAAACTTACTTTTATGTGTGTTTTTGTCACTTTTTATGCAGATTTCAGCAACGTCCCTGATGTCACCACTGGCCTGAAAAGGAGTCAGACCGATGGCGCGCTGGCCCAGGTCCCCCACGGGGAGAAAACAGGGCAGACGTTCGGGGTAAGATGCTGTCCCAAATCCAACAGAAAGACCCGGCCGACAAGCAAGAATCCCTCCCTTCACCCGAAGTGGGGAAAGGAGTTGGGGTTATCCGATCTCTGGGTCCATCCGCTGAAACAAGACATTTTTTTCCTCCTTAATGGAAATAGTTTCCTTATTTATCCAAAGCGAAGTATGTTGGGACAGTTTGATGATGAGGACAGTCAATGCTCAGGGGTTCTGAAAGTTAGGTTTAAGGACTCCATTGCTTTCCTCCTTTTTTTGGCTACATATAAATTATTTTTGGACTGTTGTCACTTTGTTGTGGTAAAAATATCTAAAACATAAAATTTAGTATGTTCACCATTTTCAAGTGCACCCTGCGGTGGCGGTAAGGACATTCCCAGTATGTGCAGCCGTCACCACTGACCCCCGTCAGAACTTTCTCATCATGCCAGGCAGAAACTCTGTACCCGTTAGACGGTAACTCCCCATTCACAGCGCCCCCCACCCTGACCCCTGTCCAGGCTCGCATGTTTGACTTTCTGTGCCCTCCGCCTGTTCGAGGGCCCTCCTGGGTGATTGTGCCGCCGTCTGTCCTTTGGTTTCTGGCTTACTTCTTATGGCGTAAGGTTTTCAGGGTTCATCATGTTGGGGTGTGTGTCGGAACTTCCCTTCTTTTGAAGGCTGGATACTCGTGCATTGTGTGTGCTGCATTTGGTTTTCCCGTTCATCTGTTGACGGACATTTGGCTTCTTTCCACCATTCGCCTGTTGCGAGTAATGCTGCAGCGGAGATCGGCATACAAATATCTGTTTGCATCCTTGTTTTCAGCTCTGTTGGATACGCATCTAGGAGTGGACTGCTTGGTCGTGTGGCCATTCTATGTGCAACTTTTCCCTGTGTCCCCCGGGGCTGCACCATTGTCCACTGCCATCCGTGGTGGGTGAGGGTCCCGATTCCTCCGTGTCCTCTCCAGCGCTTGTGATAGTCCGCACCTCTCCTGCATTTTCAACTGTTCGTCAAACATCCTTTCAGAAATGGTCCGACCCCCCTGATCTGTTTTAACATAAAGAGTACAGTTTTAGTTGATTCTGACATTTTAACTCTGTTTTCAATTCCTTGCTTTTTTCTTAAATATAAGAATGGAGATATCTAAGCTCTGACAGCTATTGGAAGACAGCTCACAGGGGCGCCTGGGTGGCTCATTCAGTTGAGCATCTGCCTTCGGCTCAAGTCATGATCCCAGGGTCCTGGGGTCGAGCCCTGAATGGGACTCCCTGCTCAGTGGGGAGTCTGCTTCTCCCTCTGCCTCTGCAGCTCCCCCTGCTTGTGTGTCTCTGTCAAATAAATAAATAAAATCTTAAAAAAAAAATAATAAAGACCACTTAGAGTCTGCTGGGTTAGAGTGTACCACCGGGGGCCAGTCCCTTTGGAAGCAGCCATGTGGCAGAGCCGTTGGTGATGGTCTCTGCGAGAAGAGGGTCGGGTTGGAGCCTGCCGGCTGCGGAGCGGGTTCTGGTGGCCCCGGACCTCTTGCCTCCTCTCCTCATCCCTCCCTACCTTGCTCCCCCATTCCTGACCCACCTCCTCCCCAATCTCTCCTCTCGTCTTTCCAGTCCCTCAGATGAAACACTTGGTGTGGCTGTGCCCCCAGGAGGCAGCGTCTTTTACAAAACCGAAATTGTCCACATTTTTAGCCTCGTGCCTCTATTCGATCTCTGGTGGATTAGTTACTTTTGGGACCCCGACATCATAGCTAATAGTGATTATTATTATTATTATTATTTAAGAAATTGCATCCTAGAGCACCAACCGGATGTGTTTTGATTGCTTTGTCTTTAATTTTTGTAAAAAAAGGTAACTTTTTTTGACCGACTTTAGAAGCTCGGCTGTCTAAGGTCGGCGTGTCTGAGGGGCACCAGCATGGTGCGGCCGCTCAGTGGAGGTCATTTAAAGCCGTGAGGGGTGATGAGCCCCTCTCCCTTGTAATCTGTTTGAAGTCCATTTAACGTTCTTAAGAAGGAAAGGAAATTCTTTTTCCAGATTTTATTTTAACGTTCAATGAAATGAATAGGCAAAAAGTTACCATGTTGAGGCTATTCCCAACTCTGTCATTTAACGATGCCTGTCCTGAGGAAACAAAGCATTTACCAAACGAACATTGGGGCGTCAGTTAGAAATTGAAGAAAGGAGGAAAAGCTGTAGTTGGGCTTGAAATTGGAGCTGGCTGAGCTTAGTTTTTATTGCTAAAATGCTTAGAGGAGAGAGCAAATAAATAAATACCAAAGAGGGGCCCTTGAGTGGTGCAATGGGTTGGTATGTGACTCTTGATTTTAGCCCAGGTCATGATCTCATGGATGTGAGATCGAGCCCCACATTGGGCTCGGTGCTGGCATGGAGCCTGCTTGAGAGTCTCTCTCTCCCCCCACTGCCCACTCGTGTGCGCTCACTCTCTCTCAAATAGATAAATCTTAAAAAAAAGAGAGAGAAATACCAAAGAACACAGAAGACAAAAATGTTGGAAGAGAAGATCATCGTAGTGGACTTTGCTCTCAATCCCTGTTAAGTCCAGAGTGGTCATCATCTGACCTTTTTCAAACCTGAAGGTCATCTGTGTAATAATGGATCAGGGCATTTCTCAACAATCCCAGTGTAATGCCTGGAAGTCACTTAGTTCACACATTCTTTGTTCCTTGGGAAAGGTGAATCAGTGACCATCAGAAGTAATAATTGGTATGGATGTTAGTGAAAACAAAGTTTTGAATTTAAGAATTAAAAGGTGCCTGGGTGGCTGAGTCGGTTAAGCATCCAACTCTTGATTTTGGCTCAGGTCGTGATCTCAGGGTTGTGAGATCGGGACCCGCATCGGGCTCTGCACTGGGAGTGGAGCCTGCTTCAGATTCTCTCTCTCTCTCTCTCTCTCTCATGCTTGCTCTTTTGCTCTTAAAAAAAAGAAACATTTTGTTCTGTTTTATTATTTTCAGCCCCCTGGAAACATCAGGTGATACCTAAAAGCAGTCTTTTTCTGTTTCCTGGTGGTGGTTTGGGAGTTGGACCGTGCGTGTCCTGGCACTGTGCGTAGATCTTTCGGGCTCAAGGGGGGCGCTTGCCCCACGGTGCCCACGGGAGGTGGTCACTGCTCCGGAGAGAAGGCCCGCCTCTGTCTCCCGGGCTTCCCACTCTAGCCCATCTGGCCTTCTCCGGGGTCATTAACTTCTTTTCAGATTAGACCCTGGTTGAACCTGAATTGTTTGGGATATTTTACTAATAATATTCTAGACTTTGAAATAAGGAATAATTTCCCTTGAAAATCAAATGCAGCCTGGCTTGATGAAGCACAGCTGTAAGTGGGGCTTTTGACAGCCCTGCAATTTCTGCAAATGGCTCATAATTGATTGCCTTCTTGCTCTTCAAGGGTGCCTATTACTGTCACAGCTCTTTGTGTGCCCCTGTCAACCTCTCCTGGGTGCAGGCTCTTTCTCCCCCCCCAGTGTGGTTAGCAGTTAGCTGGCACTATTGTAACAGTTCGGATTTTGAAAGGAATAAACAGTTTCTCTTTGGGCGAGGGGGCTGAAAGAGAACTTGAGGTGGGCTAAGCAGGCTCTGCAGAAAATACGGTCTGCCTTCCACTTTCCTGTCTCTGAGCTGGCTCTGAAGCAGTGGCTCTCTGTGGCTTTGTCGTCCCTGAGTGTGCCCCGGCCGGTGTCTCCCCAGAGCCGGCAGGCTCGGCATGGGGTGGAAATCCAGAGGAAGGGGGTGAGCTTCCCCCACCCACTGGCGCTGCCTCGGAGGAAGAGCGTGGTGGCGCTAGGACGTCCTCGCGAATGTGACTTGGAGCACCAGTTTGGGATTTTTTCATTGCCTGGGGACGAGAGTGAGAGAACGTGCATCCTACTCATTTCCCCAGAGCCGACCGTTGATGTAATCCTTTCTCCCAGAGGGAGCAGGTTCCTTTGAACTTTTCCTTTCTATGTACAGCATGTAAGTAAGCGAGGGCTTTGATCTCAGGGGTGTGGATTCTGATCCAAACGTAGGCATGCTTGCATGGTTTCCTTGTTCTCTGTCTTGAAAGTTGATTTTACTCTGAAATGTCTGTAGATTGTTATGCAGACGGAAAGATATGCCTTCCTTTCCAGAAGGGAATCCTGTCATCTCTAAACACTCTTTACAGCTAAGGATGCGGGAATTTCTTTTGGATTCTAGTTTCTCTGTGGCACAGTCGACTTTGCCTTTCTCCTTCCTACCTTGCAAGGGTTTTTCAGTGGATCTCTGAAAGAGTTTTGTCCTTCTGAAATATATCAGAAAACCTGGAAATTTTGAATATTTACTCTGTAAAATCCGCTTGAAAAGAGGGGTTAATTTGAAGACGGTAAATAATTTTCTGCTTTGTGACATTTCCTTGGAGCATAGCACATGTTTGTATTGGACTTCATGCTGTAAGAGAAAATCCACAAAAGTGAAACCGTTTTCTATGAGGTAAGCAGAGTTTTTACTTTAGTTATTCCTGATTAAATATTTTTTTCAGCTTTTTTAGAAGAATTTTATGTAATCACCTAGTGTAGCTTTGGCAGTGATTATTTTTACAGTTTGTAGGCGTTGTGTTGCTAGAACAGAGAGCATTGGGAATCTGGAGATACACAGTGTGAGACTGTGTTGTGCTCTTTGCAATTTAATAACGCTTAAGATCTCTTTTGCCCCTTCATTTGTGCAAGGCGGAAAAAAGAGACATGCACTAATGGTTAGGTTTTAGAACACAGCATGAACATAACTTGCATTTAATATTTAATGCCTGCTCACCCACTTATCTTAATCTTTTGAGTTTTTTACATGAATTCCTTTTAAGAGCTTGCATTATCTAAGAAGCAAAAGGAAAAGATAATTGGACAAACGATCTGTTTTCCAGCATGTTCACATTGCCCATCTTTCTACTTTACCTTTGAGTCTCCTGCACTGCTTTTCAAGATCTGTTTGGTTGTAAGATGTTTTGGCTACAAAGCGAAATTAAAATAGAATTTCCTTATAAATCGTGGTCTTTCTACATGGCCGCTATTCCGTAGGTTAATATGATCATGTTCTCTTTTAAAGAGCTAAATACACCTGTTGTAAATGCTTGTCATCGACAGAATCCCTGACATACGGCTCAACAGAGAGAGAGCACATCCTCTTAGCAGACCCCATTGTCCCAGGGAATGACTTGGCGTCTGACCTCCTCCAGAGGTGAGACGATCCTCTCTCTCAGTGAGTAAATCCTGGTGGGCAGCTGTGCAATGGGCAGAAGGCTCAGCCTCACGGTCGGAAACCTGAGTCTGTGTCCTGGCCCCCTGGGCTCGACCATGGCATAACCACGGCACGACCTGGGGCAGGGCAGCCCACCAGCCTAAGCGTCTGTCCTTATTAGTGAGGGAAAATGACAGTGCCAGAGCCCTGTCTTGTTGAGAGGATCGTGCACGGTCACACACGCGCCCGTGAGAGATTTTTAGGCGGAGAGGACCTTCTTCCCGACGTGTCTCCGGCGCTCACGGAGCTCCGGGGGCTTTCTCCTTCTGCATCCCTAACGCACGGCTTCCCTGCCTTCGCTGGCTGCCTGGTCTTCCCGGAGGGCATATCACGTGTCAGAGCTTCTAGAGCTGTCCCAGGGCACAAAAGAGACTTGGAAACGAAGACCCTGGCAGTTGGGTCCTCTTAGCTGCTTGCCACCTGCTTGAAGACCAAGCCCGCCCACCTCGGAGCCAGTTTCCCTCGCGCAGGGTGCCGTGCACGGACACCCTTTTCTAAGGGGCTGCTTCAGATGGCGCACGGAATAGTCTGTCGGGGCTGCCCTTCTCCAGCGGGAGCGCTGTGAATATTGAGCAGCTCAGTGAAGCCCGAGACGTGGCCCTTCAGGAGGCCCTAGGGACTCACGCCTTTTGGAAGAGCCGCGTCTCTCCAGGGCGGCGGGCACAGACTAAAGCAAACCCAGGGGAGCCGAGTTTCTGCCCGGCTCTCAGAGGCGCTGCTGTGCGTGTCTGACGCCACGGCACGTCCGTGTGGCGGGGACTTGGTGGCCAGTTGGTGGGTTTGTTGGAAGCAACCGTGCTTAGGTTGCGTGGGAGTCTGAAAGCCCGCGTGATCTCTTCGGCGCTGATTGGAATTTTTTCTTTTTGAATTACTGGTTTCCTAGCTCCAGGGGTTCGTGCCCGGCTCACGGTCTGTCCTGGTTGTCAGGGCTGACATGTCAGGGGACGCAGACTCCTCGGTGGGCGTGGCAGGAAGGGACAGTGCCGCGCCGTGACACTCACGGGAGCCCTAGCCTCTTCGTTGCCCAGCATCACTTGCTACTCTGTCCGGCAGGGTTAGAGCCGTTACCACAGTGTCGGATGGGAGAGGAGAGAGAAGGGGGAGAGAGGGAGGAAGGAAGGCAGGCGGGAGGAGGAGGAAAAGCAAATCTCCATGCAGGGCGTGGGCAGGGCCAGCAGGGGCTGCAAGGGGGTTGGCATTGAACACAGGGTTGGGAGCTGCATGGCTAGCCTGTCGGGCAGGGAGAGCTTGTCCCAGGGAAGGGGGACAGTGGAGCTGACAAGAAGGAGATGGGGAGAAACGTTGCTGGGGTTGGCTTCTCTTCGCTTTCCCTCCCAGCTGCCACCCTACCAACATGGCGGTGGGGCTGGGTCCTAAAGGGGCTTGTGCCTGGCCGGCGTGTCCCTGGGCGCGAGCAGACTGGAAGATGGGAAGGGGCTGCTGCCATGTGCAGAGCTGTGAGCCCTCCGGAGCCCGGACACCCAGCAGTTGCCGACAACACAGTGGTGCCCGATGAGCGCTCAGCCGTCTGTGCCTTTGCCAGGGAGGCTCCAGGGGCTCTGAGGCTGGGGGCTGCTCGTCGGGGAGACTTGGCCGCAGTGTGGGAGCCACAGGGAGCGGTGCTCGCGCGCCCCGTCCGGGCGCAGAGTATGTTCGTTCGGGCTGCAGAGTGACCGGTCTGGAAGCCGGGCTGTAGGGTGTTAGCCCCCCGGGGGGTTGGCTCTGCGGGCCGGGCTGTGCCCCGCTTGCTCTTCCCTCCCCTCGTCTGTGCCCTGGGCGCAACGGTACCAACTCAGGAAGGCTGGAAGCCTTCAGGAGGCCGCTCCATCCCTGGCTTCCCCTTCCCTTCTTGTTAACGTGGCTGGTTTCCCTTCCAGCCTCCCCCAGCCCCAACTGGCCCTTTCCTTCCTGCCTCCCTCCGGCCCCTTCTCCCTCATTCTCCTCCAGACCTCGCTCTTCACCCTGGTTTTCTGGCAACAAGACCTCGTTGTCCTGGGGAGTCATCCCAGGAGTCCCCAGGGAGGGAGGAAGGAGCAGGAAGGGGTTAGGAGGCCATGTTGGCATGAATCAGAGAGAGGGCAGGTGGGCTCATCGCTAGACGGGGCTTTGGAACTCACTGGCCGTGCTGGAGGGATCGTTACACCCCCTCCTCACGCTGTTGGGACCGGACTCACCGGAGAGTGCCTGACCCCCCCTGGAGCCCGGCCCCATGAAGGCTCTGCCCCTCGGAGCAGAGATGCTCCCTGGGCATAAGGACTTGCCTGCCAGGTTGATTTCCGGCGCGGGCCTCTCCCTCCAAGCAGTGGGGGCCGTGATTTCACTCCCAGCCACTGGAAGAGGGCACGTTTGTCCTTTCCGGGGCCAAGCAAAGGCCTGCGTTCGAAGAGCAGCCAGCCAGCCACCTGCCTCTTGGGCGGTGGGGGGGGGGAACGGACCCCCGGGGGACCCGGGTGGGGGGACCCCGGCTGTGCTCCTTGGGACCTCCCCTGTTGCCTCCTGCCGGGACAGGTGCTGGGGGGTGGGGGGTGGTCGCCACGGTCGTCTGTGGCCTGTGTTGGGTGCAGAGCAGGCCATATGCTTTTGGGGGTGGTCATGGAGGCAAGGCCGCCCCCGCCCCTCATCGTCGTCCTCCTCCTCCGTGGTGTTCGGCCCTCTGTGTCTCCACATTCCTTTTCTTTCTAGGCTTCCCAGATTGGAGACAGAATAATTTCAGAATCCTCTCCCTTTTCGAAGGCGGAGAAAGCAGGGAGTCTCAGGCCAGACCCGACCTTCAGCAAACCCCGCTTGCAGGCTCGTGCATGTTCTCGGGGGGCGCAGGCAGGACGTGGGTGGTCGCTGGGGAAGAACACGTGTGGTCGGGCCCCAAGTCTGACACCGGCATCCTTGGGCCTTGGAGGAGTCCTCAGACTGTGCATGTGCACAGCGAGGGGGGCCTGCCGGCCGCGGGGCCCATCCTGGCCCGTCTGTGCCCCCTGGCACCTCGCCCGGCCATGCGCTCGGCCCCAGGACCCGACCCTGAGCTGGCTTTTGCCGGACACGGCCTTTTCCCCTCGGAATACAGAGAGCTGCTTCAAGGGAAGGTAAACTCTAGAAGAAACCATTTAGAGTTAGCGCTGGTTATTTACTGTCCTTCACCCGGTTCTCGAAGCTAAAACCTGTAGGATTTATGGAGGTTGAGGGTTACGGGAATGAAGGTGAGGAGAGGTAGGTGCTCTGTTCCCGTGTTTTCTCCAGCCTTTTCCTCTCTCACCTGGTTGAGAAAATCCGAGCGGACCACTGAGCGTCTGGTGGAAGTGAGGGGCCCTCAGGAAGTGGCTCCTGTTCGTGAGAAGTCGCTGCAGTTCGAGGGAGCTCATTCTGCCCAGGACGTTTACCCACAGGTTTCCTCCTTAGCAATCGGTGAGCTCCACGTTCAAAATTCTGATGATGTGTAAACACCTGAGTGGTCTTGCTTCCATCTTGATTTAATAATAATATTACAGACTTAATTATCAGGTACTTACAGAACGAAAAGCACTGTGCTTCCTTTCTTTTCCTTTGTGTTTTTTTGGGTTTTTTTTGAACCTGAGATCGAGATCTGAGCTGAGATCAACAGTCGGACGCTTAACCAGCGGAGCCTCCCAGGTGACCGTAGCCCTCTCTTTCTTTAGCCAAGTGACATTTTGAACTTTGTCTTGATCTTCAGCTCTGATTGGTGTGGTGGGCTGCCAGGATTAAGGCCTTATTTTAATGTGCTAAGAGACATCGAGGAACATCACAGAATAAGAACGCCACCCTAGATGGCATAAACCGCGAGGTGGAGACCAAGGAGAATAGTGGTGGTGGTGGTGGTGGTTAGAAATTCCTACATTGTTGAGCACCAACTACAGCGTTATGCACTGGTGTTCTAGCATTTACAGAGTTTTATTTTCTGTAATTAGTGGAAAAAAAAAACGTGATTTCTGGGGAGGCAGGGCATAAATTCAGATCTTGACCCCAAGCCAATGTTTTGTAGAACTCCCTTTGGTAACATCAGCAGCTATCTGCGGGACCAGAGGAGTGTTTGTATGCCCAGTTCAGGGGATGAGTAGGCAGCAGACGGTCCAGGGTTTTCCTGGGGCCACCGAGGGGACTTTACCGCAGCCCCGTCCCGTCAGCAAGCCAGTGAAGGCTGTGTTGCTTGCTCCTTTCCTTGTCTGTTGAAGGAATAACAGCCACAGTTAGGATCTAACTTTGGCCGGCCACTCTTTGGGCGCCCTGAATCTGTCTTACCTTCGATATACACCAAGAGTGGGGTTGGTGTAGGGCCAGCTCTGTTCCTCCATTCATCGGGACCTCCCCCATAAAGGCATTCCCAGATGTTAGCCGTTGGTAGGAGCCCTGAGCCAGTCATATCGATGCTTCTGTTGAAGATCAGACATGATGTGTGTCAGACATCGTCGCCCTGGGAACACTTGGCGTGTCCTGCATGAGCACAGGTGTATCTGAGCCTCGGTGCGTTCTCGTCACGCCTTTCATTACTCACAGAGACTCTCACCTGTTAATAATGTCCTGGCCCCACGTGGCAGCTGCTTTCACTTGCTGAAAAAGTTCTGAGAAGTTGTTCTGAGTCATTTTGCAATTTCTTCTAGTGTCAGCTCAGAGCTGTCTTTGTGCCACGGTGGCAGGAGGGGGGGGCGGGGACAGGCGCTAAGGGAGCAGGGCTTGGGGACCCTGCTGGGAACACTTCACCCCCTTTCAGTGCTAGCCTCTAACTCCCCCAGGGAAAGGTTGGGTTATTACTTTCATAAATCAGTCTCCTGCCGTTCTTGATAACAGCACGAAGGACCAGGCAACACAAAATGTGTTTGTGACTAATGTGGGAGGCAGGAGAAAACTGACGGCGTGGTTTTCAACGCCCCTCAGTTCTGTCTTTTCTCCTTTCCCTTCTTCTGTTTGTTGTCCTGCCTTCCTATCCCTTCTTTTGTTTGTTCAGCCTCCGAGCATCCCTCCTCCTCTGTGACTCACCTTCCTTCACACTCTCTGATCCTTTGCCGCCACCTAGTTTCTCTCCTGTTTTCAGAAAACAGATGTCAGACGAGGAAGCTCTTAGATGTGCAATTGCCCAGAAGGTTCTAGCTTGGCGTTGCACAGGCTGGGGGCTTCCACAAGTGTCGCGACACTCGAGGAGTCCTGCCAAGGGGCTTCGAGTCGGCTTTGGAGGTGGCTTTGCAGCGTTCTAGAATCTAGTACCTTCATGGTTCATTCAGCCATGACACAAAGACTGGCCTGGGCAGCAGCAGGGATGGGGCAGAGTGTCTGCCTCGCGAGGTCTTGAATACGGTGGTTTCATAGATGAGTTTCCACGATGGAGAGACCGTTCTCAAACCAGTAATCTCAGGTGAGATTTGAAATCAGTTTTCTGTGTCTGCGACTTTAAAAAATTTTCAATTAACGTTCCGTTGCAGTCATGTTTGTCTCTGACGTCCTTTGGTTTTGCGTGAGCTCCTGCCTGCCGTGTAGGTTCTCATAGCCGTCCGCTGTGCTCCGCGCTCCTGGGGAAACAGGGCTTTCGTCCCTTTGGATTTATCGACTTGCATTTTCTAGAAGGTGGATCAAATGGCCAAACAGTCTATCAAAAGTAATTGTTGCCCTCGTTTAAGTTTTATGACCTCATTTCTATTATTTAGTCAGTGTTAGATTTTTAGAGATGGGCGGCAAAGTCTCAGATAAATGTGAGGCAGACATTGTTCTGTATGAGATGATTAATTTGCGGCCCCGTTGATAAGATATGAGCCAGAGTAATGGAACAAACTTGACTATAACACTACTTAAATGGGGATCCTGGATGGCTCAGTCAGTTAAGCATCTGACTCTTGGTCTCGGCTCAGGTCATGATCTCTGGGTCATGAGATCGAGCCCTGCATCAGGCTCCACTCTCAGCGTGGAGTCTGCTTGGGATTCTCTCTCTCCCTCTGTCCCTCTCTCTCTCTCTCTCTCAAATAAATCCTTAAAAAAAAATAACACTGCTTAAATTGAAGAAAAAAAAATTTTTTTAACAACTAGAAGTGAAGGGGTCTTCAGGTTGAATATGTGCTCACTCCAGTAGCACTTGGCAACATCCAAGCCCAAGAAAGGTGGCCAGGTTATTAACAAGTAATGTACATTTCACATTTTTGTGATTTTTCTTCCCAAAGCTACAGTTTTTGAGATACCAGATTCCAGGTATTATTTTCAGCCAAATATTAGAACCGACAGCCCCGGGCTTTTTAAGTCCAAAGGGGATGTGGTAGGTTTCAGACAAGTCATAGGGCCTAGACCCTCTCTCCCTTTCCCCACACCGTTCTTTCTAAGTGACTGAGAGCCATCCTTGACCCATGCAACCTACTAGAACAGCAGTCAGTAGAAGTCAGTGTAGTTAGGGGCCTCTGGGTGGCTCAGTCGATTAAGTGTCTACCTTCGGCTCAGGTCATGATCTCAGGGTCCTGGGATCGAGCCCTGTGTCGGGCTCCCAAGGAGCCAGGAGTCTGCTTCTGCTCCTCTCTCCCTCCCTCTGCCGCTACCCCCTGCTCGCGCTCACACGTTCACTCTCTCTTCTCTTGCTCTTTCTTAAACTAAAAAAAAAAAAAAAAAGTGTAGCTATTAAAGGGTCACAAAGGTACGAGCCACCAGAGGGGGTGAGGAGAGCCGGCTCCCGTCCACCTGCAGCTCCGGGGGCTCCGGGCGGGGCTGTCAGCCCCCTCGGTTTGCTGTGCGGCAAGAGATCATAGAGGGTGAGGTTTAAATGCACAGGAAAGCTTTTAAAGAATTCATAAGTTGCATCAAATTTGGGCGGGGGAGAGAACCCCCTTCACTCCCCAACTCAGAGCGCATACTCCGGTCCATCTGTTCCAGAAAGAGAAACCGTGGCGTGGCTTCTTCTGGAGCCTCTCGGAGGGCCGCTGCAAGCTTGCTGCTTGTTCTCTGCCTCCTTCACGGGTGGCTGTGTGTTGCTGTCACTTGGCCGTGACTCTGATTGTCCCTTTGGCCCAGGCTAGCCCAGACAGCATATTTGCAGTTTATATTTGGAGAGTGGGATATAGAAGAGAGAAGATTCACAAGAAGGATTTCATCTCTTGCTGTGCTATGGGGGAAAAGCAAGAAGATGCTTGTCTCTTAATTTGCTGGCGCTGGGACAGGTGGGGCGTGGAAAGACAATGGGACGGAGCGTTAGAGCCTCTCGCTGCCTGGCTGGCGGGGTTTCGGAAAGGCGCCTCATCCTCTGAATCCCCACATCCTTGTGAAAAAGAATAGGACTGTATTTCCATGATAGTTTCAAGGAGGGGACATCAGAGAAGAGCCACGTGTAATCGGGGGGGGGGGGGCGCCAAACCAGGGTGGTGAGGGGGCCGCCGGAGGCTCGGTCGGTCTGCGGGGCTGTGAACATCCTCGTGGATAGGCCTCTGCGAGGCGGGCAGACCCAAGGCTTCTGTTAGACCAAGAAGGAAAGATAGAGCAAGCCAACTGGGGGTGCAAGTCTGAGGCAGGCTGGAGGCTAAGGTGCTCCAGGAGGACCACCAGGGAACCAGAATGGGTGCGACTGACGGACAGTTTTCTGAGCATCTTAGAACTGCTCTCCGAGCTGAGTGCTTGGTCTGCAGCTGGGAACCGAGTGCTACCCTACTTTTTGTTTTTCTAGGTAAGGTGGTCAGGAGCCCAGGTAGAGGACAACTAGAAAGAAAATATGCTTCTTAGGAAACCACAGGAACGGGGAGAGGACTCAGCTGAGGGGCAGTCTGGGCTCAGGTCGCTGGGCCGTGCCGTCCTGGGCAAAGGTGGACGCAACCTGAGCCATTAAAGCCAAGAGTGTGCGATTGCCCCTTCCAGGGTCCGGCTGTCTTGTCCCGTCTTTTATTTCTCCTACACACTCGACTTGCCCTGAAAATCGGTGGCTATCAGATTGATCAAAGCTCTCTCTGGTCGAGAATATGATTGCAACTGGTGTTTATATGGATACATTGTTTTCCTTCAAACACAGTGACAAAGACAGAAAGAAAGGCCCGTAAATCCTCAGACCATGTAACACTTCAAGACCTTTCCTGCAAAAACTGCTTCGGTAATCTATTATCAGCTGCCAAGAATAAAGTCAGAGACCTAACTCTTGACTAGAAATGCTGTGTTTGGGAAAACCAGCAATAAACACTGAAACCGACTAGAATGTTCAGTGGAGACATTAACCGCTGGAGAAAGGGTTACGGTAAATACACAGGTTTAATTTATTTGATTGCCAGAATGGAAGTGGGCTATGAGGGAATACTGAAGGAAGAAAAGGGAAGTGCACCTGAGCCCAGAAAGCAGCAACTCCGGCTGGAAAAGTGGCTGAGAGTAGCATTGGTAGAAAAGTCAGAGTTAAGAATATATTTTACAAAACTAATTCAGTTAAAAGATAGTGATTTAGAGAAGTGTTTCACCAGATAAACGTATTTAGTGTGAGTGTTAAGTGATATAAAGTAATCTTAGAAAGGATTTAAATTCAGGTCTAACTGCCCCGAATCACAGAACAAACAGGATTGTCTCAGCCATCAAAAAGCAACACAAAATGAAGCCAAACCAGTCAGAGAATGGGCGTCATCTCTCGGAGCCCCGGATCTGGGCCAGCTGAGCACGCAGGTGCTTTGCTTTGTTTTGGACACAGTTGAAAGCCTAGGACATAAAACGGTTTATATCTCATGTGCCTTAAGATGCCATTCGTAGTCTCTAGAAAAATAACATAAAAGTCTTCTTTTAAGTTTCCACTTGGCTAGAAATTTTCAGAATAAAAGTTTATAGGTTATGTTGAGTTTGAGTTCAGGCTAATTTCAAAGAAAGGATCTTTTTTGGTTTGGGGTCCTCTCTGCATTACCAGGAGTTGGCACACTTTTTCTGTGAGGGGACAGTAAATGTTTGAGGCTCTGGCAAGCCTTCAGCTCTGCCGTCTCGGCGGAAGCAGCCAGGGGTGCCGGCAGCCGAGTGAGCTTGGCGGCCAAGTGCTTGACCCGCAGCAGCAGGCGGAGGGGCCGCGGGCCCTCGCTCTGACCACGCACCCGTGCCTCTACTGTCCGTTGTCGAGGGGGCTCACGGACGTCTCTGCTCCACTGGGGGCCGTGGAGTCAGGAGTCAAGGGGAGGCTCTGGGCCACACGCATCCCCCTTGACACGTAGGCTTAACTGTACATGGGAAGGAAGCCGCAGCTCGCTTTCGGGGTGAAAGACGGGAAAGCCAACACACGGGACCCGGCGCGGCTGTGTCAGATGGGATGAGCCATTCTGTGTAACTGGGTGAGCGTGATCTCGAAACACCCAGTCTTTTCTGTGGAGGAAGGGACCCGCAGTGCAGAAATGCTGCCTGAGCCCTTGAGACGGCCTTGGCAGAGACCGCGCATCTTACTCATTTCTTTTTCTGACCCAACTCCAGTCAAATAAAGGAGCCGAGCCGAAGGCAGGCAGCGGGTCCTGGGGCAGCCGCTCCCTCCCTGAGGGGTGACTCTGGCCCTGGGAGCCCCAGACCCTCCAGAGGGCCTTCCCGCCCCCGGGCACAGGGCACTGGCCTGCCCTCGAGGTGCGGGGGGGCGCCCGAGCACGGAGTTCTTACTGTTGGTGCACACAGGGGCCACCCGACGCGCTGCTGCCCTCCCTCCCTCGAGAGTTTGCACAAACTTGGCTTCCCTTCCACGGGCTCTGGAGCTGTGGGCCCCGGGCCATGCCCTCCGTGCGCCCCTCCCCGGCTGGATTCCCTGGAGCCCTTCCACCTCTGTCTGAGACGCCCTGTGCTCCCCCTTCCTTGGGATCTCTCCCTTCTCTCTGCCTCTCCCTCAACCCCTCCCCCACACTCTCGCAGGAGGGCAAGGTCTTCAAGGGGCTCAGGGCTGCATCCTTGGCACCCAGGGCAGAGCCTGGCGTAGACAAGGGGCTCCGTGAGAGAATGCCGAAATCGTGAAGTGTGATTTTTCTGGCCCACCCTTCAGGGAATTCAGAGGAAATTTCTTCTTCTGTACTTCGGAAAAAATGGCAGAACTTGGCAAGCTGAACTCCCATGTACAAATGTTGACTTTTATTGATCCCTCGTACTGTGATGGTATTTTTACGTTTTACCTCATTGACTCGTCGCGAGGACCGTATAAAACACGATCCCTGCTTTCCAGGTGGGCACCCGGAGTCAGGGAGTGGGAGTGGGGGGATCCGTTGAGGCCACCCAGCGGGGAACCGCCATGGTCAGCCTGGTGGTACCTCCAGAGTCCGTGTGCACGAGTCTCCTGTCTTGGAAAAAGTGTTTCAGAAATCTTGGTCCAGCACGTGCTCTGAGGTCCTTGGCCCGAGCTGTGCACACACACCAGTATTGATAAAGGGCTCAGGTGATGGGCTGGCCCCACTCGGGGTGCACACTCCCCCGTCTTTCATGCCGCCATGACGCTCACCTTGGCATCCTGTCAGGTGCGTACCTAACAGGTGGCAGGGATTACCACCATGCCACATCAGGGTCACCCAACCCCGCCGCCCACCCCTGCCCCCCCTGCAGCCCGGGCCCCTGCCTCTGTCTCCGCCGTTTCCCTGACCCTCCGGCCACGGCCGCTCTGGCCCCCAGGTCCCGACGCGCCCCGGGCTCCCCCCAGCCCCAGTCTTGGCTTCATGTAGACCATCCATTTATCCTGAGTGCCCGGCATCAGCGTTCACAGCCCAGACCACGGTAGGTCTCAGTTCTGTGTCCACAGGACCCCGCGCTTTGGGCGCCCATCATCTTGAATTCCTCGCTCAGAGCGCGTCTTCCCAGCCACACGCCATGAGCGGAGGGACTGTGTCTGTTCATCCTGTGTCCATAGAAACAGAGCGCTTGGAGCCTTTTCCACCTCAAATCATTTTTTTTTAAGTGACAGGAAAGGAGTGCTTTTATTAAAAATACTTAAAAATTCAACCACTGTAAAAGAGAAAATTCAAATGAGCCAAAGGATAAAAATATCTTGGTTAACACTGCATATGTGGTATATATCATTGCAGTTTTAGAAAATCTGTGCACGTATGTTCGTGTGTGGTACACAGAGAACGCACACCTGCTTTCTGCCCCTCCCGGTAAGTCATGGCCTTCGCGGGTCAGCAGCCACGCGTCTGTCCCATCGGCAGCTGTCCTGCTACCTCAGAGCGTGTCTGTGCCCCGATTTATTGGGTTCATCTTTATGTTTCAGTGTAAAATAAGGCCTCTGCCGTGACATCAGCTCACGTTCACTTCTATGGTTTCCCTTCCCCTTCTGCTGTTGGAAAAAGAACCCTCTGGCCTAGAGAACAGAATATGAGTGTTTCCTCATCCTTTTTGTACCATTTTGATAAATCTAAAAACCTCTTTCTCTAGAGTTTTCCACCCAGGGATTGTTTCACGAAGACCAGTGGGCCCCCCAAATATGAATTTCATTGATCACCTTGAATGCTTTTTAACCCCCACCCCACCCTGCCGAGGTGCCGAGCACTGCCCCCTCCTCCCCTCCTGAGAACCCCCGGGGGGCAGGGATGTAGGCGTGCCCTCGGCCTCGGGGCCTGCAGCCGCTGACACCCAACCTGGCCCTCACGGGGTGCGGTGAGGGCAGCCTTGCTCCCTGCGGGATGAAGCCCATCTCTGCTCGCTAGCCTTCCTGGGAAGTCATTTAGCCCTTTGTGCTCCTTCTGGATTCCTGCTGCTGGGGCCATTTGGGAATAATATTAGATCTTTCTGTAAGTTAGTGACTTTAATGTAGTGCAGAGTAAATTGAAAAGTCCTTTGTACAATTTTTAGTTATTCCTTTTTTTTTTTTTTTTAAATTAAGAGGAACTTTTCTGACAACTTGCTAGGCTGTGACAGCTGACACCGAAGTTGCACTCAGATTATTGAGGTCTGCAGGCTTCTCGTAGCTTCCAGATGATAAGGGGACTGTATGAGAACACACAGTGTGCAGACCGCACCTTCCCAGGGCTGGACTATCCTTGAGCATAACTGGTCATTTGCCCAGAGTCTAAAGCTTGCATTTTTAAATTTTTTCCAACATTCTTTTTAGGGATAATGGAAGTAGTAGAAACCTAGCTCTCCTGCTTTGTAAGCTGGCGTAATGAAAGTCTGTGGCCGGGACCCAGACAGGGACTCGGTCCCCAGCGAGGTCTGCGTGGCGGAGGGAGAGCCCAGGCGAGGGGCGGGGGCGTCCTTAGCGTTATCGTTGCCGCTGCTGAGGGCCAGGGCGCCCTGAGCGGAGACGCGCTTCAGCTCCAGGAGAAGGGAGCAGAAGGCCTTCTTAGCCGTGCGTTGAAAACACCAAAACCAAAAGTAACTTTTGGATACCTTTTCTCCCCCAGGTTTATCCAGGTAGTGTACAGTTTGGTGACTTGCTACCCAGACACTGGGCAGTAATGATCACGGTCAGCTTCATGAACACACCCATCACCTCACAAGGCTACGCGCGTGTGTACGTGTGTGTGTGTGTGCGTGTGTGCGTGTGTGCGTGTGCATGGTGAGAGCACTTCAGCACCTTAACGCCCAGGTCTTCCGTGAGATATTCCCCATCTGTAAATGAGATCAAATCACTTCCGAGCAGGGATCAGCCTTAGCGTAAAAACCTGACAAAAATGCGTCTTGGTCGGTATCACTGCTGTACCCTTACAGCGTAGTTTTAGGGGCAACTGTTTTCATTTCATTTTTAAAAGGAAGCCATAAAGGAAATACTTGTTTCGCGCTCGCTTATAAAAAACGAAGCCCGCGGTGAGCCCACGATTCTTAGCACCGAGCCCACAGCCTGGCAGACAGTAAGCCGAGGTGCGGGTGTTCTTTCTCCTGCAGAGGCCCGCGCTGCTGGGCTTCGGCGTCCGCACGGGCCCCCAGCCCTGCCTGGCAAACATCTGTCTGTTGCTGTAGAAGCAGCATCCCGCGATGGGGCCGGGCGACGCGGTGCCGGGCATCAGCCTGAAAGACGTGGGGGAGCCGCAGGTGTTCCTCCATCGGAGGCGGCCTGCAGGGCCAGGAAGCAACGACCACAGGGGCAGAGGCCCGGGAGGCGTCCTGGAGGGGCGGGCATGATGCAGAGAGCTAGCCAGGAGCCGGTCACGGTCCCTGCCCCTCGTCTCTTGCCCCCTCCTCTGTGTCGTCTCGGTCGCAGTAAGGACCGCGTGCCAGCAGTTTGGGGAGGACCCCGCCAGCTGTGTCTGTCCGGCATCCGGTAGGGACTCAGCAAATGTGAGTTCCCTCTTCTCCGGGACCTGGTTGGCAGTTCGAGGGGTGACTTGATGGGATAGGTAATGCTGCTTCTCTTCCAGAAATAAGGAAGCCGACTCAGAAAGGAGCCTTACCCGGGATCGTGCGGAGGACTGGGGGGCAGAGCTGCGATAGAACGCTGGTCCTCTGCACCTTGTCTGTGCTTTTCACCCCCGTCACTGTTTTGGGTGTGAAAGCAGCCCAACCAAAGGAACCACTGCTACTGGAAATTGTTTATCAGACACACCCAGAGTTCTTTTTTTGTTTTTTTAAGATTTTATTTATTTGCTAGAGAGAGAGCGAGAGAGAGAGAGAGCGAGAGAGAGAGCGCACGCATAAGTAGAGGGATGGGCAGAGGCAGAGGGAGAAGCAGGCTCCCCGCCAAGCAAGGAGCCCGATGCGGACTCGATCCCAGGACCCTGGGATCATGACCTGAGGCAGCCGCTTAACCGCCAGAGCCGCCCAGGCGTCCCCAGAATTCTACCTGTAACAGCTGGTGTGGATGACTGTCGCTCTGAAACGTAACCACCCAGGCGAGTCTTGCAGATACAATGTAACAACACCTTTAGAACAGTCTTCTGTTAAGAGTTCCTGCCTCCCGACCCCGGGGTAATTGTCCCACCTCCCCAGACAGTAACTGAAGTGCTCTGCCTGAGAAAGGTGACTGTCGCAACTGCGCACTTCGTTGTGGCACCTTAAAAAGTACATTTGCTATCACAGTCTCTGCGAACATTCACTTTCCCCAGTTAATCTTACCAGCAGCGTTCTTAAAATGAATTCTGATTTTCCAAAATGGCAAGATACTTTATTTTTAAAATCTCGTTATTTTAACGCCGCATTGTTAGGTGCGATTTTTTTGACATCCCAGCAAGGCAAAGCGGTAAGCTCACCAGCTGCCATTAACTTATGGTGCATTTTGTCAGCTCTTATTTTGCGCAGTATATGTGAGCTTAATATAGATCCCATAGCCCTGGAAGCTGTTATTTTTCCAGAATTGCAAAACTACATTGTCTGAGCTTGCGGTGCAAATGCCAGCATAAGGATTTCCAATTAGGTGAGTTTGGGACTCTCCGTGGCGTTACCCGGGGTGGTTTAGCTCAGCTCGTAGAGGGCTGGACGCGGACTGCCAGGGCCGTGGGCCCGTCTACTTCCTCTGTCTCGTGAGCTCAGGCCACATACCCCTCACGTGGCTGTCCTTCACGGTAGACCTTGGGGACAGTGTGACCAGGCTGAAGGCAGCGCCGCTCCTGGGAAACCGAAGTAGAGGCTGCTCGCTCCCGTGATAAGTAACAGCAGTTCTCCCGCGGGTCCCATGTTAGCCTTGCTTGGGACGCTTTTAAAAAACAATCATAGCTTGGGCCCGGCAGATTCGGAGTGAGTCAGCCCAGCCTTGGGTGTTTTTTAAAGCTCCCGAAACTGGGTGACGGGATGTGCGGCCAGGTTTAAGAGCCGCCGGAAAGGAGGAGCCCCGCGTCTAGAGTGCTCCTCTATGACGCTCACATCCCCGGAGAGAGAAGAGCCGCCTTTTGGCTGCACCCTTGTGTTTGGCTTTTACTTTGTGTTGTGAGGCTTTTAGGGCATGGCTGCCCAGTGCTGGAATTCCTTCAGTAATGAGTCTTCAGATGTGGTTGTTTTAAACACAAAGTGAGACATTTTGATAAGTCAAGATGCATTTTGATTGGTGTCTTAAGATCCACATCTGTTTTCTTCTTTTTTTTTTTTTTTTTTTGAAAGTTTACCTGGAATGAATGTCTTCTGACGGGCATTACCAGAAATACGCTTGTGTTCCCAGTTGATGAACAAAACTGTGGATAATGCACATAGCAGAGAATTGTTAGTACTTACACATGCTTTGAACTGTTTGAGAAGCAAATTATTTTGTATTCTGTATGTCGTGTCTATTTGGAAGCTCTTAGTGCCTGTTACGTGGTTGGTCTAACTTGTGCACCAAGATTTACGTGAAAACACGAGAGAAACAATGATATTTCGAGAGCCCCCGAGTCCGGGCGTTCTGGTCACAGACACCTGCTGGGAGAGGAGGCTCGCTTTCCCTCTCCGGAGAGTGCTCATTCCCCATCGTCCTTCTGGCTCCTCCTGTGGTCCTCCCTTGGACACGTGTGCTTTCCAGGACCGTGTTACAGCCCTCTTCTTCCTGAAGCCTCCCGCGTACCACGAAGTGGCTCCCGCTGGTTTATGGAGTCTTACTCTTCGATTTGTTCCACACGAGCCCGGGCTGGCTTCCAGGGAGCCTTGGGCTGTGCTTTGGTGTTTCTTACCTTGGTAAGGGTACTGTCTCCTCATGCAGGACCTGTGTTCTTTTTGGAGACAGAGGAGGGCCTCAGTTGAGACCCACTGAGTTAAAAGACTAGCCAGAAGATCAGTGGGGAAGGTAGAGCAGAGAGGGAGGCGAGAAGGGTGAGGGCACGAGCGTCCTGGTTTTGCATTGAGGCAAAACCTCATTTCATTTGGCAGGTGTCAGCTTTTGTAGCATGTGCGCCTCAGGCCGCTGTGCTCGACCCACGCTGGTGGGAGCCGTCCCTGCTCTGAAGCGCCCCCCAGGAAGTGAATGGAGCACCACGTGCCGGTTGTGCCGAGCGCTAGAGGTCAGGCCTGAAGGCATTAAACTGAAGAAGGGCGAGTTTTAGCCGAGAGACAGTTGCCAAAGCTGGATGGCTGGTAGTCATTTGTACCGGGGCTGCTGCTGTGTGTCCTGGAACAACGGGGGGCGGGGGGCCCGGGCACTGAGCTGGGCGCTGGGGCGGGGCCAGGGAAGGGTCCCGATGGCCTCACACGCTGCTGGGGTTGGATGGGGGCGAGCTGGAAGGAGGAAGAGAAGTGAAACGACAGTGCAGTCTGAGGGCGCTCCAGCACTGGGGAAACATCCGGGAGGAAACACATTTGAGACTTCAAACCACGGCCTCAGGCAGGACCGTACAGACGGGCTCCCCTTGCGAAGGCTTTTGCGTGACTGTGCTTAAATCCAAGTAGGAACTTGCACCGTCCGGGGGACTGACGGTCGCCCCTCTTGTCCCTCAGTCTGGATGATTCCATTCCCGCCACCATCAGGAAGGTTCCCACAAAGCCGGGCCATCCCTCTTCTCTGGCACTCACTGGGTTTTGCTGTATCCCCTGCTCCCCTCTGGGCCCTTCTGGGGGTGGTGTCTGTACCCCGCAGGGTCGGGAAGGTCCCTGCCTTCGCGGCCGCCCCAGCATGAACAGCACTTCTGACCTTTTGGCTCGTGTTCTGCTCTTCGGCGTGAGTGCAGAGCTCGTGGCTGGATCTGAGAACAGGGCTGCAGGTGCCCCGGTGGCCGCGCCAACCCGGAGCTGTGCTCTTAGGGCTTGGTTTTAGAGCACCCCAGGTCTGCTAACCGTCGGCCAGTCCTGTGCCTTGTTTGCTCATTTCAGTACGAAAGAAGCATCCGTCAGACGGCTATTAGGACAACAAAAAAGCATCGTGTTCAGCACTGAGCGCCTGCCCTTACTGCCGTTTTCTGAAACGATAGCCAGACTCATTTGAGATGAAGGAGACCCTTTGCCCTAGGTTTCCGTCCCCGTGAGGTCGGCCAGAGAGTGCGGGGCGAGGAAAAACGCTGTCCGTGTCCTCGCTGGGGAGCCGGCGGGCTGCCTGGGCCGCCCGTGACTTTCCCGTCTCGCCCTCAGAGTGCGGAGCAGATCGCCGCGCTGTGCAGGAGTTTCGGCAACACACAGAGCAACGGCATGGAGGGGCCGAGGGGGACCCGGGACCCACCCCCGCGGCCGCTGGCTCGCCACCTCTCCGATGCAGATCGCCTCCGGAAAGTCATCCAGGAGCTGATGGACACGGAGAAGTCCTACGTGAAGGTAACCGAAGAGGCCGCGCGTCCTTCCCCGCTCCGTTCCCCCCGGGGTGGCCGGCTGTCTGTCGCTGGGGGTCTCCGGGTCACCTCTGCCCGGGACCCCAGCAGTCCTGACGGAGCCGCCTGCTCCTGGAGGCGGCAGATCGTTGCCGGGGTGGGCGGGTGAGGACTTGGAAGCATTAGGTTCTCGGCTCGTTTCGTTACCAAGGTGGCTTTCACTATGGAAACAGAAGTTCTGGTGTGTCGTCTGCAATCCGTGAGACGGGAGTCTGTGCTGGGAGCGGGAGAGGGCAGGAGATGACTTCTGGGCTGAGGAACTAGGGACCACGTGCAGCCCCCGGACCTGCCTGGGGGCGGTGGCCTGGGGGCGGGGGTCGGGTCCCCCAACGGAGCCGCGGGTCATCGTAGGTGCCGAGAATCTTCAGTCCCCGAAGAATCCATTGATTTTCCTGAGGACCCCAGTCAGGAGTTTGAGAAAGAATTTCTGAAGGACACTGGAGCCTGGGGAGACAGGGTTCTCGTGCTGCCGCGTTTGCTGGAAGCAGCATGGCACCGGGCGGCGGCGCGAGGGCCACCAGGCTCGGCCTCGGGCTGGCGGCCCAGCCTCGGGCGGCCCCTCTGCTCCCTCTCACGGCCGTGCCCGCGGGTGCAGGTGCACACGGCTGTCACCTTCCTCCTCCGCAAGGCAGATCTGAGCTGCCCCTTTCGTCGCTGTAGTACTGTCATAACTACTACCCAGAGCTCCTTCTTTTGGTCCCATGGGGAGAAAGAGAAGCTGCAGAGTCGACAGTTACTTTCCTGTCCCATCGTGTCTTGTCCCGCATCCCATGTGGGGACGTGATGTGAGCGCCGGGGGGCTCAGACCCGGTTTCTGGGTCGTCCTGTGAACACGACAGCCTTTCCGAAGCAGCTGCGTGCGCCAGGCGGTTCGAGGCTTGAGAGACCCCCTGGCCCCCCGGGAGGGTGGTCACGAGCTTTCACCCACAGAGGCGAGGGCGGAACTCAAGAGTTCTTGTTGCCGCCGCGACGTGCCTCTGCTTCCCCGTTGGGCCGCGCCGCCGGGGACGGTGTGTCGCTGAGCCGCTGGCAGAGGACTGAGATGGAGGTTCTGGGCGAGCTGGACAGAAAGGACCCTTCGCTCTGCAAGAAACCCTGCACTTTGTTTTCCTAGGGCTGCAGCTGGCCGGCTCCGTGGCTCGGTGCCCCCGGCTCGGGGTGTGTAAGTCCTGGGCGGCCCCAGCCGGCACTGCCTCTGACCCAGTAACCAGCACCGGGTGCCTCTTGTGATTCCCGCACACACCATTTTCATTTTGTCATTTCTTTTTGTGGCTGACATTTAACACTGGATTTTACTTCTTGTTCATCTAACCTTGGTTCCTGCATGCAACTTGGAATTTTCAGCACTGGTGTGTTTGCTGAGATGCGGTTCAGTAACTCCTCTCACCTTCCTGCCCCGAAGCAGTCGCCGTGGAAGATGGCGAGGGAGGGAAGGCCAGGGAGCTTTTCGTTGCGACACAGGAAAAGGCATCACAGGCCTGTCCGCTTGCTCCCAGGACCTATGCCATAAAGTTCTGGAGGCTTCGGGCTCTGACAGAGCTCTTCAGGTCTAGATTTCTCCACTGTAAAATGAGGGAGCAAAGTAATGGGCCTTGTAATCAATCACTTCTAGCATTTTCATTCTCAGAATTCTTTAGAATAAATGAAATGAGGAAAAAAAAACCCTTTCGTATTACAAAATTATATCCTGGTCTTGGCTTCAAATTATTAAATAAACCCTTTATCTAAAGAGTTTTATAAACACTGTCCACTCCCACTGCTCCATTCTTCTGGAGCCCAGTTTACTGGAGACTCAGACATGGCCTCGATTGTACGCGTCATGCCTGCACTTAATCTCTGAATTTTTTCTTGCATTTGTATATGGGAGTTTGAAATTCTGCTCACGTGTCAGCCCCGAAGTTGAAGAGCTTCCCGGATCTTGTCCCGTCCCTCTCAGCTCCACGGTGGGGCTGTCGCCGTGCTCCCCGAGACAGAGGAGGCGTGGTGAGCTAGCTGGGGTGGCCACGCCCAACAGAGGTGCCTCACCAGAGCTCCCCTTCTCCGCGGGGAGATGAAAGATGCTGCACTCGGTCACAGACAGAGCCTGGCTCTGCCACCAGGCCATCTAACCGAGCGGGACAGGTGCTCCCGCTGCGGAGCGCACTGCGCTATTAGCCTCCGCGAGTTAGGTCGGAAATAATAGTAACCACCTTTAGGGTCATGAGTTTCGACAAGACTCGAAATCCATCGTTCCCGGTGGGAGTCAGGGTTGCTGGAAACCCTTGGGTGTTTCAGAGACACGTGTGATAAAGATTCTCTTCTTCCGTCTTTCAGGATCTGAGCTGCCTCTTTGAATTATACTTGGAGCCACTTCAAAATGAGACGTTTCTCACCCAAGATGAGGTAATGGGTCCCTTCCCCCTGTCCCCTGACACACAGGTCAGTCCGTTTGCCCATTAGTGGACCTCCCTGGAGGTTCTGTCTGCTGATCTGCAAAGAACATCCAGGACTAAAGGGTCATCAGAGGGACCGAGGTGTGGCCTCCTCCAAAGCCATTTATGTGGCCTGTGCCACGTGAGGCTCAGTGGCAGGAGTTTACCCGTGTGGGACAGTGTCCTTATTGGAGAAGAAGGTGTGGCCAAAAGTTACTCTTTAATTCATGACTTAAGGTGAAATCTCAGTAAATAGTTCTTTTCCACTGACTTCCATTTTTTGCCAGTTTGAATCCTGAAAATGTTACATCCATTTACAAGGTTATTTTAGAATTACCAGAACCAGAGCTGTAAAAACTCTGTGTATAAACTAGGTCATGGGGTGAATCTGCTGGCTTCTTTGAAGGCCTTCCTTCTGTCTGCTTCCTGGTGAACCACCTGGGATTTGCCTGTGTCTCTGGGTCTTCATTGCTGATACCCTCTTTCTGTTCCCGGCCTTCATATAGATGGAGTCACTTTTTGGAAGTTTGCCAGAGATGCTTGAATTTCAAAAGGTGTTTCTGGAAACTCTGGAGGATGGGATTTCAGCATCCTCGGACTTTAACAGCCTTGAGACTCCCTCACAGTTCAGAGTAAGTATTTTGGACTTTGGTTTAAAGCAAAAATAAATGGGTAGCGTGCAGAACTCTCCTTTGAAAAAGAAATTGCTGTCCCTTGCCCATTGACAAGGTAAACTTAGTGCTCTCATTGTGCTCTTTTCCTCTGGCAGGGGGTAAAACTAGGCCCCATTTTCATCTTGAGTGGTTCTGGAAGCCAGAAGTCTGGGTGGCACAACTTATGTAGAGTCTGCCTGGTGGCTGAGCATGTCCACCACCCTGCTCAGATCTACTGAAAGATATGTAGGGAGTTTGCTCGAAGCAGGAGCACCCACCCTGCATCTAATCTGGCATCTTTGTGGTCATGAGATGCTGGGATGAGAAGCCCCTCCAGGGAAGGAAAGGTACAAGGCAGGAGAAGGGGGACAAGGCAGGATATAGACAAAAGCATCTGTCCCGAGTAACGCACAGGTGGCTTGATTGATGATCCTCTGAGGTCATTCATATCCCACTTTGTCAGATGTATTTTTGTAGAACTTTCTTGTCCTTTGCCCATGGCGTCAGTAGGCTTTGCCGCCAGAAAGCTTTCAGTCAAACTGAAGATCTGCTGGGGGAAGGCCGGGCCGTTCTCTGTCTCCTGTGAAAATGGGGTAGTCCTGAGTTGATTTCATTTGGTGGTTTCTCTGAGGTGTCAGTGCTCTGGTACCTGACAGACAGGTGCCCCGGATGCACCAAAGTAGTCAGACGCCATGTCAGAGCCAGCACTGATTAAACCGTGTCCCGTGTGACTGTCCCTCCCCTTCTAGAAACTGCTGTTTTCCCTTGGAGGCTCTTTCCTTTATTACGCGGACCATTTTAAACTCTACAGCGGATTCTGTGCTAATCATATTAAAGTACAGAAGGTTCTAGAGCGAGGTAAGTTGCTTTTACCTTTATAGTTGTGCCTTTTTTTTTTTTAAGTTGAGTAAATTTGCATTTAATAAGTATAAATAAGTGCAGTTTTAATGGATCGTGCTCTGTTTTTGACCTTTAAGTTGACAGAGGAAAAAATTCTCGGTTTATTTCAATTTATTGGTAACAGTGAACACGTGTCCTAAGAGCAGAGATGTTTCTCTGCCATGTGTCACTCTGCTGTTAAATTACCTCTAGATTCTTACCCCTCTGCCCAAATTCCCTGATCTAAAAACTGGGAACCATAAGCTTCTGGATGGGGATAGGGAAGAGCCTATGCTGTTTTCTTCTTTTCTCATTCACCGTCTTTGGCCCGAGGAACCACTGCAGGCGCCCCCACCACACTCACTAGTGTGGTAACTAAAGTTAAAGCCTTTTTGATGGAACCAGGCAAACTCTAACAGTGAACAGCCCACATCCTGTCCCTGAAGCACTCTTCATCTCCACGTTTTTAGCCTCTTCTGTCATTGGCTTTAACTGAAGACTTTCATTTTCTTGAAGCCCAGGTAGACCTGTCGGATGGCCCTCACCCATTGGGTGACCCTCACCAGCGCCCTCTAACGTGGTGCCCACAGAATCCCCGGCTTTGGCGGCCACGGGAGAGGCTGCGCATGCTCGGGGCCATGGGAGAGGCCGCGGGATGGGAGAGGCCGCGCATGCGCAGGGCCATAGCGGGAAGGGCTGCAGGCGTGGCGGCGCAGGGAGCGCCTGGGCTTTCAGTCTGCGCCCTGTGTGGACAGAGTATTCGAGGATCTGGTGACAGCCATGACCTTGTTCAGTAGGGACCTTTGTGCCACCGTCACCGTTGGCTGCTCCTGTGGCTCAGTGTCCTCCTGTGACATCTGGACCAGAAATGCTGCTTCACCTGAAGCCATTCTGTGCCTGAGGCTGCTTCCCGCGGCCACACACCTGAGAGGAAAATTCTCCAGAGAAATTCTTCTCTCTTGGAAGCTCTTATGGCCCATTCTTCGGCATTCTCATTTCTGGTGGCGGGGGTAGGCGAGGGAAGATGAGGGGAGCCGGCTCAGGCCATGGGCGGCGGGGTGCGGGGCCCCCCGGGGGCGTGTGTGGCTCCGACACCTGAACTCGCTCCAGAGAAGGTCACCAGGCCGCCCCGTTCTCATTCTCTCGTGGGAGCCCGAGAACAAGACCCCAACCTGCCGGGGCCTCCACTGGGATAATGTCATTCGTTTCTTCAGATGAGTCCTGCCGGGCTCCTCCTAGTCCCTACCCCTAACCCTTGGTTGGGTTCTGGAAGGACTTTCCCCAAGGTCCTTGCTTCAGATCCCCAGGGATTCTGGACACTGGAGCAATACTAGATGACTCAGCCTGCCAGCCAGAAGGAAACCGTGCCATTTGGGTCTCCACAAAGCTTTCAGAGCAGGAGAAATCTGCACGCCCGCCTAAGGCCACCCCCATGTTCAGTGGCCCCTGCTAGAAACCCAGGGCCTGATGCTCCCCCTGGTCCCTGTCCTCATCTCAGCCCCCTGGGAAGCTCTCCACTGTGCCTTCAGACGGGTCCTGCCATGCTCCTAGGCCCTAACCCTAACCCTAACTCTGTGTTGGGTTCTGAAGAGTCCGCCCCCAAAAGCCTGGATCAAAGACCCAGGGTTTGGGAACCTTGAGCAATACCAGAGGACTCAGCCTTCCACCCAGAAGGAAACCGTTCCATTTGGAACTCTCGAAAGCATTCAGAGTGACAGCAATCTGCATGCCCATTTCTGGTCACCCCCACATTCGGTGGGCCCCTGGACACAAACGCGGGGTTAAAATGACTTCCCCTGGGACTTGAATGCCTTCTTTAGAATGACAGAGGGCCTCATGCACTCTCCTGTTGTGATTTGCCGGCTCTCTGGAAGCCAGGGAACCCGGGCTCTCTCCTGTGACAGTGACAGTGGCCACTGTGTGGGGAGAGGTCTGCACTTGAACTTTTTTAGTTGCATCAGCAGGGTGGTAGCAGCCAAGTTGAATTCCAAGCTCCTTCCTCTGTCATTATATGCTTCCAGGTAGCACTGAATAGGATCTGAAGGTTGCCCTTCAGTGTTTCTCTCTCAAAACCGGCACTAGTCTCCCCACAGTATCATGGAAGGCATGTAGAAGTTTATCCAAACACTCAAGAGCATTTAGCCGGTTCTACTGAGGCAACTCTGCCATTTGGTTTAAATCTGGATCTTTACGGTATCATAGAAGAACAGGTTCAAGGTCAAGAAATGGAGTCCTGAAGTGCTTCAAGTGAACAAGCCCCAGCCAAAATCTGTCGCCTCTACTTGCTTAAACAGAGATCTGACTCCCGTCGGCTTTTCTCAAGGAACACTGTCTTACTGACAGCAGAATTAAGGCACACCAATGCTTTGCTCAGTTCTAAAGGATCATCCCCCCATCCACTCTGGTGGTCACGTTCAAAATGGTACCACTTCTCCTAGAAGTTTTAGATTTTTGCCTTTGTGACAAAACCCCAAAGAAGGGTGTAATTTCATTCACATTCGCTGAATTCCAAACAGGTCGTCAACTGTAGCAGGTGGAAATCCAAAGCAGTGACCGATATATCCACTGACACTCTCCCAACTGAAGGGGGTTGGGCTCCCACGAGTCTCCTTCACAGTGTCAGACACCGGACGCGTCACATCCGGTGGACTAGACTGCTCCGAGCTGGGGCTCTGTGCAGCCTCAGTGAAGGTGGCAGCACTTCTCAATTTATTTGAAAAGAAAACAAGATAGCCCCTAGAGTATAGGAAATAATCTGTGTGAGGAGAGTGGGGAAACATTACTAGTTTATTTTGCTATAGGACTCTCATGCAGGATTGGTGTAGGGTCTGGATGATGCTGTTTTGTGGCTTTATGAATTGGTTGAAACTCACTTTTTAGGCACCTCTAACAATCTCTCATGGGTTTGCTTGTGAATATGCCTTGAAAGTGAGACATTCCTACATTTCAACTTGGTGTTCCTCTTTGGAGTAGAGACTGTACTATTTAGCCTCATAAACTCCTCTTTCTCATGGGATTTGCCCCCGAGCTGTGATGTGGAATCCACGTTGACAGCTGGGTGCCTGACCCACTGAAGCATTTGGGTTTTTATAAAGAAAGGCATTAGGAGGCCTGTAGAAGCGGATGATCTAGGGCTCCATTAAAAACTAAATGAAGTAGGGTTTAATTTATGCTGCTGTGCTCTTCTAAGGGTTTTTTATCCCCCTGCTCGTAGCTAAAACCGATAAAGCCTTCAAGACTTTTCTGGATGCCCGGAATCCCACCAAGCAGCATTCCTCCACCCTGGAGTCCTACCTCATCAAGCCGGTTCAGAGGGTGCTCAAGTACCCCCTGCTGCTCAAGGAGCTCGTGTCACTGACGGACCACGAGAGCGAGGAGCATTATCACCTGACAGGTAAGAAAACAGGCTGCAGATGGGCTGGGACTGCCGCCACCCGCTAAGCCTACGAGGCCCCACTTCTCTTCCCTGCTTCGCTTCCGGGTCTCAGACTTGCCTCACTACTACAGTTCTCAAGCTTAGATGTAACTTTAGTATGTGAAAATAGTGAGGGGTGTGGCCATCCCTTTAGATGGACAGAATACTTGGGCAAAATTATGTCATCAGGGGAGCCCCAAAGTCCCTCTGGAGGGATGATTCCATTTTCATTTTTCAGAGAATGCGTTTGAGCTCAGAGAGATGAGATCCGTTCCTTTGGGTCTCTTGGTTAGCGAAACAGCGCTGCTGGAACCGAAAATGGGGCCTATCTTCCTGCCGCCTTGGGAGGTTTCATGTTCCCGACGCCCAGCGCGGCGAATCAGGCCCCGGGGGTGGGGGTGGGGCTCCATCTTGTGGGGACTTCAGAGCAGAGCTTTACCAGGGGGTGCTCTTGTGTCTTCTTTTGCAACCTCAGAAATTACTGGCCTAAGATACAGTTTGTCTAACACACAAAGCCCCTCAATTTGATAGTAAGTAGAGTATCCCTTAAAGGGATGCTGTGTTTGCATCAGAGAAAAATTGTGATTTGTTCTCCGCATGTGAAAACCAGGTGGTACTCTACTCTGGGTAGAGTAACAGATGTATTCGTAGACATTCGTAGTACTGAATGATAAACACTGAAAAGAATGTCAGTTAAACGGGCTCTTTTTCTATGACAAGCATACTTTTGTATCCTAAGTAACAAAGACGGATTTTTTTACATGGAAGTTAAATTCTACAAGGAAATGATACAAATTATGATTAGTATTCAAATAATGTGGAAAGATCCTTTTTCTTTGAATGATGATGTTTAAATGGGTTTAAATGTTAAAAATTGCCTTCCAGACTTGCCTCCAAACTGCATTAAAATACTGACTCAGGAGAATAAAATATGAAAAATACTAAGTTTATAGGTAACCTGAAATTTTGTCCCTCACATGCCCAAGTAGAAAGTTATAATTACCGTGTCTAAATGCGGACAGTTGCTCTGGTCAGTAGGGGCATTCACAGAGACACGAGTAAGTTCTTGCTAACAAACTGTTGGGAGTTCACAATTCCAGGCATTGGCCTGGGAGCAGAGGCAGAATTTATGGGGAGGGACCTGACAGCCGGTCAGTCTTGGGTTTCAGTTTTGGCTGTATCCTTATTTGCCTCTTTAGAAGTCTGGCAAAATACTTAATCCCTCTGCACCTCAGCTTCCTCATCTGTGAAGTGGGACTGATTACAGCTCCTACAGTTACTGAGTTACTGTGGGGATGAAATGAGAGGATTAACATAAACCACGCGTTATAGTACTTGCCAAATAGGCGCTTGATCAGTGTTAGCTGTTGTTATTAGGGATACTTTTTACCTGTGTTTTGCCTCATTTCAAAGAGAATCGGAGGTGGGAGATCGTCCTACTGTTCTTCGTTATAAGGACTGGGTTACAGTGGCCACGTGAGCCGCACCTAAGTAATGCTTCTCTTAGTAAGAACTGGTCTTGAATCCTGGCTTGAATCTTGAGCTTTTTCATCACTGCTTTTGGCAGGACTTAAAATTTATAAAAATACTTTCATATTTTTCAGAAGCACTAAAGGCAATGGAAAAAGTAGCAAGCCACATCAATGAGATGCAGAAGATCTATGAGGATTATGGGACCGTGTTTGACCAGTTAGTGGCAGAGCAGAGTGGAACAGAGAAGGAGGTCAGTGGGACTTCTGGATTCTGGGAGGCTTAAATGCCTTTGCTCACCACATCTATAGGTGATCTCCGAACTAGGCCACGCTGTTCGGGCTCTCCTATAGGAGAATATGCCTAATTTTTTTTCTTTTTCATCCTAGTGCTTGCAATAAACGATACCATTTAAGTATAAAGGGAACATAAAACTCATATTAGTGGTTTAAGAATAATATAACCTTATGTCACCTTAACATTGTACAAGAGAAAACAGATATCACTAAGCTTATATCCCTACCCTTCCTCCCTTTCCTGAGGCCAGACTCGTCTCAGAGGTGGGCTCATACGTGGAGAACTCGAGCTGATAGGGGAGGAAGGGGGACCCGCCAGCAGGTAGAGAGAACCTGCTATCTGACATCGGCGGCTACCTCCTTACTCACAGAACTAGTTGAAGTGGAATTTGACAATTTCTGTATTTTTCTTTTCTGGTTGACTACTAAATTAGAATCTTGAGTTTTAAAGTCTACGTATAAGAAAACATAGTTTCAGTAGAGAAGGCAAGAACAGAAAACCACCGGAGTTTAATTTTTTGTTACAGTCAGTTTCAGTGTTGGTCCTTTTTTCTTTGCAGGCCTAGTATAGTTTATGGATTGGGATGGTGAATGTGCTAGAGACCCTGAGGTCAATATTAATGAAGACACTTTGGATGGACCTCAATGTCCATTTACATATAATGTGTGCACTGAACCAAAGTGCCATTCTACTTATGGTTTTATTCAAAGTTAGATGCTTTGCTCATATTTTCAAAACCTATGCTATTTAAAGGCTCTATGTTTATGGGGGCCATAAAAATCATATTGAATATACTTGGAATCTCCATATATACATATGTGACTCACTGTCCATCCAACATGAGACAGCCTACCCCTGGGGTCTCCATGTCTTTATCTCCCATTTTTATGATACAGGTAACAGAACTTTCCATGGGGGAGCTTCTGATGCACTCTGCAGTTTCCTGGTTGAATCCATTCCTGTCTCTGGGAAAAGCCAGAAAGGACCTTGAACTCACAGTGTTTGGTTAGTATCCCATTTTGAAAGAATATAAACTTAAAAAAGGGTGGTGAAAATGAGGCTCTTTCTAGACCCACCAGTCCAGCTAACTCCCGATTTTCAGAAGGAGTTAGAATCATTGCTGTAATGGCTTTTGACTTAAAAGCCTCCAACTATTTAAAATGCCGTCGCTCTGCATACTCATTATCTTGTTCTCCCTTCTGCTTGGCTTAGTGGTTCTGGCCAAGTGTTACAGGAACAGATCTCCTGAGGCTATTTTGAAACCTGCTATCTGAATTGTTTGCTGCATTTCAAAATGTCTTAATTCTCACTAAGAGCGATTGCAGACAGTGCATTCTCACAGAGATGAACACCATGTCCTCCCATTTCAATAAAACAAAACAAGGATTTTTGAAAAAATCGCGAAGATCTCCTTCAGATGATCGCTTTTAAACAAGTAGATATTTCTGCATCATTGGCAATAGGATCGGAGGGAGAGTACCACTTATTCTCTCCTGTGCTGGTATAGGGGGGACCCTGGAGCTTCATTAAGTTTGAAGAGCTCTTTCTATTAAAACATTCTAGGCCTTAGTTCATCCTTGGAAGAAAGTTTGTACAAAATAATGAAAGACTTTTCTTTTCCTTTCTTTAGTTTTTAAGAGAGCTGTCATATTGGTTTATAAAGAAAACTGCAAACTGAAAAAGAAATTGGTAAGACAAGAAGTACATTTAATGAAAGCTACCTCTTCATGGCTCTGTCCTTCCGAGAAGCCCCCTCAGCACCCAGGCCTCACTGGACTAATGGCACTTATTCCTGGGGTGACTAACCAAACCAGATCCTCGAGCTATTTTTTATTCTCCCCACAAACTGTGGCTGTTTTAAAAGCAGATTTAGACAAATACCCATGCTGGGCCCTACACAGAAAATCAGCTTCCATATCCCTGAAAATGGCCCATGTTTGCTCCATACACGTTAAGAGACTATGTAACTTTTGGTTTGTTTTCAAACTTTTACCTTACTTCAAAAAAAAAGAAAGAAAGAAAAAGCTTAGCTGTGGGTACCATAAGCCCTCAGAGTGATTACTGTTCAGAGGTAATGAGGACACAGAAGGCCTGGTTATCATTCTTGGTGTCTAGCCGTCTGTGCTCCCTGGACCCCCCCCCCCGAACTGGGAGCATACCTGCAGCCTGGCTACTCCTCGGTCAGGGGCCTTGCACACGGGGAGGACTTCAATTTCCCATTCCCTGGGTTTGCTCTAACACTTCTTGGGGGGGGCTTTCCTGTTACAGCCCTCGAATTCCCGGCCTGCACACAGCTCTGCCGACTTGGACCCATTTAAATTTCGCTGGTTGATCCCCATATCCGCGCTTCAAGTCAGACTGGGGAATACAGCAGGTAATTGTTTCATGTGGTATGATGTTAGGAAAAAGCTTTTTTTTTTTTTTTAAAGTTTTTATTTATTTGTCAGAGAGTACACAAGCACGGGGAGTAGCAGGCAGAGGGAGAAGTAGGCTCCCCACCAAACTAGCAGCCCGATGCAGGACCCTGGCAGGCGCTTAACCAACTGAGCACTCCAGGCATGCCCCAGAAACACACATTTTAATGGGACTTTTTTGCATTGTGGAACGAAAAACTAGGAAAGAACCTTGGGGATAAATTTTGAGTTTTATTTTATAGGTAAAGAAAAGGACAAGAGTGGTGATTTTTTTTTTTAAGACTTTTAGAGACAGTAAATGCCAAATTTGGCTTTTCTTTGTCAAATATCTCTTCATTGTTTCCTTATTTTTGCTGTCAGTGGTTTTCAACATTTTTTTCCTAATACCCTTGATACCCTAAAATTTCTTAAAGAAACAAAGGACCATAAACTTAAATTTAAAAGATTTTGATACACCAGAACATTCCTTAAGATTAAACAATATTATATGTTACATTAGAAAACCAAACTTCAACCTTGGAAAATTGTTTAGAGGTCCTTCTAGAATAATCCTGTGCTGGTGACAGAAAGGACCAACAGGCATGCAGTGATGCTCTGGGTTCCTGTTTTTTTGTTTGAAGGGCTTACCTGTTTCCTAAAACGGGACCGACTTTGGGCTGGCCTCTTTCCCCTCAGGTACCTGAGCACATCCTCCTGATTTCTTTCAAAGAATACAATGAACGGAATGGGGTTGACAAAAAGGATCCATTTACTCTTTCCCAGAGAGATGGAATCCAGGGCTGGGGAGAAAGCACACTGAGATGGATGGAAAACTACCAGGAAATGTATAGTAACCAGGAAGTATTTAACTTTTGGTAACTATTTGTGAAAGTCATACATAGAATGAGGCACAGAAGAAAATGATGAGAGTCAGGACAGGGAATATTTGACTAGAGTTTTGAACTTGACATCTTTGGCAAAATTGTAGACTCTTGTTTCCTTTTACACAGGGACAGAAAATAATTCCGTATGGGAACTGATCCATACAAAGTCAGAAATAGAAGGACGGCCAGAAACCATCTTCCAACTGTGCTGCAGGTATTACTGACTTCCAAAAATTAGAGCCAATGGGAAAAAGACAGAATTACGCTCTCTTAAAAATGGGAGTTTATTTTGAGTGCTCTCCTGAATTTTGATGACTTCAGGATCACACCCAACCTCCCCCCAAATGGCAACTGTGTCTGTAGTAGAATACATTGATTAAATATATATCCAAATCTTAGTGCTCAAAGGCGCTTCAAAAACGATCACTTCTCCTTTTGTAAGAGAGGAGACTAAGGTACACAGAGGCTGGGTGACTCACCGTCAGTCTGTCCTGAGAGCAGTAACAGGACACGAAAGGACCGGGGATGTGGACACGAAGCACGATGAAATGGGACATGACTGCTGTTTTTTCTCCTCCCACCCCGACCAGTGACAGTGAAAGCAAAACCAACATCGTCAAGGTGATTCGATCTATTCTGAGGGAAAACTTCAGGCGTCACATTAAGTGTGAATTACCGCTGGAGAAGACCTGTAAGGACCGCCTGGTACCCCTTAAGAACCGAGTTCCTGTTTCAGCCAAGTTAGGTGAGAGCTTTGCGTTTACTGCGGAAATCAGGAGCTTCTCCTTAAGGGCATGTGTGCTTGTAATACCGCAGTGAGTCATCACTTCATCAAGTACTGGGGGAGCTCTGTACGCCCGGACACAGAGTGGTGTGTGACGCTGGTGGCGATTTTATTTCCTTTTAAGAAACTTACGGGACACCTCGGTGGCTCATTTGATTAAGCATTTGCCTTCAGCTCAGGTCATGATCCCCGGATCCTGGGACTGAGCCCCCCCGTTAGGCTCCCTGCTCAGTGGGGAGCCTGCTTCTCCCTCTGCCACTCACCCTGCTTGTGCTCTCCCCTCTCTCTCTCACAGACAAGTAAACTCTTTAAAAAAGAAACTTAAAATGCCTTTTGCTCCCACACCTTCTATAAACTATAACCACCCCCAACCCCAGCTCCTCACCTTACCACCAGCTGACACAATCTCTGTCATCCCCCGAGATGTGCAGCACTCCCAGTGCTCAGAGCAGCTCAAGGCATCTAGAAAGCCAATACTTGATGAATTAAGATCAATAAACCTTATATTCATTCTTACCCAGTCAATTAAGTCAGCAAGGAAACACTCCAAATCATACTTGCCTTTAACTTTCTGCCAGCTTTTGAAATTTTAGCTCAAACCCTCTTTCTGTATTACCTGTTTTGTTAATATCTTTGGTCTTGTTTGTAGTCTTTCAAATTATTTTTCTCTTTATTGTTCACAGTGTGATCTCTTTAAATTCACTGTATATTTTCTATCTTTTCTCTATTGCCAAAATAAGCTGTAATCATCAAAAACTATACTGTTATTACACACACACACACACACACCACAGCTGAGAGCTCCTCTCTTCCCTTCAACCTAGGAGAAAAGAATTAAACACAAATGATTAAATTATTCCTATTAAATCTCTGAAAGTTGGCTAGAAATCCCAGCAGAGACCATGAGTGGTGAAGGGCATTTTTCTACTTTTAATGGAACAAGTGAAATAAACAAGGTGAGATGGTAGGTGTAGAAATACGGTATAATCTTCATTGTCCAATTTCCAAATACTTGAGTGAAAGAAAGGGACCTAGATTTCATTAGTAACTAAGAATCCTAGCCATTGTAATAGTTTATAGCTTGTTGTTCTGTCTGTCTAAAAAAATTGACCTCTGGTAATAGGTCATCTAGAAACTCCAAATCATCCAACATAAAATTTCAAATAATCCTAAGTAAAAAATTTCCACACTTGCAGTATCTGCAAGGTTTTTTTTTTTCCCCCAAGTTCCCGGATGGTTGGTAACAGAAGTGAGATGATGAAATCTTAAGTAATTAAGATGTTACTTCTTACAACATACATTGCAAATATTAGGCATCCTGGAGTCTGTTTCTCGATCTCGAGGGGGAACGCACTTTTCTCATTGCAGCCTCCTCCAGGTCCTTAAAAGTCCTCAAGAATTCCTGCAGCAGCGAGTGGCCTGGCGAGCCCGGCAAGGGCAGCAGCTCCCTGGACTCAGACGAGTGCAGCCTGAGCAGCAGCACGCAGAGCAGCGGCTGCCCCCCGGGCGGGAGCCGGCAGGACTCCCCGCAGCACCCCCAGCCAGGCCTGGCTGATCTGCCAGATGGTCTCATCAAAGAGAGTGACATTCTGAGCGACGACGAGGACGACTACCATCAGACTCTCAAACAGGGCAGCCCTACCAAAGACATTGAAATTCAGTTCCAGAGACTGCGAATCTCCGACGCCCCCGATGCCAAGCCGGCTGAAGAGCAGCCCGGCCCGGAGGGCCGGCCGCAGGGGGAGCAGCCCAAACTGGTGCGGGGGCACTTCTGCGCCATCAAACGGAAAGCGAACAGCACCAAACGGGACAGGGGAACTTTGCTGAAGGCACAGACTCGCCATCAGTCCCTCGACAGTCAGTCTGAAAACGCCAACCTTGATCTCAGCTCTGTTCTGCAGCGGGAGTTCAGTGTCCAGAGTTTAACCTCGGTGGTCAATGAGGAGTGTTTTTATGAAGCAGAGAGCCACGGAGAGTTGTAGTGCGATTTCAGTCCAGATGTGGGCTCGGTTGCCTGTTTCACTTTTAAACTGGTGGCCAAGTGGAAACTACAAAAAAACTACTCATTATTGGGTTTTGTGCAGCATACATTTTCCCACAAACAGTTGTAAAGATTTAAGTTATTTTAATTTATTGTAGATCAGAAAACTAGATTAAACTGCTCAGAATCTGTAAGAATCTGTAAGTTACTTATATCCCTTTTGAGCAGGTATCAAAATGACTTAGGATCCTTAAAATTGCAATCTATTTTAATTTATGTGGAAAAAGTAAGATGGGAGAGTTGTGACTAATAGTTTTTAAAAGGTCATTGTTTTTTTCCAATCCTCCGGGCATTTACTTTGAGCTGTTAGTTTTTGCTTTATTTAAAGCATATTTATTTTAACGTGGGTGAGGGGCACAATGTGCAGATATTTCATTTTTGTAAGGTTGTAACAGAGGCTGTTTATACTGAACATGTCATATCTATGCAGTATATATATTAAAAGAAAGCTTGTACTGTATCTTACTTGATTATATTTATTTTTCTCTACCAAACTGTACAGTAAAAGGGAACTAAGTCACATCTGGTAATGGTATTTTTATTGTCCTTCTGTAGAAGACAAAAGAGTACACACCTGAGCAGCTCAGCATCATGGAAAGCAACATCTGGTACACTGTCACAGTCTGTGTTTCTCCTTGTCATCCTCTTTTTCCTGATTTTTGCTTTTATTTTGTTTGAGTTCTTCTCTGAAATTATAAGCAAAGAGGTTTGGGTCTTCATCACACATTTTTCGGTATACATCACACAGGCTCTTAAAATGTGAAACAGAGAGCTGGCTGGGTCGAAGGGTAGGGTCCACGTCTGCCAACTCTAACAGTCTTCCAGTGCTTTCCACGCGCTGAACTTCGGGAAATAACATTCTGAGAAGAGAAAATAATCACAATTTTACTTAAGGAATTCTGTGAATCATGATGCTTCCTTCTACTCTCATTTGAAAATGACACTGTTTTGAGAACTGCCAGGTGGAGGGAGTAGAGGCGGCGGCTGGAGTGACCTCGGGGCCCCAAGCCAATGGAGAAGGATCCTGATCGTGCCACCAGGCAGCAGGTTACAAAGGACCACTGAAGGCAGAGCTCATCTGACCTGTGAGGTGTGTCCACAGGAAAATATCCTCCAAAGCTCAATCAATACAAGTACCTTTAAGGTAAGTTTAAAGAAACATCTACTCAGTTGTATTCTTATCGAAATGTTTTGATTTGCTTCCTTTTTAAATACGAAACTTGTCTTATTTCTTGATTCTCTTAGCTTTTGTGACTGGTCACCCCCAAGGAATGACCTTTCTTTGCAAAGTTTAAAAACAGGTGATGTGAAAATGCAAACAGTTTCCTTTTTAGATTTAACTTGCAGCATTTTTATAACCGATTTGAAGTATATATTTTAAATTTCATTTAACCAAGCAGATCACGGTTTTAAAGTAAGTAACAAAACTGACTGAAAGGCTGCAAAGCTACACCTAGATTTTCTTTTCTCAATAGTTGGGGGCTCTATGGAGCGCAGAGGTCATGACCAATGGACAGGGAGTTTTTCTTCCAGGCTGCTGGTCCTGTCAGTGAGGAACTGCACTGCACGTTCCCTATGGTGTTGGGTGAGCCGACTGTGAGCTCAGCTTCATGGCAAGGGGGGGGGACGACCACTGTGTGGGTACATGTGACGGAAGGACAAAAAACGGGTCAAAGTGGGACATGCTATTTGGGGTTCCTCTCTGCACAAAGGACTGTGTATAGGAGACGAAGGGGCCCATCACTTAGGTTGGAAACACCGGGACCAGCTCTGAGGCCCATTCCAGGATTTCCAAAAGTAGAATGTACTTTTTGTGAAATTTTTTCCCCCTCCATGAATCAGGGCCATCGTGTACCGCTGTGCTAGTCCCACCCCGCGTGCAGATGGAGTGTGAGCTGAAATCCAGCTCAGTTCTACTCTTCAAATAGTGCACATCCTGCTGGGGCTGGCAGCTTCCCGGGGGTGGTAATGTAATGCCACCCTTCGAACCAGCACCAAGACAGCTGGCGGCATCTGTCACTGACTCTGCTCCTGAAGTCTCCGCTCGCGTACAAATCCTGGCCTAATTAGAGCCAACAAATGGTAAGACAGACAAGGATTTAACATCAGTCAGCTCAAATCCTCAAGAATGACTTCTGTGGGCTGCAGGGGTTTCAGGAGGCAGCTGCCCAGCTGTACCTGAAATAATTCCATGTGCTAAGAGGACATTTCATAGAACCAGAGAAAGAGCCAAGAGATGGGGCTTTTATATAAAGGGGAGGTGAGATCAGAAAATGAGAATGTGTGCCTAGGATCCTAGCCAGGTGCCTTTACACAGCTAAAGTTTGGCTATTATTAGATGGCAGCCTTTTAAAAACACCTATCACACGCTACTTCCTGCCTTACTTGGGCCTAATGAAACATTTTCTTGGCTGTCAATGGGTAGAAAATATCACGGAGGTCATTTCAGGGCCTCGAGGTGCGTGGACTCTACAGCACCACATTCTGCCTGGGTTTCTGGACAGTGACCGAGCGCAGAGCAGGAAGCACAGCAGAACAAAGGCGCTCCCCGTTACATCGAACACGCTTGTGTGCGGACCTCGTGACGTCATGCTGGCTATTTTAACATCATACCTGCTTCCCAGTTCTAAGTGTGTCCTGAAAAGAGACACAACAACTTGGTGGAAAGAGAGCACTCAAAAAACTCAGTGTGGGGCGCTTGGGTGGCTCAGTCGGTCAAACTCTTGTGTTCGGCTCAGGCCATGATCCCAGGGTCCTGGAACTGAGCCCCATGTTGGGCTCCCTGCTCAGCGGGGAGCCTGCGTCTCCCTTGGCCCCTCCTCTCTGCTCATTCTCTCTCTCAAACAAAATCTTGAGGAAAAAAAAAACCCAACTCACTATGATAATATATTATTTGGCCTTTGTCCCAGGTTCCTGACACAGAATTTCTAAATCTTCTAAAATTTCCTGATAAGGGGTGATAGGGGCATTTTTTGTTATGCCTAATTAATAAGACCCCTTTAACCATACCCGAGTTTGTGCTAATGAGATAACTCTTAGTGGGTCCCTAGATAGCTTTAGGATGGGGACAACTGTCAAAGGAACTAACCCTGTGATTAGAGGGCTGGAAGTCCATCTCTCCGCCAGGCCTCTAGGGAGAAGCAGGGAGCTGGAGACTGAGCTCAGTCACCAGTGGCCGGTAATTTAATCAACTGCCTAACGGGTCCTCCATAGAGACCCTTAAATGATGGGTTCAGAGAGCTCCCAGGCTGGTGAAAACAATGAGGTGCTGGGGGGGTGAGGAGACCAGAGGGCACAGAAGTCCCGCACCTCTTCCATTTGCCTATTCCTGAGTTATAGTCTTTATCATAACTTGATAAGTGAAAGTATTTTCTTGAGTTCTGTGAGCTCTTCTAGCAAAATAGTGAACCTGAAGTGGCATGGGTAGGGTAGAGGGGGTGTCACAGAAATCCCCATTTCGTGACCTGTGGGTCAGAAATGTAAGTGGTAACACTTGTCAGCTTTTGAAGAGAGAGCAGTCTGGTGGCCCCTGAACCCTTAACCCACGGGCTCTCTGCCACGCCAGGTGGTTCATGTCAGACTTGAACGGAACTGAAGGACAACCAGTTGGTGCCTAAAGAACTGGAGGACTTGTTGGTGCTGGAAAGACCATCACACGACGGGGTCAGAAGTGTTGAGCATAAGAACAGCTCCAATAGTCTGTCCTGAGAACTGAGCGTCCTTCTCAACTGCACGAGTGTGTGTTAGCTTGTACTGATGCGAAAGCGAAACCTGCTGGCACCTCTGAGCTTAAAGCAGGGCTTTGCCTTTCCCTCTGGGGCGCTCAAGGTTTGTTCACCTCAGGATCTGAATGGCAAGTGACATTTACAGGTAGCACGAAGAATCCTAAAAATAAGGTTTTTAATCTTTAAAAGTACCTAAGGATTTTAGAAAGGGTGCCAGTGAAAGGCAGAGAAGGCGTTCTTACCCAAGCCCTCGGTAGCAGTATTTCCTCCGGAACTGAAATGCGTTCTGAACGACCTTCTCCACCAGCTTGAAGGGCTGCTCGATCTTGGGCCGCACCAGGGGGGTGAAGTGCACCACGCCCACGTCCACCTGCGTCGTGAACAAACACGTGTCATTTTGTGGCATGGTGGAACATGACTAAACAATTCGTCTTTGTCAAACACAGGCGGACAGGTTGTGGACCGTGTGGCTCTGATAAGCAAACCCTTCCGTGCACTCCGGCTTCGTGCGCTGCAGGCTGGTAAGCTGCCACACTTGGCCTTCAGCTGACTCAGAGCCGCCCCAGTTGCGTCCGCTCTGTAACGACCTCCACCAGACCTGTGCTGATGATCCCTTAATTTTATAATGTACTTTTACAATGGCCTTTAAGACCAATCCCAGTAATCATTAAAGTCAGTAGGCAGCTAAGTGATAGCTTTAGAGTATTTTACTTAGCATTGGAATGTGGAAAAAATAAGCTGCAGTAGCAGTTCTGGCTAAACGGCTGGGGTTCCAAACACAGAAGAGAAGGCAGATGGCCCCCCAGGGACCACTTAGTGCTGAACTCCCCAGAAAAGGCATCCATTAGGACAGCACTCATTTTGGGTAGAGACACTGATTAATCAGCCGGCTCGAATTCATGACTGTCATCTGCACGGCCACATCACTTTCTGGGAGCAACCTGAAATGCCCAAGGAGGCCCAGGCAGGATCAAACAAAAGGGGAAACCCCCCCCAAATGTCACTGTGTGAGTGAACTAGCACCGGCAACTGAGATTCTTTAATTATCAGAAAATAAAACTTTTCAGGCATATCTGTTAAGAGGTTTATACCCTTAGTCTAAAAATGGACTCATGGTAATTCACAAGTTATATTCAAAATAACAAAAAATAGTATTGAAAGTAAAGACAAAGGAGAAATGGAGTCAAAGTGGTTATCAAACACAAAACGCCAGACAGAGACCATGGTCTAATAAATGGGAAGTCTGTTCATAGTTTACAAAAGCCTTAGTCTCTAAGGAATTGTTAAATTTGCTACTTAGAACATCACACGGACTCCACAAAGGCTAAGTACAGCAAGTGATGAAGTAGGGGTCGTACCACGGCTCTTCGGAAGGAATTCATTCCATTTTTTAAATTCCACAAGGGTTATCGTGTTTTCTTGGGAGGCCTTGCTTCTAAAAATCCTTGTGGCTCTAATACTCCTTAAAATCAGCCTGTCATACATAAGAATGGGAGTGCGTTCAGTTTCTTGATTTTAGGGTGTTGGAAAAGTACTTGTATATGATGTGTGGACACGAAAAGAAATGAAGACATGCCCAGCCGCAGGGGGCCTGAACGGGCTTTTAAGGAGGAGCCAGTGGCGTTTCTCCTGCTGCCCTGACTTACCCTTTCCTCAAACAATCACTGATCCTGTCCCGAACGTTTCGGATTAGCTACAGTGCACCGACGGGATAACCGAGGCGGCCCATGGCAGGCATGCGGAGGACGGCCTCGGCAGCAGAGTGCAAACCCCAGCAGAGGCGCCCTTCCGCACCGACCCCCCGAAATGCCCACCGGCCTCCCGGCTACTTTGGTGGAATAGTAGTTACTACACTTCAGAAAGTGACTATCTGTGATGTTAAATGTTCTCATTAAATTTTAATAGTTTTTCAAATTGTGTTCTATGTGTTACTTAATCAGTGTCTCTAAATTCAGTAACAAGTACTTTTTAGGAAATGAAGTGTTTGGTTAAAAGGCCAGGACTTCCTATAGAATGGCACAAACCACCACCAGGGACCAGGGTCCAGGGGTCTGGGAGAGGCACGGGGGAGGATTAGGGGGAGCGGACAGGAGCACTACAGTAAACAGGGAAGAAAATGCGGTCTCCTCTGAAGCATTTCTGTGACAGGAAGAAGAGCTACTCTGTGTGGAGGACGGAGGAGGACGCCGCCCCAGATACACTATAATGACTTTAAATGACAAAGACTCTGCTCACAAACTCCGAAACACCCGTCCCCACCTTTCCTCCCACCGATCTGGAACACAGAAGTGAACCCAGCTGCCCAGGAAGGTTCCAGGCCTCGCCTGCCCCATCGCTCTACACCTCTCCATGCCGCTGCCCCCGCCGGAGCCCGCTGGCTTCCCGTCCCTGTCCCCGACTCTGCCGGCCTCCGGGACTCAACTCCTCCAGCCCTTCTCCGCTCGCTCCTCCCCTTCAGTCATTCGGACGGACTTCTTCCCTGGCACCAGGTGTGACCCCACAGCCGGCCCTTCCAGGGAAACTCCTCTTTTAGCAAAATAGGAGATAGTTTGAGCCCCAGCCAATCCCGGCCCATGAAATATTATAAAAACTCTATATAATGTTCAAATATTATCAAAAGCACAAATACAGGGTTAGAGACATTGTCCTTCCAGTACAGAAACTGCCACTTCCAGCTTCTTTGGACTTTAAAATTTGGCCTCTTCTTTATTTGCCTGATTTTATTCCTTTGAGATAAGGTTGGTGTTTGCAAATACAGGAAATGTCTCGCATTTGCTTTAGATAAAGTTTTTTAGGTCCCGTACAAATGTGGCAGCACCCTATGTTAACTATAGCAGCCGTCTAAAGTTTGAATGTAATTTTGTTAAAGTTGGCTGTATATCCCAGCTACAAGAGAATACCCACTCGCAATCCAACAGAGTTGGATTCAGTGAAGGACCCTGAGAAACTCAGTGTGAAAATGGCTATTCCAGCAGTGTGTCCTGCTTCTCTGGGAAGTCTCCTGTACTCTTCTCTACTCTTGCCTCCAAAAGCACTTTTCAGAGTTACTCTGAATGATGGAGCCCATTTTTTCTTGAAATACAGGAAAGCTGCTTGGTAACTAGGGTAACAGATGCAAAAATACTTTTTACTTATAATTGAATGCTTATTTAAAAATTGCAACCATTATTTTTGCTTCCCTGAATTTTAACTCTATTAAAGGGTTTCCATACCAAGAAAGAAATCAGTATATAGGCACCAGATGCACTAAAAAATTCTATTTTAAACTCAGCCCCTTTTCAAACTCAAGTCTATGACCCACTAAAACTTCAAATTAAAGGATTTATAGCGAATTTAAATATTTGCCCCTCAAATCCACTCTAATATCAATGCTGTGCCACGCTGAGATTATGTTTCTCAACATTGGGAGCCGTGGCTACAAAAGGCTTCCGGCAGCAGTTCCATTTTCCAGGCCAGCGTGTCTAGGGCATGACTGGTTATGAGCTCAGAGCAGCACTCTGGACTCATAAGCGCCCTGGGATAAGAAACTATTCAATCTCCAGCCTCAGATACGGCCAACTCGGATCCCGAGTCAACGTGAGAATAGAGAATGCTGAAGAATGGGCAGTCAGTTCCTGACGGAGAACCGTAATATGCCAAAGACACAGGCACAACAGGAGCCACAAACTAAGAAAGGGTCTTCAACACTTCCCGTGCATTCAAGACCATTAAAGGACAACCCCATGGAAGGAAAAATCATTGGGAAGCTACAGTTTATAATTAGCTGAACCAGAACCATAAGCGGGAGAGCAAGGTGAGCACCGTGGGGATGCCTGTGTCCCGCACCCACCAGAGTCTGACTCTTTGGGTGCCTGCACCGAGCTAATGACAGCGGCGGGTTACAACTGCCCCGGATACGAGTAACAGCGGCGAGTCACTGCTGCCTGGGATACTCGAATTGCATCTTTTGTAGAGAAACACAAAGATGAATGTACATCAAATTTCCTATAACTGGTCTATTCTGCCTGTAATCTTTGTCCTAAGCTCAACTTAAGGACAGATTTCAGTTTAAAACCTCAAACTTTAATAGCATCTCATACGTACTCAACATGGGCTAACACACTGTTGATACATACACATCTTTCTTTGAAGTTTAGAATTTGCATTTCCTATAGCAATATTAATTTCTCCAGAAGTTCTACCCCACCTTTTCTCTCTCCTGTAGATTTTTGAGTGGTTTTTCCCTCTTTTCTCCTCACAATCACGAAAAAGTCGCAGTAGTTGCCCCTCAGAGCATAAGTATGAAAGAGAATAGAGAATGGCAGTGAGCTGAGAGCATGACGAGGAATAAGCCTGAGAGGCCCGCATGAGGGGAACAGACGGAGAGAGAAAGCATTTTACTGTGTAAACTATGCATGTAAAGGTATGCATGCAAGTAAATGTATGCATGTATGCACGCATGTATGTAAATTACGCCCATTAGTAACAACAGCAGCACGTTGAGTCAGGGTCCCTGGGCCCCAAGATAGGGAAACAATTTCAGGAAGGTGAATGCTTAATTCCAAACAAAGCACAAGAGGGACAAGAACTATCCAACCTCAGATTAGAGTTCTCGGTTCTATCGACTTCCCGGACAATCACTAAAACCATGACCTTCCCCATAATCCATGACTTTGGTGTTTGTCAAAGAGCAGCAGGTGGAGGTGTCTTGCTCCTGCTGGGGCCACAGGTGGTAGCACCGTGGGCAATCAGGAGGTCTGGCCTCTGCTTTCGTAGGCCCAGAGAGACTCCAGCACCTCAGAACGATCCGTTCCCCAAGGAGATTTTCAATCTTGGCAGATTCGCAAGGCACTTAATACTGCCGTGATGAAAAATATTAGTATTAATGTTTTATTTATTAATTAATGTAATAATAATGTAATTATGTATATAATGTAATATATATTATATACATCATATATCAGTATATATAAAATATACAATGTATGTATATAATTATTAATATAATAATTACTAATGTATTAATTAAAGTATTAATGTTTAATGACTCATAAATGAACACAGATACAAATATATTAACTTGTAAGGAGCCGTAATTGCAAGAGAGACTAGAGGCAAACTCAAGTTGCCTTGTCAGTACCTTCCTTTCCTATTCAAACTACCTACAAACGCAGCTTCATGCAGATTAGAAGACCGCGCAGCACCACGGAAGGGGAATGAGTATGCACAGACTGGCGGTCGTCACAGGCACGGACACCAGCCCGAGGGCCTGACTACTGGTGGGCACAGGCAGTGCTGCATTCTCCTCAACCACGGGCTGCAAGTGCCCAGACCAGCATGCCCTGGGCTGACGTACTTCTTCTTTAAATGTACTCACGCTGTCCTGCTCTCCTTGTTTCTTACTTGAAAGACATTCTGTCTTTTTAAAGGTGGATTCTATAGATCCTGTATGACACCCTCTAAATGCTTATTTTACTGTTTAACTCATGGAGGTCTGGGGGCGCCTCAAGAGTCTTTCCTATGTATCACAGATATAAAAATAAATAAGAAATAAGATGAAACAATATTAGAATAATTGGGATCCCAGAAGAAGAAGAAAGAGAGGGGCAGAGGTATATTGGAGCAAATTATAGTAGAGAATTTCCCTAATTTGGCAAAGGGAACAAGCATCAAAATCTAGGAGGCACAGAGAACACCCCTCAAAATCAGTAAAAATAGGTCCACACCTCATCATCTAATAGTAAAATTTGCAAATCTCAGTGACAAAGAGAAAATCCTGAAAGCAGCTCAGGACAAGAGGTCTGTAACATACAACAACAGAAACATTAGATTGGTAGCAGACTTATCCACAGAGACCTGGCAGGCCAGAAAGGACTGGCATGATATATTCAGAGCACTAAACAAGAAAAATATGTAGCCAAGAATACTATATCCAGCTAGGCTGTCACTGAAAATAGAAGGAGAGATAAAAAACTTCCAGTACCAACAAAAACTAAAATAATTTTCAAATAACAAACCAGTCCCACAAGAAATACTGAAAGGGGTCCTCTAAGCAAAGAGAGAGTCTAAAAGGAACATACCAGAAAACAACAGAGACCATATACAGTAACAGTCACCTGACAGGCAATACAAAGACACTAAATTCATATCTTTCACAACAGTTACCCTGAATGTAAATGGGCTAAATGCTCCAATCAAAATACAGGGTATCAAAATGGATTAAAAAACAAGACCCATCGATATACTGTCTACAAGAAACTCATTTTAGACCCAAAGACACCTCCAGATTTAAAATGAGGGGATCGAAAACAATTTACCATGCTAATGGACATCAAAAGAAAGCTGGAGTGGCAATCCTTATATCAGATAAATTAGATTTTAAACCAAAGACTATAATAAGAGATGAGGAAGGACACTATATCATCCTTAAAGGGACTGTCCAACAAGAAGATCTAACACTTTTTAATATCTATGCCCCTAACATGGGAGCAGCCAATTATATAAACTGATTAATAACAAAATCAAAGAAACACACCAACAATAATACAATAATAGTAGGGGATTTTAATACCTACCCTTACTGAAATGGACAGATCATCTAAGCAAAAGATCAACAAGGATATAAAGACTTAAATGACACACAGGACCAGATGGACATCACAGATATATTTAGAACATTCCATCCCAAAGCAACAGAATACACATTCTTCTCTAGTGCACATGGAACGTTCTCCAGAATAGATCACATCCTGGGTCACAAATGAGGTCTCAACCTGTACCAAAGAGTACAAAGAGGTACCAAAAGATTGGGATCATTCCCTTTATATTTTCAGACCACAATGCTCTGAAACTAGAACTCAACCACAAGAGGGATGTGGAAAGAACTCAAATACATGGGAGGCTATGTATTTGAGCATCCTATTAAGGAATGAATGGGTCAACCAGCGAATTAAAGAAGGATTTAAAAAATTCATGGAAAGAAATGAAAATGAAAACACAACCATTCAAAATCTTAGGAGCACAGCAAACGTGGTCTTGAAAGGAAAGTATACAGCAATACAAGCCTTTCTCAAGAAACAAGAAAGGTCTCAAGTATACAACCTAAACCTACACCTAAAGGAGCTGGAGAAAGAACAGCAAAGAAAGCCTAAACCCAGCAGAAGAAGAGAAATAATAAAGATCAGAACAGAAATCAATGAAATAGAAACCAAAACAGTAGAACAAATCAATGAAACTACGAGCTGGTTCTTCGAAAGAATTAGTAAGATTGATAAACCTTTGGCCAGACTTATCAAAAAGAAAAGAGAAAGGACCCAAATTAATAAAATCATGAATGAAAGAGGAGAGATCACAACCAGCACCAAAGAAATACAAACAATTACAAGATCAAATTACGAGCAACTATATGCCAGCAAATTTGACAATCTGGAAGAAATGGATGCATTCCTAGAGACATATAAACTACCAAAACTGAACCAGAAAGAAATAGAAAACCTGAACAGACGCATAACCAGTAAGGAGATTGAAGCAGTCATCAAAAATCTCCCAACAAACAAGAGCCCAGGACCAGACGGCTTCCGAGGGGAATTCTACCAAACATTTAAAGAATTAATACCTATTCTCCTGAAACTGGTCTAAAAAATAGAAATGGAAGGAAAACTTCCAAACTCATTTTATGAGGCCAGCATTACCTTGATCCCAAAACCAGACAAAGACCCCATCAAAATTACAGAATTACAGACCAATTACAGACCAATATCCTTGATGAACATGGATGCAAAAATTCTCACCCAAATACTAGCCAATAGGATCCAACAGTACATTAAAAAGATTATTCACCACGACCAAGTGGGATTTATTCCTGGGCTGCAAGGTTGGTTCAACAACCACAAATCACTCAATGTGATACAGTACATCAATAAAAGAAAGAACAAGAACCATTTGATACTCTCAATAGATGCTGAAAAAGCATTGACAAAGTACAGCATCCTTTCTTGATCAAAACTCTTCACAGTGTATGCATAGAGGGTACATACCTCAATATGATCAAAGCCATCTATGAAAAACCCACAGTGAATATCATTCTCAATGGAGAAAAACTGGGAGCTTTTTCCCTAAGGTCAGGAACACAGCAGAGATGTCCACTATCACCACTGCTATTCAACATAGTACTAGAAGTCCTAGCCTCAGCAATCAGGCAACAAAAAGAAATAGAAGGCATCCAAATCAGCAAAGAAGTCAAACTCTCACTCTTTGCAGGTGATATGATACTCTGTGTGGAAAATCTAAAAGACTCCACTCCCAAACTGCTAGAACTCATATAGGAATTCAGTGAAGTGTCAAGATATTAAATCAATGCACAGAAATCACTTGAATTTCTATATACCAACAGCAAGACAGAAGAAAGAGAAATTAAGGAGTAAATCCCATTTACAATTGCACCCAAATCTGTAGGATACCTAGGAATAAACCTAACCAAAGAAGCAAAGAATCTGTACTCAGAAAACTATAAAGTACTCATGAAAGAAATGGAGGAAGACACAAAGTAATGGAAAAACGTTCCAGGCTAATGGATTGCAAGAACAAATACTGTGAAAATGTCTATGCCTAAAGCAATCTACACATTTAATTCAATCCCTATCAAAATACCATCATTTTTTTTCACAGAAATGGCACAAATAATCCTAAAATTTAAGGACCCCAAATAGCCAAAGGAATGTTGAAAAAGAAAACCAAAGTTGGCAGCATCACAATTCCAGACTTTAAGCTCTATTACAAAGCTGTAATCACCAAGATAGTACAGTTCTGGTGCAAAGACAGACACATAGATCAATGGAACAGAATAGAGAACCCAGAAATGGACCCTCAACTCTATGGTCAACTGATCTTCAACAAAGCAGGAAAGAATGTCCAATGGAAAAAAGACAGTCTCTTCAACAAATGGTGTTGGGAATGGACAGCCACATGCAGAAGAATGAAACTGGATCATTTCCTTACACCACACACAAAAATAGACTCAAAATGGATGAAGGACCTCAATGTGAGACAAGAATCCATCAAAATCCTTCAGGAGAACATAGGTAGCAACCTTTTTGACCTCAGCTGCAGCAACTTCTTCCTAGAAACATCGCCAGAGGCAAGGGAAACGTGGGCAAAAATGAACTATTGGGGCTTCATCAAAATCAAAAGCTTTTGCACATCAAAGGAAACAGTCAACAAAACCAAAAGATAACTGACAGAATGGGAGAAGATATTTGCAAATGACATATCAGATAAAGGGCTAGTATCCAAAATCTATAAAGAAGTTACCAAACTCAACACCCAAAGAACAAATAATCCAATCAAGAAATGGGCAGAAAACATGAGCAGACATTTCTGCAAAGAGGACATCCAAATGGCCAAGAGACACATGAAAAAATGCTCAACATCACTTGGCATCAGGGAAATACAAATCAAAACCACAGTGAGATACCACCTCACACCAGTCAGAATGGCTAAAATTAGCAAGTCAGGGAACAACAGATATTGGCAAGGATGCAGAAAAAGGGGAACCCTCCTACACTGTTGGTGGGAATGCATACTGGTGCAGCCACTCTGGAAAACAGTATGGAGGTTCCTCAAAAAGTTGAAAATAGAGCTACCCTATGACCCAGCAATCGCACTACTGGGTATTTACCCTAAAGATACAAATGTAGTGATCCAAAGGGGCACATGCACCCGAATGTTTATAGCAGCAATGTCCACAATAGCCAAACTGTGGAAAGAACCAAAATGCCCTTCAACAGATGAATGTATAAGGAAGATGTGGTACATCTATACAATG
>CM052802.1:9879087-10200498 GCA_028533885.1 Nasua narica | reverse complement strand
GGGGTTGGGAGGGAAAAAATGAAACAAGATGGGATCGGGAGGGAGACAAACCGTAAGAGACTCTTAATCTCAGGAAACAAACTGAGGGCTGCTGGAGGGTGGGGGGTTAGGGATAAGGTGGCTGGGTTATGGACACTGGGGAGGGTATGTGCTATAATGAGTACTGTGACTTGTGTAAGACTGATGATTCACAGACCTGTACCCCTGGGGCAAATAATACATTATATGTTAATAAAAATAATAATAAAACTTTGCTTCCTCTGAAAAAAAATAAGAAACATAAATAAAACTGATGCAAGCTTTATAATTTGGCAAGATCACAAAGTCCTCAGGAACGCACCACACCCAGTGCGCCCTGGATGCAAGAGACCTAGCTGGGTAGGAGAGAGTCACAAAAGAAAGGCAAAGAGGAACAAGGAAAGAGGAAGGTGAGGCCTAAAGTGGGGATCCTCAGTTCACCATCTCAGATACTGCCACTAAATGAGGATGTTTTAAAAAAACCCCAACAATATCCTGCTCTTCAAAATACTGTGCAAGGAGGGTGCAATGGCAAGGCCCAACAGATACATTTATACCACCTGCGACACTGACAAAATTAGACTGATCTGCAAACGTCACCACAAAACCCAAAGAGTCTTAATGTTCTAAAATAATGTGAGGAAGGCAGAAAACAAGTCCTCAAGATCCTTTCTCATAAAGACACAAAAGGGAGAAGCCAGCATCAAACTAAGGTAACCGATATTGAACGAACAAGAGTGCAGCTTGTACGGTCCCCCCTTACCCACAGCTGGCTCCGTGTGCTTGCGGTTTCCCGCCGTCAGCACGGTCTGGAGGCAGATAGTCCTCCTCCCGGCCCAGTGTCAGAAGGTCACTAGTAGCCTAACGCTGTGTCACTGTGCCTACAAGACTCCCCTCCCTTCAGCTCATCACGCAGGCATTTTATCCTCTCCCATCATCGTCAGAAGAGTGAGTACAGTACAGGAAGGGATTCTGAGACCACACATAACTTTCATTACAGTGTTAACTGTGGTGAAGTGTTCTACTTTGTCATTAGTTATTATTTTTTTCTTACTGTGCCCAATCTGTAAATTAAACTTTAGGTACATATATATAGAAAAAAACATGGTATATAGAGGGCTCAGTCCTATCTGCAGTTGTAGGCCTCCACTGGGGATCTCAGAACATATCACCTGTGGATAAGGGTGCAGGGAGTTCTCTGCAGAAACATATACTGGACTTGATAAAAATCAACAGAATTCGGATGGTCTCTTAGACATCTGAGAACATATGTAAACCAAAGAATATTCATCTAAATTTTTTTTTTCAGGGAGAGAATGTGAACACACACACAAGGTCAGGGATGGGGGCAGGGGAAGATGCAGAGAGACTCTTAAGCAGGCTCCATGCCCAGCGTGAAACTTGATGTGGGGCGTGATCTCACAACCCTGAGATCATGACCTGAGCCGAAATCAAGAGTTGGACACTTAACTGACTGAGCCACCGAGGTGTCCCCCTCATTAACATTTTTAACAAAGTCCTCACTATAACCAACTAATCTATAAGTTACCAATTATAAAAGTTAAGTCTTCAGGCTAGCCTAAAGCATTATTTTAAAACTAAAATGACCATAAAGATGGAGGAAAATAATGAACCGATCATGCTCATAGCTTATACTATAAATTACCTAAGACAGGGTCAGAAGAGAACATTCTTTTAAGATTAAGTCAATCACTTTAAATTTGTGGGACTAGAATAGGTGACTACTTTAACCCTACTCTGCACGTTCATTATTATTTTTTTTAAAGATTTTATTCATTTATTATTTGACAGAGAGAGAGCACAAGTAGGCAAAGTAGCAAAGGGAGAAGCAGACTCCCTGCTGAGAGGTAAACTCCGGGATCATGACCTGAGCTGAAGGCAGACGCGTAAACCAACTGAGCCACTCAGGCACCCGGTACATTCATTATTTTTAAGGCTAAACAGAAAGCAAATAAGACATGGTTTTTTAATACTCAGAACCTCAGCTTTCCACTGGAATTAAGTGGGCAGCATTTTAAACATACCGTGAGCGGGCATCATCCCAGACCAATGACATAAGAGCCATTGGGGTTGGGGCTGGGGCCTCGGGCTTTTTGAAAGCCAGATGATGTTATGTGTGGGCAGGAGTGAGGAACCTATGTCTGGTGAACAAGCTCGTACAAAAGTATGTATTATGATTTCTAAAATTTTCAGTTAAATTATTAGGTCTTTCAGAGAAAAGAGAAAACCCTGTCTGAATTTCGGATTGTCATTATTCAGAAAAACACACTAAGGAAATCACATGTGATTTTTTTCTTTAAAACAGCTACATGAAAACGTTTTACAGAAAACAGATGGACTGCTGAGTCGCGGGCCAGCTACTCTGCAGTCAGTCACGGACTCTGCATGAGAAGTGTTTTTATGTAAAGCCACGGAGATGTCAGGCTATGTTTTTTGCAGTTATCTAGACTACCACAGAAAGAAATGACTCGTTATAATAAGACCTAGAAATACATTCTTTTCAGGGTACCAGGGTGGCTCCGCCGATTAAGTGTCCGACTCTTGATGTCAGCTCAGGTCATGATCTCAGCGTCGAGATATCGAGTCCTGCGTCTGGCTCCATGCCGGGCGTGGAACCTGATTAAGATTCTCTTTCCCTCTCCTTCTGCCCTTCCCTGCCCTGCTGGTGTTCTCTGTCTAAAGAAAATAAAAAGAAAAAAAGAAGTACATCTTCTAAGTAGAGGCAGGGAGTGCAATGAGTGTATAAGGGCTTCAAAAAAAATCACAATATCCTGGGCCTGAATCCCATTCCTGCTACTTACTCATTTCACAACCTTAGTCAAGTCACTTTACTTCCCTGGAGCTCAGTTTCTCATGTGTAAAATGAGGACCCCTATTATTTCACAGGCTCGTCTTGAGAATCAAGTAGCACAGTGCCTCAGCATATAGGAAGCAGTTTTATAAACAGTGGATACTATTATTAGGCCAAAATAACTCAAGAGTTACAAAATGACTTAAAACTGCAGTCTCCTTTGGAAAGGACAAATTATACTTTTAATCATACAAAGTTAATGTATAGTTTAATGTTATTTTATATGCTCAAAATCGGTATCTGAGTTCATTCAACAGGTATGTTGTATCCCTCCTCTGTGCCTGGCACCATTCCTGGCACGGGAGACTCAGCAACGAACAAGTCATCCAGGAGTCCTTGCCCTCGTGGGGTTCCTCAGCCAGGGAGTTAGCAGCAGTGGGGCTCAGAGGTGGTAGGATTCTTGATCTATTTTGAAGTTTAGAACAAAATGATTTGGATGTTGGGTATGGAATCAATGAGGTTTTTAGTATCTGGGACCTGCCAAATCAAAGGAGGAGTTTTCCATGAATGGACATGGGGTAAACGAAGAGAACTGGTGTGGGGAAGGTCAGGAGTTAGTCTTGTCCAGGATGGGTCTGCCATGTTGATCAGTGATGCCACACTGGCTGCAGGAAGCAGAACTCGGGTGTGTGGGGAAGAGGGCCAGGGAAGAGGCAGAAACTAAAGTAAAGGTAAGATTTATCTACAAAAATCTTTGGACTTAAAAGATTTAATTCTCTTTAATGTCCACTGTGGAAGCAGATGAGGTCAATGAGTTAGATTTCTCTAGCAACCTCTACTTTTCCATCTCCTTTTTCTTTATAAAGAATTCTACCTTGATTAAAGGTCTGTAATTTATGGAAGTCATTTGCATTTCAGAAGTCTGCTTTTCTAAAAGAGGCAGTTAATATTTTACTGGATAAGTGTTCCCATCAAGCAGAAGAATGATCAAAAATATTTTGGAAACAGAAATAAGGCCTCCTTATCCTGGAGACCAGAGCTGGGCGCAGGCTGGCCCCTCCACCTGCCACAGGAAGCCTCAGCACAGGTCAATCTGTACTGACCACAACAGAGAGCAAGGCAAGGGAAGGTCAGGAGGTTTCTTCTGCTCCAGAAGAAATAACAATGCTGTTTGTTAATGCCTGAAATTCAACTCTACTTCGTCCAGGATTTACACAAAGAATTGTTTAAGTATTTCCATGAAACAGAAGTTTTTATACTAAAATAATAATGCTATGGCTAAAAAAATCCACAGGCATTAGATTTCTAAGAGAAGAAAATACATCGTTAAATGCCAGACTTAGAAGAGATGAAAACAAAGCAACAAAACCCCCCAAAATCTAGAAAAAGTCCAGATAACTGAAATGTGTATTTTATTCACTGCTTTTAAAGAAGTGGCTGACATCTAATATGGCTATCAACATTTAGAAAATTAAAAAAAAATCCAATTTAAAATTATCTTTCTTTGTAGTGGCTATGAATTTATAGCCTGTAGAATTAAAATCAGTGAAGAAAAATAAAAACCCAAAATAGATGGATATGAAATATGTCTGCTTCATTATTCACGGGACTAGGACCTCAATATTTGATTTCCCTGTTTCATTTAATATGCTCCCTCACATCATTTTGGTGTAATTTCTTCACAACATTACCTAGAAGTTCTAATTTACGAAGTTATACTTCAGAAACCTTTCTCAGTGGAAAGAATAACAGAAGAAATTTCAGGATGCTGCCTCCCCACCCCCAAAATACTTGTAGGTTTACTGGTCAGATTCTAGTCAATAGTTGTTGCTGAGTTTTCTTTTTTATTTAAAAAAATTATATATATTTTAAAAACTGTCTTTTGAATTTTTTTCAAAGTTACCGATTTTGTGACTTGATTTCAAGCAAGTCACAAGCACTCAAATAAAAAGTCTCAACTATCGTTTGCAAAGCACAATCTAGTTAAAAATATTTCAGACCACATTCTTTAATTAGGGACATAAATAAAAGAGATCTTCCAACACAGATAAAAATTCCAAAATAAATTATAACTGTGGACTAAAACATAATATTAAAGGAAAAGAAAGCCTTTTTGTGAGCACCCAAATAATTCCTCCTCTGTATACAGTGACACAAAAGCATTTTCAGCTTTCAGGTTTCGACAAATCCTGTTGTAACAACAACTGCCTCCCTTCCCCGCCTCTCCTTTTTTAATTCTCCCACAGCTCAAAAAATGAGATGGAGAACCTGGTATTTATCTTCTAGCACCATCAGCACTTTCTACCTCAGATTTCCATGTTGCTCTTTATTTGCCAGTTAACTTGTTGGAGCTTTGTCACTAAAACTCAGAAGCTGTGAGCTGAGCCTCACGTGTGTGGCTTCTCCTTCTCACACAGCTTCACTGGAAGACAATTGACAGAAGGGAGTTAAGACACTGAAGGCTACTGACAAAAGGTATGGAAAATGAGAAGCTTCGATGATGCTCAGAAAATAGAGACCTTTAAGTATCATGTAGCTTGAACTTTAAGTTGTAAATCTGTTTTTTAAATATTAGCTTTGTTATAAATAAATCTTGTCGGGAAAACTGACTTTACATGTTAATGAAATCCACTCTAGATTTTCTGTTGGCAGATAGTTGATAAAATTAACATTTGTGGGTTCTGTATGCAGTGTGTTCCGGAACCGTGAGAGACTTCTCTATTTAGAACTAAGTTTGTACCTGCGACCCCACTGCTCCTGCTTACTTTCACAGCATTCACCACCACCGCCACCGCGGAAACAAAGTATGCTTTTATTCTGTACCAGAGAGAAATTTGAGAGAACAGGCCACAAACTGTATCATACTTGTGGCTGGAGAAGGAAAAAAACAAAACCAAACCAGAAAAAGACTTCATAGCAATATGGCTAAGATGCCAGTATATTTTTACAAAGGAACAGTGACCTTCATTGTAGAGAACAAATTCTTTCTGCGTAAGTTCTCTGTGCAGAAGAAAGCATTTAAAATCCACTATTGAACAGTAAGGGAGCACTATGCTAACTGAATGCAATGTCATGTTTACCCTGATTTTGGCTGTCTGTAATTTATCACTGCCAGTACTTGTTAATTAAGACGAACAAGCTGTCTGCAAGCCTGAATTACATTGAAATTTATAAAATGTATTGGTTAATGGGAAGAAAAAGGTTATAATTGGGAAGCTGAGCATAGACTGATCAACATATAAAGATTACTCAACCAAAGTAAAAATAAAGAGAGAAATGAGATGCTTAGAGAATGGTAACAGCAATCTCGACACTGAGGAAACCCTAAGCTGAAAATGGTCTGGGAAGGCAGTAATTTAGTGAACTGACTGGAGTCTGAAATGTTAAAACCCCAACCTGAAAACAGCTATTATGAAACTATAAATATGCTTCATTTTCTTCTAGAATCTTTAACTTCTGTTCTATTTTGGTCTCAGATATTAAAAGAAATTTGGAAAACGGAAAGAAATGAACTGTATGGTTCCAAACAAAGCCTAAGTACTCTGATGTGTATATAAGTCTAATATTTAAGAATTTAAAATTTCAGGGGCCCCCGGATGGCTCAGGTGGTTGGGCGACTGCCTTCGGCTCGGGTCATGATCCCGGAGTCCCGGGATCGAGTCCCACGTCGGACTCCCGGCTCTGCGGGGGGTCTGCTTCTCCCTCTGATCTTCTCTCCTCTCATTCTCAGTCTCTCTCTCTAATAAATAAATAAATAAATAATCTTTAAAAAAAAAAAAAAAAAAGAATTTAAAATTTCAGGAAGACACTCCCCTAAAATTGTCACATCTTAAGACTGCAAACAAAAATAGAACAAAGGAATTTTAGATAGCCCAGGATTTAACTTCTTAGAGAAGCAGTGTACTAACTACGTGAAGTATGCACTCTTAATACAGGCACGGATTAGTATTACTTCAGATATTACACAGAAGCCCGGCATCAACCTCCTTGGGTGAGTCTATGAGGCTGAGCCATGTGTCCTACTGACGCCCTCTTGAGTGCTTTTTTCTTGGTGGGACAGGGACTGAATGCACTTGACAGTTAATGGTGCCTTCTGCCTCCAGATGCAGCATTTTTCTCTGCTCCCGGGGAGCACACGGAGAGGCTCTCACCAGGGTGTACCGGGGTAACGGTGGGGGCAGGCGGGGAGAGATGGGAAGAGGCAGGAAAAGCAGGACACTGCTGCTGAGACTTGTGTGACACATGGTGATTCACCACCTCAGTGTCCTTCCTAATCGGAAAAAATGATGCAAAAAGTTATATCTACAGTTTATCCCGGCTCTAAGAAAATAAATTAGCTCAATGAAGGAAGAAAAAAATTTAAAATGCCATTAAATGTCAATTGTCACATGACATAAGACAAACATACTAATAACAGAGTCAATTATAATTTGTGGAGTACTTTCTATGTGTTAGATAGTGTTCTAAGCCCTGAAAATGCATTTAACTCTTTGATATATACACAATAATCCTCCTCATTTTCCAAAAGAAGATACTAAGGCACAGAGAGGTTCTGGAAAGGTAAGAGTTGACTCCAGTGTTTTGGATTCAGAGTCCATACTGCCTTTTGTGAAATATACACGAATCGTGGTAGAGCCACAATGTCTTAATACATCATTCAAAAATTAATGCAGAAACACAAAAAAGCTGTTATTACTGTATTTCAGAAACCACTGTATTTCTTTTAAGGCAGGAAGTACTGATAGATTAAAGCACAGCCACGCCACAAATTCAGTGCTATCTTTTCTCTCTTCTTAAAAAAAAAAAAGGAAAGAAAAAAAAAAGTTAAATTATTTTTGGTATCCTTTCACCTACAACTAATGATATGGTTATTTCTGGCATGTAATTTCAAGATTCAGTGTCACTACTTCTGAATCTGTCAGAATAACCGGTTTTGCAGCAAAATACTTCATTTGGGTCAGGGAATGATTCCGGTCCCAACTAGACAGGATCTCACATTCTCATAAGCAAAAGACAGAGGCTTAATTGTTCCAGTTTTGAGTATCCTGTACCTGAAACACCTGAAACGAGTGTTAACCTAGATAAGGATTTTGGAAAAGTTTATTAACTGGAAATCAGGGATAATCATGCCTATGGCTTTACCTTCTTTCCATGAATTTTCATTCCTCCTTTAAACAGTTCACTTGGGTCACATGTCTGGCACATGGTGGGTGCTTAATTTTTTTTTAATAAAGTCATTTTTGAATACTTAAAACTTTTCCACTATGTATTTATAAATTATTTTTAAGAACGAGGCTTAAACGCTGTTTCTAATTAAAATATTCCATAGGTAATAAGAAAGAAGTTTTAAAAACCTCTAATGCTATTAAAATTTTATTAGATCCTTCAGCTGGAACCTGACATGTCAGAATTTCCTAATAAGGCCCACGGCCCACGTTATAGTCAACCTCAGCATAGTTTAAGTTTTAAACAGAACAAGTGGACGGCTCTTTCCTTTATGCCACATATCAAGCACCATCCATCCCCATGCACTCAGGAGAGTGGCAGCCTCTGAGGGCCCGGTGTGAGCTTTTATCTTCTGGGCTTCAACGGCCTCAGTACCATGTACTGTGGGGTCTATTCAAATGTCTTCTTTGCTCCCACTGGACATGGAAATGGAAGCCCTTTTATTGACGCTTTCTTTCAATCCTGGTCTTGTCTTCTTTCCCTAGCCTTTGTTACTTGGTTCTCTGCTGCGGAGAGGGAGCTACAATCTTGATCAAATACCGGCTAGCGGTAGGCAAAGATAAAGGTGATGCCATGGCGTCAGCTGGGCTCCAGCTCCTCGCTTTCATCCTGGCCTTATCCGGGGTGTCGGGAGTGCTCACGGCCACTCTGCTGCCCAACTGGAAGGTGACTGTGGACTCAGGCTCCAACATCATAACGGCCATTGTGCAGCTGCAAGGGCTGTGGATGGACTGCACGTGGTACAGCACCGGGATGTTCAGCTGCACCCTGAAGTACTCCATTCTGTCCCTCCCCGTCCACGTGCAGGCTGCACGGGCCACCATGGTCCTGGCATGTGTTCTGTCTGCTCTGGGGATCTGCACTTCTACAGTAGGGATGAAATGCACTCACTTAGGAGGGGACAGAGAAACAAAGGGTCACGCTTCTTTTGCTGGAGGAGTCTGTTTCATGTCTGCAGGGATCTCCGGTTTGATACCAACGGTGTGGTACACTAAGGAGATCATAGCAAATTTTCTGGATCTGACAGTTCCAGAAAGCAACAAACATGAACCTGGAGGAGCCGTCTATATTGGATTCATTTCGGCCATACTGCTGTTTATCTCTGGCATGATTTTCTGCACTTCCTGCATTGAAAAGAATCCAGAAGCTTGGCTCTATCCACCCAAGCAGCAGCAAATCTCCATCACACAACCAGAGGGCAATTCAGCATACAACCTGAAAGATTATGTGTAAATAACTGTGTAATGAATATGGACTTTTTAGATGCCTGCTGTGACTTTTGTCTTGTTTTAGAGCAAGAATATAAATGAGGTCGTTGAAAATGCCACCAAACTACGGTGTGTAATTATTTATCTGTTTTAAGATTATTTTTCCATTACTATTTTCAAATTTTATCAAGAGGTTTACAATTGAGAGAGATTCTGTTAGAGGCAATTAATTGATGGCTTTTTTTTTTTTTTTTATCCTTTGAAGATAAACTGCTGATATATCTTCTGGGTTGTTATTTAATTGGATCTTATAAAAGAACTCAACTGCCAAGTATACAAGGCACCTTTCTCGGGTGCTGATCTAGGGTATCATCTGCTTTTGCTGTCTGTCTTCTGTCTGCAACACCACAGTGACTCGCTTGTTTTCAAGCCCCACTGTTTGAACCCCAGGGAAAGAAGAGATGTCCACCTCTCTTCAATGTTGCCCAAACCAGCTTCCCCCAGTTCCCACCTCCCTGCTTCTTTTTTCGTTTTAGAAAATCTATGTACATGTCTGAGAGCCAACAATATGATAGTCAAAGTTGGTAAATGCTACCACAGCAAAGCAAAACCAAATGAAACTAAATGCACACTGAAATCTCTGGAACTTGAAAGCCTCGGGTACAAAATAAGAGAATAAAAATCTGATTTAGAACGCTCTAAAAGTGCCGTCTGCTGCTGCTAGCAAGAGGATGCTCCAGATTAAGTCCATTTATCCTACAACAATTCAAGTCCCTCTACTTCCCTCTCACTGATTACTATTTGGATAATAAAAGTCACTTTTAAGTTGTCATTTTTCTCAAGTTTGATTCATGTTAGAAATGTTGTTCTCATAAATGAACTGCTTCAGTTAGTTAATAGAAAGACAAAGCATGTTTTTAAAAATATAAGTTAAATTATGATATATAATTCAAATAACAAAATAAAAACTGGATTTTTAATGTGCAATGGGGACAATACTGTTTCTAATAATTCATATAATTTAAACTTAGTCACTGTTCACCATAAAATGGTAAAGGGAGGAAAAAAAGGACTATTTCTTTGTACATTAATAACTCAGGAAGTAGGAAGAATATATTTTATGTGAGCACATATTTTTCATTTGTGCCTATAGAAGTAGAGGCTAAATTATTTTATACCTAGTTCATGCATTTCTCTTCTGCAACAATGTCATTAACTATTAACAGAATAGCTAAAGTGAAAAGGTACTATTTCATATGGGAATTAGGAAAAGACTTATTTAAACAGAAGTTTAAATGATTGTTTAAAGTACGGATTCCTGGGACGCCTGGGTGGCTCAGCCAGTTAAGCAGCTGCCTTCGGCTCAGGTCATGATCCCAGGGTGCTGGGATCGAGTTCCGCATCAGGCTCTTTGCTCAGTGGGGAGCTTGCTTCTCCCTCTGCCTGCTGCTCCCCCTGCTTGTGCTCTGTCTCTCTGACAAATAAATAAATAAAATCTTAAGAAAAATTGATTCCTTTAGGAATCAAAATATCTTCTAAACAAATGTTATATTAAAAATAACTGATAAAAAGAATATTTTTATGCGAATTAATGTGACAGGATTGCTTTGACACCTATATGGCTCTCTCATTTGGCTTCATGTGACTGGATTTATTTGCAGTTTATGTATCCTATAGTCCTTTTTTTAAAAAATTTTTTTAAAAAGAGTTTATTTTACAGAGAGAAAGAGATCACAAGTAGGCAGAGAGGCAGGCAGAGAGAGACAGAAGAGGAAGCAGGCTCCCTGTGGAGCAGAGAACCCAATGCGGGGCTTGATCCCAGGACCCTGAGATCATGACCTGAGCTGAAGGCAGAGGCTTTAAACCACTGAGCCATCCAGGCGCCCCTATGTATCCTATAGTCCTTTACCAAAAGTTTAGTATACATATTCTATGAAATCTATACTTCAAAAGATAATTTTTATTTAGCTCTGGGATATTTTCTTAAATAGATGCAGGAATGTCTTGAACTCCAGAGAAGCAGCCATTGCATACAAGTAATAGCCTAATTCTATCCAGACTGGACATACCAATGATGACACGGTTTGGAATCCCTCCAACCCTACAGGACTCCCCCCCATTGCACTGCTCCACCCGGAATCCTCCCACACTCACCCCTCACCTGCCCAAGCTCTGACTCATCCTTCAGGGTTCAGGTAGGTCTCCTTTGTGAACACAATCCTGACTCTCTGAAGAAGTTTGCTGCTTCCGTCTCCGTACTCTCAGAGAATGCTCTATCACAAATTATTAGTTTACATGATTGCATTTCCAACTAGACTGGGAGACAAGTGTCTCTTTTGCCTTTGTATTCTCAGTGACTTGCAAAAGTGATTTCAAGGGCAGGCCAATCCTACTTCGGGCTTTCATGTATGTACACAGACTGGTTTAAACCCTAGAAAGACTCTAGGCAGCAGGTACTATTCTTAGTACCTAGCGGGAACTGACGGAGAAAAATATTATCTAACTTGCCCAAGGTCTTCCGCTAGTAAATGGAGAGATGGCACTCAACCTGAGGGGACCCGGCTCGAGAGAGCAGGTGGGTACAAGGTCATACATGGCACAAGGCTACATGTCACATGTTACGGAATCTAAGTCTTGGGTTTGGGTTAAATGAGGATAAATCAGCACCTACTCAGCCTACAGAGGGGCTATGAGGATTCGATGAGATGTGCACACAGCATGAGTCGGGGGATAAGCACGCAATGGATGCTTCCCCGTGGTTCCTGGTCTAACCCAATGGTTTCTAGCTGGGGAGGGGGTTGAGCCTGCAGAGGACACATGGCAGCACCTGGAGACATTTCTGATTGTCACAATTGGGGGAGTGGTCCTGGAATACAGTGGGCGGGGGCCAGAAATGCTGTTAAATATCCTACAATGCACAAGATAGCCCAGGCAACAAAGAATTTTCTGGCCAAAAAATGTCGATAGTGGTAAGGTTGAGGAGCTCTGGTCTAACATATTTGAATATACTTAAAACACTCATTTTTTTTTTCTTTTAAATAAGAAGTTACCAAAACAAAAACCAAAAGAAGAAAACACCAGAAAGCCCCAGAATATCATGCTTGTTTTACCTAGGGAGCAGATCTGTGTATAGATTAACTGTGCATGTGTGTGTATGTAGGTATGTGTGTGTGTGTGTACGTACGTATACATGAGAAGAAATCAGCTAAGAGTTTGGGCAGAAATGTAGACACAGGTTAAGTCCAGAGAACTGGATACAGGAATGGATAGATTTAAGAGAAATGTAAGTGATGTTAGAAGGTGGTAACTACTGACTCACTGTACAAGTAAAGGTGAAAGGGGTGCCTTCAGATGCCCCCCCCCCCCCCGGGTGATTCCTGCTTGATGTGGGCAGGCGACATCATCAGTCAGCACTACACGCATATGGGCAGGAGCAGCCTGGGGTACGTAGACAGAGGTTCAATTCTGGAGTTAGTGTTTTCTCATTACATTCCTTTTATTACCATATTTTTAGCTAAATGGCTTTAGCATAAATTAGCTTTACTGACTTTTGAGGATTTCTATCCTAGCCTACAATCTTGCAGAACCTGTTGTATATCTCTTCATTACCTCCAATAACTTTTTTATTCACTTCATTGCACTTTATACATGCATAAAGTATCACCTGCAAAAATGCAATTTTGTTCCTTCCTTCCTTGGATTTGTAGTTTTCTTATTTTATTCTTGAGTAATTATTAAAATATAACTACTATTAAGATAAACTATAAATATAGTAAATATCCTGTTTCTATTCAACACTTACTTGATTTTTAAAAAAAGACTCTGGTAATTTTCTACTTTTAAAATTGGTTTTAGTTTACACATTTTTATTTTAGACTTGCCCACTTTCAAAAAGAATTTGAGGTTACTTACAATAAAATTTCTTGAATAGCAAGTATAAAGAAAATGATAAAGGTAAAAGACTAAAGTTACAAAGAAAATGAAGAGAGAAAAAAATGCTATTAAATAATCTTTGTTGAACGGTACACCAAAGGAATTAAACATGAAACATTCTAGAACTTCTAAGCAACCAAAGCACCAAAGTCCACACAAGAAATCGGACAGCTCCGTCTACAGACAGGCGCCCACCGATGCTGCTTGGGGCTTTCCCCAAGCTCCCACCGGGCTGCGCATCCATCCCCCAGCTGCTGTGAGTGCACAGTGCTAACGACTTATGGGTCTGGAACTGCCTCCCTTGATAGGTGAGGGCACCACTGCTCCTAGGAGGTGGCCAGAGCCAAAGACTGGCCACATAGGCGTACAACGGGCTGCTTCCTTGACTGACTCTGTGGGACAATTTGTGCCCCAGAGCTCCCCTTCTCCTCGCCACCCTTTAACCTGGTGGAATCAGGCTGAAGGAAGTCTCCAGGCAGAACAATATCCCTGGCTTAGCTTTTCCCCCTTTGCTTTAACCTTCCTCCCACATCACTCTTCTGAGAGCACTCAATACACCCCTTTCACAAAAATTCTTACCACAATCTCTGACTCCACAAAACCAGACCTAACACAGAAGAGCATTAGTTAAGCAGAAGAACGTTAAGTCTTCTGACCGTATGTCCAAAGGATTCTCAAATGCAGGATAACACAGAACAGAAATATCTTCAATATCAGATTTTGAAAAAAACACATACATGCCACAAAGGCATGAAAATGGCTTTGTTGTGTGAATCCACCCATTTTACTAAGATCGAGATTATTTCGCACAGAAGTCTAGCCCTCGATAGCTGTCAGCAAGGATAGCTGAGAGCTTCTGAAATGTGATCCTCAAAGGTCAGGCAGGGATGCCTGAAGTCCTGACCTTTTCTTTATAATGTTATGGGTATATCATCATCAATTCATCTAAAGTTGTACTGACAATATGCTTTAAATCTGTACCGTGTTTAGGGATAACTTGTTCCATATGCAATACTCCTAATATGAAAAATTAGATATAAACTATATGAAACTCTTAAAAATTAAAATCCATATAACTGTATCAGAATATACCAACTTAGTCCATAAATATTTGCTTATATATAGCTCATAATAGCTACCTTCCACTAACTGCCTCCAAATGCTAGATACTCACATTACTTCACACTGATTATCTCTATTTCTCAAAACAATCCTTTAAGGGTGACAATTCAGGATATGTTAAAGTTGAGCCTATTAATGTGACCAAGTTCTCATAATAAGGAACATTCGAATTCCAGGAGGTCTAGCTTCCTTTAAAATATTGCCAGTTCTTCCACTAGAGTATACTGCTCCTATCATCCTAGTCGAAAGAGCCTGTGGCAATTCTCCTTTTATAGTGACTTACCTAGTAGGTCCAACTACAGTATAGTGGTTAGACCTAAAGCCTATTCATTCTGTTGGAAGTATGTTAAAGATTTCACTTGAGAGAGAAAGAGAGCATGCAGTAGGGAGCGACAGAGGAAGAGTAAGAGAGAGTCTCAAGCAGACTCTGTGCTAAGCATGGAGCCTGACCCAGGGCTTGATCTCCCAACCCTGAGATAATGATCCTGAGATCACGACCTGAGCCAAAACCAAGAGTCAGATGCTTAACCGACTGTGCCACTCAGGTGCCCCTGTTGGAAGTATGTTAAGTTATGAGCTCCACGACCATAACTTTAAAAGAGAAAAATGACACAGAATTTTGAGGCTCTAGCTAATAGCTTAGTAGTTCTCAAACTTGAGTAATGTGAAGATCAGCTTCATCAGATCAGAAAAAAATTACTGTAGAACCCCAGAAATATGCGGATTCTCCGGGGTCTAGAGATATCAGCTTGAAACAAGTTTTATTTGCTCATGGAAGCATTTTTTAGTTATGAATTTGCACTGCAAATAAAATATTTTCTCTTCATTGGTAAAGTAATTTAACTCAAAAGTGAAATGGAAATACAAAATTTTAAAATTCTAACTTAAACTCTATATACTACAAACTCTAGGAGATTAAGGCACACTAGAGTAAGCCAACTGATATAATTTTATGACTCTAAGAGGTTGCATTTTCTGTAGATAGAAGAGAATCTGAGGTTCAAATTTTGGGGACAGTACTAGAGAAGTTAACGAGAGTAACGAGTTTGGCAAGAATTTAGGTCGACTAGCCAGGACAGGATTGTTACAGTTCCACAGATATAAAAGTTCTGTCATTAAAGTTTGATTATAAGTTAGTCTAAAGACCAATAAACAGAGGGGATTATAGATTCTCACAGGAAAAAGCCTAAGTGGTTATAAATATGTTCTTGAAATACCACAAAAGTAATGTTCATATCTAATTCTTAGGATTGGTTGAGAATAAGTACTGAATTTTAGTAAGTCTCTTTGAACATCTATAGAGAATTAACCTCCCTCTCTCAATTCCCCAATGAACCTGCCTGTACCTCTATTTTAGCACTTAGCATTTTTTACTTGTATTGTGGTTATTTGTGTTTATGACTTTCTCCGCTCGTGTTTAGAAAGCTTTAGCCAAAGGGACAGCCTTGTACTGTTATTTTGTCTTCTCTATAAAATTCTTCCCTTTCTTAAGAAAATAAAAACTTAAAAAATTTGCTCAATTATCAGTCAAATATTTTCTGGCTTTCCTCAGAGTATTCCTGATCTGCTCTATTATGGTAAAACTACTTCAGAGCAGCAGAGAATTCTTTTAGAACCAACATTTATCATTTGATTTACTGTTTTGCTTTATCATAATACATTCTCTCTCCGGCTTGATAACTGTGCTCCTAGATTACAAATAAATTCCCTGCATATAATATTTACAACATGATGAAAAGCATGTAAAGAAAATTGCTATATGTTTAATTTGCCAAAAAGCAAACATCCCTCAGTAAAGTGAACCGAAAATATAGCTAGCTTTTTTCCAAATAGTATTTTCATGAGGCCTTAATTCTAAAGGATAGAACATTTAATCAGTCGACCACATGTGTATCTTACCCCAAAATCAAAGATAAGGTTGGTAACAACCTCTAAACACCATCAAATGCCCTCAACTAGGTAATAAAAACAAAGAGAAACTTTCCACTAAAAATATTCCACAGTCCACTTAAGAAATCCTTGGTAAAATTCAAATAGCTTAAAGACTCTGGATCATAATAATCCTAACTATAAAAGCCTAAAAGTTAAGATCTTGCTATATTTGGGTCTGACACTATTCAAAATGTTATATACACACACATGTGCATTACAAGAAGAAAGCAAGCTAATATGATCAATTGGTTTTCTTCATTACAATGGCCACCTGTTCTAGGACAGAAAATACCTGAAAATACCTGACAGAAAATATGTGAAATCTGATGACAGCCTACAAGACATCTCCAGTCATTGAATTCAGTCTAGGTTCTAACAGGGTCTGTTATTTTGGAAGAAGTTATTTATAATGTCTGAAACCTTGAGATGCTAAAAGGAGCTGGTACTGAGAATGAGTTCTCTGAGCCTGACTCAGAAAAAGCTGAAAACTGTTATGTAAGTGGAAGATGGACTGCATTCTTATAGTCACCCCAAAAGCTCAGCTAATTGTGGTGGACGACATGGCAGAGGAAGTGGAAGGTGGTAGCAGAGAATATGGAGACTTCCCAGACCATGCTTTCAGATGTACAAGTAGGTCTAACACTATCGTTTGGGACCCCATTCTAAATATATAATCTGTATCTATCTAAATCTTAAAACCACATTATCAATTTTTTTTTGTGCTATTTACTTTCCTTAATAAATCTCAAGTAACATAAGGGAAACTTTACAAGACTTTATTCTGGAGAGTTTCAGCAAGTAAGGTGGCATCTGTTCCTCACCAGCTATAAACTCCCTGACGGCGGACTCCATGTCAGACTGGACACCCCCAGTTCCATCTGGCTAAGCCCAGGCCTTTGCATGCAATAGCTACTCAATACACATTTGACAAAAAAATAGATGAATTCTTATAATGTATGTCCTGTAGTGACTCATCCAGTAGTAGTTTTGCTAAAATAGACACCACTATATTGATTTTTATTTTTGGCAGAGAAACTTTGTAATTAGCATATAATAGTAACAGCCTAGTTTAAGATCCAACTATTTTACATGGATGATTTAATCACAAGTAACACTGCCAAAATAGGGTCTTTCAAAAAAGTGAAAAAAGGAGGACTGGAAGAAGACGGGAATAGGAGGGTCCTGCGCTCACCTCCTCCCATGTACACACCACGATAACAGCCACATCTGTGCAACCGTCTCTAAAAACGACCAGAAGACGAGCAGAACAGACCTTCCAGTGAATCACAGAGAGGTTGTGACACTGAAAAGGGGAGGAGGATCAGAGATACAGTTGGGAACCAAACCGCCAGTGAGACTAAGCACAACAAAAGGGACAACACAAGCACAGAGAAGCTAGAGGATTGGAGCCAACACCAGGCAATGAGAAGACAAGTACCCATTATAACTGGCTTTGAAAACCAGTGAGGCTTAACTTATGGTACTTTAAAAATTAGAGAGATTAATTCCAGGGCATAGGAAACTGAGTCCCCACCCTTAAAAAGCCAGCATAATAAATAACTTCATCCAAGACACAGCACAAAACCAGCAGTATGAGAAGTGATTATGATATACATGAAGGAGGTTTACTTACTAATCTCAAAATGTGCACTAGTGGGGCAGGGACCTTTAGAACCTCTCTCAGAGAACAAAAGTGCTCACAGGCAACATTTATCTTCCTCTCTCTCAGCCTAGATTACCTGGACATTTGTGGGAACCAGCACTAACACTCTCCATCTGTCTAGCTAGCACTGCACGCCCCTCCCACGTTCACCTGGTGGACCAGCCCCATCTAACCTCCCTGCTTTGGCAGGCATCCCTCCAAAGTGGCTCCTGCCCTGCCATACACTGCAAAAAGTGACTTCTGCCCTGGGGAGAGGGAGACCTAAACCCACAGAGCAGTCCAGTTCCAGTAGTTGAGACTTTTAGCTGGCTACACAGGGACAAAGTCCTGCCATTCCCTGTGCCCACAGCTGTGGCAGAGGCAGACTGCGAACACCTAGCCTGAATGCTGACCTTGCCCACCTACAAGCCCGCATGGTCTTCAGACAGTGCAAGCACTCAACAATGCAAGGACTGAGCCCTGTCCGGTGCACCCACAGCATGCGAAGTGGATCACTGCAGCTGACTGGGCTGAAGACAAATGTGGCTCTGTCACAACAGTCGGGCATATGCAGTCCATACAGGAGACCTCCCTGGAGCACCTGCTTCTTGTGACCAGGGCACCACGTGACTTCTCCTACACTAGGCCATTACTTTCAAGACAAGGAGACTTGGCTGACCTCCCCTACTCCAAAAAAATAAACAGAAAGTTAGACAAAAATGAAGAGACAGGAATATGTCCCAAATGGAAGAACGGAACAAAATCACAGCAATAGAGCTAAATGAAATAAAGATAAGCAAACTGCCTGATAAAAAATAAGAGGAAAGGTCATAAAGATATTGGACTTGAAAAAAAAATGGGTGAATCCACTAAGAACTGCATCAAAGAGAGAGAAAATATAAAACAGAACCAGTCAGAGATGGATTCAGTAACTGAAATAAAAAGACACAACAGAGGGAATCAATAGCAGATTAGTGGAGACAGAAGAGTGGATCAGTGATCTGGAAGACAGTATTGGAAAGTAATCAAGCTGAACAGCGAAAAGAAAAAACAAAAAATGAGAATAGGTAAAGGGATCTCAGTGACATCAAGTGTAATAATATTTGCATTGTACAGATCCTAGAAGGAGAAAATATAAAAAGGAAGTAAACTTATTTGTGAAGAAACAATATCTGAAGCCTTCCCTAATCTGGGAAAAGAGATACCTAAATCCAGACAGCACAGAAAGCTCCTAAAAAGATTAACCCAAGGGGGTCCACACCAAGGCACATAATAATCAAAATGTAAAAAAGTAATGATAAAGAGAGAATGTAAAAGTAGCATGAAAAAGAAATAGTTACATACAAGGGAAACCCCATAAGGCTATCAGTTGATTTTTCAGCAAAACTTTGCAGGCCAGAAGGAGTGGCATACATTCAAAGTGCCAAAAGGAGAACCACCACCACCACCACCACCACCAACAACAACAAACAAAAAACCCCCGGTAATCAGGAATACTCTAATCAGCAGGGTTATTATTCAGAATTGAAGGTTAGATAGAGTTTCCTAGACAAACAAATGTTGAAAGAGATCATCACCACTGAAAAAGACTTAAAAGAAGTGTTAAAAGGGACTTGAGTAGAAAGAAAAGGTCATAACTAGAAGAAAATTACAAAAGAAAAAAAACTTCACAGACAAAAGCAAACTTCTAATAAATCCAGTAGATTAAATCACGAATGGGGCGCCTGGGTGGCTCAGTGGTTAAGCCTCTGCTTTTGGTTCAGGTCATGATCTCAGGGTCCTGGGACTGAGCCCTATATCCGGCTCTCTGCTCAGTGGGGAGGCTGCTTCCCCTTTCTCTCTCTGCCTGCTTCTCTGCCTACTTGTGATCTCTCTCTCTCTAATAAATAAAATCTTAAAAAAAAATCATTTATTAAGCCAGTATGGAGGTTAAAACACAAAAGCAGTAAAATCAATTGTATCTATAAAACTCAGCCAAGGGATTTCACTTTTTATAAAATAAAAAGATGTAAAATATGTAAAATATCATATACATAAAATATGGAGGGGGAATAAAAATACAGTGCTTTTAGAATGTGTTCAAACTTAAGCAACCATCAACTTAATAAGATCATTATACACATAAGATGATATATATGAATCTATTAGTAACCAAAAATCAAAACCTGTAATAAATATACAAAAAATAAAGCAAAGAAATTCAACCATAGCACTGAAGTCATAAAACCACAGGGAAAGAGAGCAAGAAAGAAAAATAGAGAACTATAAAAACAATGAAAAAAATGGCAATAAATACATACCTATCAATAATTAAATGCATATGGACTAAATCCTCTAATTAAGAGACATAGGGTGACTGAATTAAAAAAAAAACACACAAGATCCAACTATACGTTGCCAATAAGAGACTCACTTAAGATCTAAAGACACATACAGACTGAATGTAAAGGGCTGTAAAACCATACACCATTCAAATGAAAGTGAAAGAAAAAGGTGTCAGGGTAGCAATACTTACATTAGACAGAAAAGACTTTGTAAAACAAAGACTGTAACCAGTGACAAAGAAGGGCACTATATAACGATAAATGGAAAAATCCAACAAAAGGATATAACAACTGTAAATAGCTATGCACCCAACACAGGCACACCCAAATACATAATGCAATTATAATAAACAAAAAGGGAGAAACCGACTGTAATACTATAACAGCAGGAGACTTTAACACCTGACTTACATAAATGGATAGATCATCCAGACAGAAACTCAATAAGGAAATGGTACCTCTGAACAACACAAGACACCAGAGAACCTTACAGATACATTCCATTCAAGAACATTCCATCCCAAAATAGCAGAATACACATTATTTTCAAGTACACATGAAACATTCCACAAGACAGAGCATATGATGGGCCACAAAACAAATCGCAATAAATGTAAGAGTGAAATCATAATGAGCATCTTTTTCAACTAAAACAATATAAAACTAGAAATCACTTACAGTAGAATACGTGGAAAGAACACGAATATATATATGGAGGCTAAACGACATGCTATGAAACAATGAATGGGTCAGCCAAGAAATCAAAGAGAAAAATACATGAAACAAATGAAAATGAAAACATATCAGTTCAAAATCTTGGGGATGCAGCAAAAGCAGTACCAAGAGTGGTTTATAGCAACACAGGCCTACTTCAAGAAACAAGAAAAATCTCAAAAAACCCGAACCATACACCTAAAACAGAAAAAGCAGAATGAACAAAGCTCAAAGCTAGAAGGAAAGAAAGAATAAAGACTAGAGCAGAAATTAAAATAGAGGCTTAAAAAAATAGAAGAAATCAACAAAAATAAGAGCTGGTTCTCTGAAAAGATAAAATTGATAAACCTTTAGCCAGATTCATAAAAAACAAAAAAACCCCCAAAAACCCCAACAGGGGCGCCTGGGTGGCTCAGTGGGTTAAGCCTCTGCTTTCAACTCAGGTCGTGATCTCAGGGTCCTGGGATGGAGTCCTGTGTCGGGCTCTCTGCTCGGCAGGGAGCCTGCTTCCCCCTCTCTCTCTGCCTGCCTCTCTGCCTACTTGTGATCTCTCTCTTTGTCAAATAGATAAATAAAATCTTAAAAAAAAGACAAATCAAATAAAATCAGAAATGGAGGAGAAAAAATAGTACCATAGAAATACAAAGAAGTACAAGAGAATATTACGAAAAATTGTATACCAAAAAATTGGACAACTTAGAAGGAATGGACAAATTCTTAGAGAACATATACTATTCCAAAACCGAATCAGGAAAATAGAGAAAACTTGGACAGACCGATGATTAACACAATTGAATCAGTAATCAAAAAACACGACAATGAACAAAAGTCCAGGACCAGATGTCTCTACAAGGGAATGAACTCTACCAAACATTTCAAGAGTTAATACTTACTCTTCTTAAGCCATTCCAAAAAATAGAAGAGGAATGAAAACGTCCACATTCATTCTACAAGGCCAACATTACCCTGATACCAAAACCAGTTCAAGATACTACAAAAAAACTATAGGCCAATATCTCTGATGAACAAAGGATGCAAAACTCCTCACAAAGTATTAGCAAACCAAATTCAACAATACATTTAAAAAACATTCACATCAAGTAGGACTTATTCCAGAAATGGCAAGGGTAGTTCAATATTTGCAAGTCAGTCACTATAATACATCATGTTAATAAGATATAGGACAAAACCCATATGATTGTCTCAATAAATGCAGGAAAAGCACTTGACAAAATATATCCATTCATGATAAAAACTCTCAGCAAAGAGGGTTTAGAGGGAACATACCTTAACATAATAAAGGTCATATATGAAAAACTCACAGCTAACATCATTGTTAATGGTGAAAAACAGAGCTTTTCCTCTAAGATCAGGAACTACTCTCATCTCTTACTCAATGCAGTACTGGAAATCCTAGGTGCAGCAATCAGACAAAAAAAAAAGAAATAAAAAGCATCCAAAATGGTATGGAAGAAGTAACTGTCACTATTTGCAGATGAAATGATATTATATATGGAAAAACCTAAAGGCTCCACTAAAAAACTATTAGAACTGATAAATGAATTCAGTAAGGTAGCAGGATACAAAATTAATATATAGAAATCTACTGCATTTCTATATACTAATACCACAGTAGCAGAAACCAATCCCATTTACAATTGCACCAAAGAGAATAACATACCTAGGAATAAACTTAATAAGGAGGTGACCACCTATATTCTGAAAACTATCAAACACTGATGAAAGAAATTGAAGAGGACACAGATAGAGTCCATGCTTATAGACTGGAGGAACCAACATTGTTAAAATGTCCATACTACCCAAAGCAATCTATAGGTTCAATGCAATCCCTATCAAAATACCAGCGTTATTTCGTAGAACTAGAATAAATAATACTAAACTTTTTATGGACTCACAAAAGACCCCAGTAGCTAAAGTAATCTTGAGAAGAACAAAGCTGGAGGTATCACAATCCCAGATTTCCAGGTATACTACAAAGCTATGACAATCAAAACAGTATGGTACTGGCACAAAAACAGACATGTAGGTCAAGAGAAAAGAACAGAGAACCCAGAAGTAAACCCACCATTATACACTCAACTAATCTTTGACAAAGGAGGCAAGAATATACAATGCGGAAAAGACAGTCTTTTCAATAAATGGTGCTGGAAAAACCAGACAGCTACATGTGAAAGAGTTAAGCTCAAAAACTTTATTATACCATACACAAAAATAAACTTAAAATGGATTAAAGACCTAAATGTGAGACCAAAACCGTAAACCCCTAGAATATAACAGGCAAGTAATCTCTTTGACATTGCCATAGCAATATTTTTCTATGTCTCCAGAGGCAAAGGGAAACAAAAACAAAAATAAACTATTAGGACTATACCAAAATAAAAAGCTTTTGCAGAGCAAAGGAAACCATCAATGAAACAAAAGGCAACCTACAGAAATGGCAAATGTCGGTGAGGATGTGGAGAATAAGGAACACTCGGGCACTGTTGGTGGAAATGTAAACTGACCAAAGACTGAAAAACACTTTGGACATTTTTCAAAAAATTAAAAACAGAAATACCATATGATCGATGTATTTACCCAAAAAAACTGAAAAACACTAACCTGAAAAGATACATGCACCCTGTTTATAGCAGCATTATTTACAACAGTCAAGATATGGAAGCAATCCAAGTGTCCTTTTATAGATGAATGGATAAAGAAGATGTAGTATGTATGTATAACACACACACACACACACACACACACACACACACACACAGGAATATTACTCAGCCATAAAAAAGAATGAGATCTTGCCTTCTGTGATAACATGGAGGGACCTAGAATGCATATGCTAAGTGAAATATGTCAAACAGAGAAAGACAAATACCATGATTTCAATTATAAATGGTATCTAAAAAACAAATGAAAAGACACTAAGAAATGAGTAAATCTAAAACCAGACTTAACTAGAGAACAAATTGGTGGTTGCCAGAGGGAAAGTGGGTGGGAAGATGGGTAAAATAAATAAGATCAAGAAGTACAAACTTCTAGTTATAAAATAAGTCACAAAGATGAAAACTACAGTATAGGGAATATATTCAATAATACTGTAATAATATTATATGATCACAGAGACTGACCACAGTTACTGTGTGAGCACTAAGTAATGTATAAAATTGCTGAATCAGTATGTCGCACACCTGAAACTAATAAAACACTGGACGTTAAATTGAACTTCAATAAAAAAAGGTGGAAAAAAATTCACAATAAAAAAATGTTTGATGTAACTTGATTTAGAGGTCTATTAAGAAATCACCAAAACAAATACTGATTTCTTTTTTTGAGGATTAGGTGACCATACAATTTATCTTCCATACTGGAAAACTTTGAAAAGTACAAGTGATAATGATACTACCACCACTAGGGCCACGTGAATAAACCTAGACATTTGGTCACTATTAAAAGGAGAAAAATTAGGACAAGAACTATTCACATATGTGATTTTTCTTGCTCTGGCGAGATAAAAAGTACAGTTTGCATATAAATGAAAATCAAATTCTAGAGATAATTTCCTATTACTTATCATCAGATGAAAAAAGATTTACAAATAAACAAACTTACCTCTGGTTTAGGGACAAAAGCCTGACCCGGAATTGTCAAGATGTGCTGCACACTGCAGAGGTACTGGGCCATAATAGAAAGGCGACTACGCTGCTTGCTTCCTGTATTGGCTGTCAGTCTCTACGGAAGGACAAGAGGAATTTTAGCAAATAATTAATCCAGTCTGATCAGATAGAATGCAGTCAATATTCTATTATCTATGAACACTAGGTGGAGTTTTGAGATAAATTTTAGAACACAGGCTATCTGACACATGATACATAGATAGCAGGGGGAACATTTTCCTCCAATATCAGCTCAAGTACACTTAAGAAGTGTGAATTTTATCCTATATAATGCACTCAGAAACCAAATAAGAAAACATCCCTACTATCGGATGTTGGGGATTTTCAAACACCTATTCTGTAGAAAGTCCTATATGAAACAAGTGATCAATATGTATTTGATGAGTGAAGAAATTAGCAAACACAATTAAGAACTAAAGATGCGTATTTCATTTTATGAATTACCAAAAATCTACGAAGGAACATTTTCAATTGTGTACTTTTCTTTATTTAAACGTAATAGAACCTTGAATATTCAGAACTCTTGGAGAACTGTTTTTGGAGAACTGATTTTTGCAAAAACCAGGAATTCGTTCTTTTAAGAACCCAAACAGTTCAATTTTAAAATCAGGTATATCTAAATTAACTCATAAATGCAATGCAATTTCAACCAAAATCTCGAAAGGATTTTTTTTTTAAGACCTTTAAATTCCATAAAATTTTATATGGAAAAGCCAAGGGCCTGAAAAAGCCAGGAAGCTCCTGAAGGACATCAATAACATGAGGAGGGCTGAGGCAGACCTACTGTAGGAGGTATCACAACTAAGGCAGTATGGTATTGTTTCAGGCACAGACACACCGATGGAACAAAGGCCTTAAAAACAGACCCAAGGGCATATGAGTATTTGCTATGTGACAGATGTGATGTAACAACCACTAATGGGAAAAGGATAGACCACTCAGTGAGAGACACTGGTATTAAGTAGGTATATCTACAGCAGGCAGAACTCCCTATCTCATACCATCACCAAAAATAAATAACAAATGAATTAACAATAAGTAAAAAGCCAAACTAAAATTTTTGATAAAGTACGTATTGATGACCCCACGGTAGGGAAAAATTTCTGAAAAGATGCAAAAGTGGAAGTCGTAAGAGACTCATATTTTGCTCTATTAAAATTGAAAACATCTGTATAATAAAAACAGTACAATCATATGTCACAGACTGAGAATATATTTCAAACTCCTATCTGACAAAGGATTGGTGTTCAGAACATGGAAGAAACTCCTACACATTAATTACCAAAAAATAAACATTAGAAAATCTGGTAAGAAATAGGATAAAAGCACCCAAATGACCCATAACCATAAACTATGCTCAACCACATTACAAATTAGGGACATGAACTCTAATGAGATGACAATTACATATCTGTGAAATGAACAAAATTTAAACAATAAAAGAGAACCTGGCAGAACCTAGAACTGGTGAATATATGGAACCAGAGGAACTCCCTTTCACTGCTAGTGAGAAGGGCGACTGATACAAGCACTTTGGACTACAATTTGGCAATACATACAGGAAAGCTGAAGTTGACTGCACCCTCATAACTCTAAATCCACCTCTAGGAATATATTCTAGGGAACAGTTTATGTAGTTACACAAGGAAATACTGTGTAAGAACGTTCACTGCAACATTGTGCATGCATAGCTTCCAAAAAGGTAGAAAAACATAAAGGCCATCAACAGGAATAAGTGAATGGTGTTACCAACAGATACCCAAATAGAAAATGATGAAGTGGCAGAAAATATGTAGAGCATAATTTCATTTATATGAAAACTTCAAAACATTTCTTATGGGTTCCTCTGTGTGCGTGTGTGTGTGTGTGTTTATCTATCAATGCATGGGAATGATGAATATCAATTTTAAGAGTACATTCACAGGAGAGAAAGGGGATAGAAGGAGGTACCACGCATGTCTACAATATTTTATTTCTTACAAAAAGACAAAAACATGGCAATATGTTAAAACTGGATTAAAAAACTGGGTGCCCTGATTTTTTTTAAAAGTGTATCCTACTTTTCTTGTGTTCTTAAGAGTTCACTGGGTATTCTAAATCTCTTGTAAGTGATACAGGGTCAACATTATGAATATTATAAACCACATAATTTGGCTTGTAAGAGCTTTGCCTTAAGTAAGATTTAAAAAACAGGTTTTAAACCGAGATGTTCAGAAAGTTTCCTATGGGCAAAGTTGTAGATTTTGTAACATTTATTTTGCTACTCAGAAGCCATCTCTCCACCTCCCCCTCTTTTCAAATAACCTGGCTCTTGTCTATATTTAGACATCTAAAGTTATTGGGAGGGTGAGTTCAGAACAAGTGATGAGTTGCTTTAGTATAAATGACAAAAGTAAATTTTTCCTTAATAAACTGTAAAACCAAGAAACATATATATTCTCAAAAATCAAAACAAACACTAGAAACACATATTTAAAGAATAAACATGAATCATATGGTAAAAAATATTTCTAGCTTTTCATAGATTTCTTTTGTAGCTTAATGGTACTACTGGCATGAAAGCAAAAAATTCAAAGTGCATTGTACAACTGGCATACTTCAAAGCAGTTGTGTAAAACTAAAATCCTGCATGAATGTAATCACAAAATTAAAATAAAAACCAAAAAATGTCTGCACTTGAAAATTATTATTTCATGCTAAATTCTATTCCATTATTTTACTTTACATCTCGAAGGTGTTTTCACTGATGAATTCGGTCAAATTTTAAAAATCACTTTAGTCCAGAAGCAAACAAGGGAGGCATGCAGGGTAAACACTCTGGACACAATTTCACTTCGAGCGCGAGGCATCCACTCCTGCCAGGGAAGCCTGACCCACCCAAACTGCAGCAAATGCACGTAGGCTGTGGAGATGAAAACGTGTGAATCGTATAACTGAATTTAGAAGAAAGCAGCACACACATACCCATCCTGAGCTCATTATGGAATAATTCAAGCCACAGAGCAGAAAGCTCTGCAAAAACTTTCATTAAAAACTAGCACAAGAGTTAAATGGTCAATCAATCATTCAAACATGAGTTAATATTTCTGTGATAGTTAGGTTATAGGTAAAGCTATGAAAATTCAAACTCCATTACAAGATAGAGGATTTTAACAAACAACAGAAGGCCAAGAAACCGAACCAGTTAATTTTTCAGTAAAAGAAAACCTCTAACCCTTGAGATTTTAAAAGCATTCTGAGTATAAGAAAAACAAAGGGTCAAAGACTCCACAAGGACAGTGTTATTTTCATCCTTATTCATCTAAAATAATTTTAACTACAAGTAGAAAAATTAGACTTATTCTTGAGAAGCCACACAGCCAAATATCAGGGACAAGGAAAATGATATAAATTACTGGTGAGGTGACTCCCTCCCTCCCTGTTACAGATGTGACCATTAAATGGCCAAGGTCTCCTAAAGATGGGAGGACATAAACAGGCTAATCCTGGACCCAGAAAGAAAAGACCAAAGGTCCAGTCACGTAAAGAACTTGAACATCATGACTTCAGCAGAAAACCTATAGCCTGTTTTCAAGTTCAGCTTTCCCTGTAACTAGCTCCATGACCTTCTGGAAGACATTAAACTACTCTCAGCCTCAGTTTCATCATCTATAAAATGAGGTTAGATGAGATTTGTTAAGGTCTCATTTCCTGCTACACACCGTGATTCCATTTTATGAGCTGTAACTTTATACTGTCTATATGTTCTTTAATGTGTGTGAGCTGATTTCTTCTATTTAGACCCTGCAGACCTAGAGAGAAGGGAAGATCGTGTTCATTTACTTCTGTTCTATAACTCACAAAGCCAAGCAAAGTGAATGTTTAAAAATGCTATCTGTGGAATATAAAATTACAAATATGACAGTGTCAAGAGCAAACAAAGATTACATAAGAAAATGCTGCTATGTATTATCCTGTTGAAACTTTCACATGCAAAACATGAAAACTGGTCAGAGGAACAGTGTTAACTTTTAAAGCACTCCATAAATTATAGACTCAATATAAACTCTTCTCAATATTCATACTAGAATTTAACTAAAATCAACTTTTTTTTGGTTAAAGAAGAATAATTGCATATGGTGGAGTTAAAGCAACACTATTATTAGTAACCACAACCGACATTCTGAGTCACTGAAAATATTACTCCACCTCTTAAGCCTCTGTTCCTTTGCATTTTCCCCCAAAAGCATTAGACTAACATAGTGTTTTGCATCTCTATTGTGTTATTCAAGAATAAAAATACCATAATAATTATGTTATATGAGAAAATAAAAGTCCAAGGACAAATCAAAAGGCTGAGATAACAACAAAGAAAACTACTAATACGGGCTCGACGCAAACATACAGAAGACAGTTAACAGATTCATGAGCAGAAAATGACACTGACCCTGGGAAAGTGGTGATGACAGCATTCCTAACAAACACAAAAGGGTCCTACATTTTTGTGATGGAAAAATTTTTTTAATATTTTTAAAAAATTATTTATTTGACAGAGAGAGAGAGAGAGAGACGCAGTGAGAGAGGGAACAAACAGGGGATTGGGAGAGGGTGAAGCACGCTTCCTGTTGAGCAGGGAGCCCAATGCGGGGCTCGATCCCTGGACCCTGGGATTGTGACCTGAGCCCAAGGCAGACGCTTAACAACTGAGCCACTAGGTGCCCCATGTGATAGAAAATTCTAAGACTACTAAGAAAATGATTTTATGGCTAAATACTCTAAAGCAAAGTTTCCTATCCTTGGCATTACTGACATTTTGGGATGTTAAATGTGGAATAATTTTCTGCTGTGGTGAACTGAAAGATGTTTACTATCCACTAGACAGCAAAAGCACCCCCCAGTTATGACAACCAAAAATATTTTCAGACAGGCAGGAGGTAAGCGTATAGCGAAGCAGGAGGACCCTGAGCTTATCTCCTCCCATGCACATATCTGCAGCTACATATGGAGGAATTCTCCCTAAGAATGACCTGAAGACTTCCAGAACAACTCTTAGATAGCTCTAAGTATGAAGACAAAGCCACAACAAGAAGGGGAAAAGGGACAAAGACGTGGTCAGGTCAGAAACCAAAACCTGGAACTGAGACCCACAAGTGGGAGGGGATTTCACAGGTGCAAAGGTCCTCTCTGAAAAGTGAGAGGTTAGAGCCCCACACCAGACACCCCCCACCCTGGAGATCTGCACAGGAAAAGAAGCTCCCATAACCCATTTTTGATAAATCATCTAGGCTTACCTTTCAGAGAACTGGAGAGCCAGAGAAAACTGAGACTCCACACTTAAAGGGACCGCACACAATCTCACTTGCCCCGAGACCCACCACAGAGGCAGCAGTTTGAAAAGTGCCTGGGCCGTACATAAAGGAAATTTACTGTGGAGTTTTAGGGAGCATACCAAAGGGGCAGGGTTCTATAAGAACTTTATCTGAGAACAGAAATGCTGGCAGGCACTATTCTTCTGGCCCTCCTTCAGCCTAGACATCTAATGCTGGTTGGGGACCAGTCTGACACTATCCATATGCCTCGCTAGCACTGCTTGCCCTAACCCAGAGTTCCCCTGCAGACCTGCCTTGCCAAACCCACCTTCCTGGCAGGCGTTTCTTGGCTCCTGTCCTGCACACCTAACAGATAGCCTCAGTGGAGACTGCTGCCCCTAAAAACAACACCTGCTGGGAAAGTGGGGGGGGGCACCCCTGCCCACCAGTGCACCTGCTGGAATCATGGGTCAGTCACAGCAGAAGGGTGCACATGGCCAACACAGGGGACACCCCTAAAGCACCTAGTTCTTGACTGCATTTCTATGCCCCATGGCACACCTTCCATATAAGGCCACTACCTTCAATGCCAGGAGTCATAGCTGACCTACCTAATATATATAGAAACAAACACAGACAGTCAGACAAAATGAGCAGAAAGAGGAATAGGTTCCAAAGAAAAGGACAAGACAAAAATCTCAGAAAAGAACTCAATGAAAAAGAGATAAGCAATCTACCTAAATTAAGAGTTCAAAGTAATGGTTATACAGATGCTCCTCAAACTTGGGAGAGGAGTGGATGAACTCAGAGGGGACTTCGACAAAGAGATAGAAAATGTAAAAAAAGAACAAATCAGAGCTGAAGAATACAATAACCAAAATGAAAAACACAACACAGGGAATCAACAGCAGATTAGAGGATCCAAAAGAACAGATCAGTGATCTGGAGGATAGGGTAACAGAAATCATTCAAGTTGAACAGCAAAAAGAAAAAAGAATGAAAAAAAAAATGAGGACAGGTTAAGAGACCTCTGGGATACATCAAGCATACTAAGATTCATATCATAAGAGATACCACAAAAAGAAGAGAGAAAGGGAAAGAAAAGTTAATTTTAGGAAATACTAACTGAAAGATTACCTAATCTGGGAAAGAAGACAGATATCCAGGTCCAGGAAGCACAGATACCCCTGAACAAGATGAACCCAAATAGGTGCACATGGAGACATACTAATTATTAAAATATCAAAAATTAAAAATCTTAACAGCAGTAAGAGAAAAGCAACTAGTTATGCATAAGGAAACATCCAAAAAAGAGCTGATATTTCAGCAGAAAATTTGAAGGCCAGAACACATATGTTCAAAGTGCTGAAAGAAAAAACAAACCCTACAACCAAGAATCTCGCCCAGCAAGAAAGATTATTATTCAGAACTGAAGGTAAGATGAAGAGTTTCCTAAACAAACAAAAATTAGAGGAGTGCATCACCACTAAACCAGCCTTGCAAGAAATGTTAAAGGGAATTCTTTAAGCAGAAAATACCAAAACTAGAAGAAAATAATAAAAGAAAAAATTTCACTGATAAAGCAAGTATTATACATTAAAGGTAGTAGATTGGGGCACCTGGGTGGCTCAGTGAGCTAAAGCCTCTGCCTTTGGCTCAGGAATTGAGCCCTGTGTTGGGCTCTCTGCTCGGTGGGGAGTTTGCTTCCCCTTCTCTCTCTGCCTGCCTCTCTGCCTACTTGTGATCTCTCTGTGTCAAATAAATAAATAAAATCTTTAAAAAAATAAAATAAAATAAAATAAAATAAAATAAAATAAAATAAAGGTAGTAGATCAGTCCCTTATAAGGCTAGTATGAAGGTTATGACAAAAGTAGTCAAATCAACTGTATCTACAATAATTAGGAATATACACATAAAACGATGTAAAATGACATCAAATACATAGAACATGGGCAGGGGGATAAAATAGTAACACTTTTAGAATATGTTCAAACTTAAGCAACAATCAATTTAAACAGATGACTATATACATAGGTTGTATTATATCAACCTCTTAGTAACCACAAAACAAATAATAGATACACAAAAAAATCGAGAAAGAACAAAAGATCAACACTGAGTAAAGATCAGACGGAAGAGGGCAAGAGAAGAGAGAATTAGAAAGAAAATCAGAAAACAATGAATAAAATCACAATAAGTACATATCAATAATTACATTACATGTGAAAGGACTAAATTCTCCAGTTAAAAGACACCAGGTGACAAGCAGACACAAAAATAAGGCCCATTTATATGTTGCCTATAAGAGAATCGTCTCAAATCCAAAGACACAGACTTAATACAAAGAGATAGAAGATATTCCATGCAAATGAAAGAGAAAGAAAAAAAGTTGTGTAGCAGTACTTAACACTGGACAAAATGGATTTTAAAACAAAGACTAACAAGACAAAGAAGGGCGTTAGTAATAAAGGGATCTATTGCAAGGGATCCATTGTAAATATCTATGCATCCATTGTAAATATCTATGCATCCAACATATCTAGCACCTAAGTATATAAATACACAGAGCAAATATTAACAGACACAGAGGGACAAAACGTAATACAATCATAGTAGGGGACTTTAGTATCTCTCTTATATCAATTGATATTTCACCTAGACAGAAAATCAACAAGGAAACAGTGGCTTTGGAGGACACACTAGACCAAATGGACTTTAACAGATATACACAGCACATTCCATCTAAAAACAGAATACACATTCTTTTCAAATGCGCATGGAACATCCTCCAAGACAGATCACTTGTTGATCCACAAAATAAGTCCCAATAAATTTCAGATTAAAATCCTATCAAGCAGTTTCCAACCACAATGATATGAGGCCAAAAAAATCAATTACAATTAAAAAAGAAAAACTGGAGGGGTGCTGTGGTGGCTCAGTTGGTTAAGGGTCTGACTCTTGATTTTGGTTGAGGTCATGATCTCAGGGTCCTGAGATCAAGCCCCACGTTGGGCTCCATGCTCAAGGAGGAGCCTGCTTGAGATTCTCTCTCTCCCTCTGCCCCTCCCCACTGCTGCTGATGCTCTCTCAAATAAATAAAATCTTAAAAAAAAAAAAAAAAAAAAACTGGAGAAAATGCAAACCTGTGGAGGCTAAAAAACATACTATTAAACAACCAATGGGTCAATAAAGAAATCAAAGAGAAAATTAAAAAAAAATACCTTGAGACAAATTAAAATGGAAATACAACATCCCCAAATCTCTGGGATGTAGCAAAAGCAGTTCTAAGAGGAAAGTTTATAGAGAAACAGGCCTACCTCAAGAAATAAGAAAAATCTCATATATGTAACCTTACACTTAAAGGAGCTAGAAAAAGAATAACAAAGCCCAAAATTAATAGAAGGAAGGAAGTATTGAAGATCAGAGTAGAAATAAATGAAACAGAGACTAATAAAACAGTAGAAAAGATCAATGAAACCAAGAGCTGGTTCTTTGAAAAGATGAACGAAATTGGTAATTAAAATCCCTGAGCTTTGGTATTTTTTTTCTAAGAGAGTGGGTGGGGAATGGAGGGACAGAGGGAGAGAGCGAACAAGAATCTTAAGCAGGTTCCACACCCAATGTGGAGCCAGATGAGGGACTCAATGTCACAACTCTGAAATCAAAGTCAAGACACTTAACCAACTGAACCACCTCAGTATTCTTTTCTATCAAAAGTTAGTGGATGAAAGGTTAAAAGGACAAAAGTTAAAAGGATGAAAGGTACAGCATAGGGAATATAGTCAGTGGTACTGTAATAGTGTTGTAGTGTGAGAGACAGTAGTTACATTTGGGGGGGAAAAGAGCATAACATACAGAGTTGTTGAATCACTATGTTGTACACCTGAAACTAAGGTAACATTGTATGTCAACAACAATTAAAAAAATACTTATTTCATTAGGTGACTTTGAGGCTTAAATAAAAAAACATATGTAAAGTGGCTATTGGTAGGCATTCCATAAGTCAGAGTTGATATTATCATTACCACAGGCAAATAAAAAACAAGGCAAGCCTTACGACTACCTAGCTTGCAGTCTGGAAACTACACTCTAGCTCCAACAAGGCAGGAGTATAAACAGAGTCCAGAGGTCTCCTCGATGTGAGAAGACAGAGGCCAGAGCTCTAGCAGGCTGAGGCAGTCAGAATTTGTGAGGCAGACTACTGGGTACGGGAACAGAGAGAGAGACACACACACAGTAGAACAGAAGGGAGGGAAGGAGAGGGAGCTCCTGAGATATTCAGAGGGATCCTTTTAAGTCTGGCTGAGTATTGATCTGTAAGTACATGAGGTTGGGAAGCTGGGAGGTGGGGAAAGTATTATCAGAAAGTAGGACAAAATGGAGCTCACAGAGGGTTAGAAATAATTAGTATTCCCAACAGCCAAGTGAAGAGCTCTTGAAATACCCAGGGCACTAGATGGATTCCTCTGAAAAGCTGTGACTTAGTCCCGGGACTTAATTAGCCTCAGATTAAAGGCTGCTAAGAACCTGTCATAACAAAGCTCAAAAGCAACCTTCAAACCAATCTGCAAGTGACTTATCAATGTGCCAGAGTAAAACCCACCACTCAACCCAAGCCCTCAACAAGATTAAAACAAAACAAAAACCTCACAAAATCTAGTTATCTTGTCAAAAATTTCCAGGCTCGCAAAGAAGCAGAAAAATAGGACCCACAGAAAGAGGAGGGGAAAAAAAGCAAACAGTAAAATAGTACAGAAATAACAGAGGTAGTGAAATACTCAAAGACCTTTAAACAGCTATTATAAATATTATACCTATGCACAAAGATGCCAAGGAAAGCATGAACATAATGAGGTAAGGGAAAATATAAGACCCAAATGGAACTTCTAGAAGTAAAAATAAAATACCTGAAATGAAAAATAAATTAAGTAAAATTAACAACGGGTTAGACACTGTAGAAAAGAGCCATGAATTTGAAGACACAATAACTGGAATTTGTTTTTTATACTGAGTTATTATTGGTGCTTCTAAGTAGATGTGTTTAGAATAAAGTGTGATGATACAGGTAAATTCAACACATCAAGAGAGTTGTACGGCATCTGTTCATAAAAGATTATATATTATACAAACAATTCAAGTCATACAAAACCACTTTTCAGTGTCTTTTCAACTAAGAATCCTATTCAGCATGCTTCCCTCCTCAGGTGGTTCACACGGAGCAAGCTTTGTGCTCAGTTTTTTATTTTCTTCTACTAATAGCTTTATATTTCTCATTTCTTGCTAATTCTAGGCGAAGCAGCTCTATTTCTGGATTTTCTGGGTTAGCAGCTTCTAACCGATGCTTTAAAAAGTTCAAAGCACTATTAGGTTTCCCTGGTTCTTCATATAAGACTACCACGATACCTCCTCGGTTGGCGCGTCCAGCAGCCCCCGCCACCTCTTCAAGTACCTCCAGAGCTGCTCCTGGTTAGAGTGGGGGGCTTTGTAATGGGTGACAGTGACAACGGCAGCAGCTTAGCTTGCGCCGGAGACTGTGCCTGGCAGGCTCCAGTAACTGGAACTTTTATGCATGATGAATTATCTTTATTTTTTATTCATTTTTTTATATATGGTGAATTATTAAATGTCCTCATGGACATTAACCAAATATCCAAGCATTTGTTAAGTAATCTTTTTTTTTCTTCTTTGTTTCTGCTGACGTATGATCCAATCATTTTCAAATACAAAGTTGCCTGAATCTGGGCCTTCTAATGCAGCCACTCTGTCTCAAAATCAGTCAGTGCTTCAATTATTAGAGCTTTACAATACATTTTAACATCTGATAGGCAAGCCTTCTTTCATCAATCTCCTTTTCAAAATTTCTCATCCATTCTTGCAGGTCCACTCCTCAAGATGATCCCAGGAACTTCACATTTCAGGATGTTATTGAAAGAACATAATTTGGAAAAAATGAAGCATCTTTATAATATCATTTTTTCTGCCAGGGCTCTATTTCTCTGGATTTATCTCAAGCAATCTTTTGAGATTCTCAGTAAAGTTTTGTGATTATTTTTATACAGGTCCCTCTTTTTTCCTTAGGTTCCCCAAATAAACAATTGATTTTTGCCCAATAACATTTTTACTCCTCTAATAGTGATACACTTTATCTGCTTCAATCCTTATTGTACTTAATTTTCTGTTCATTTATCACTAATTCAATCCTACACACTTCCCAATTTATGTAACTTTTCTTTCAGTATATGCAAACATGATAGGCATTTTACCAAATTCTTGCTCTGCTCTGATGTGAACTGAATGTTCTTCTGAGGATTCCTTGCTCTATCTTCTGTACTGGGCCTTCAGTTTCCTAGATCTCACATAATCTTTCTTCTTTGTGTCTCCAATCAGACCAATGCTTATACAGGCTTTGTCATTTTACCAGAGGTGTTGACAGAGATCAGTGAAAAAGCCTTTCCAATAACTGGTGCTAGATTCATTGGGATCATATATTAAAAACAGTAAAACTGACTTCTTTTTCAACCACATGCAAAAATCAATCACAAATGGATTCTAGATGTAAATGTGAAAGGTAAAACAATAAAACTTCCGAAGATAACACAGAAGAATATCATCACGATATCAGGATATAAAAATGAGTTCTTCAATAAGACAAAAAAAGCACTAACCATAAATTTACAATTAAAAACATCTGCTCTTCAGAGTGCCTGGTTGGCTCAGTTGGTCATCCAGCCCAAGGGCTGAGTTCACTTAATCCCCCTGCCTCCCCCTCCCCCACGGCTGCTCTTCCTTGCGCACACTATCAAATAAATAAAGTCTTTAAAAAACAAAAAACAAAACCCCGCTCTTCAAAAGACACTGTAAAGACAGTAACATGCCAAAGAGTGGAAGAAATTTGTAATACATTTAACTAATAAAAGATGAGTATGAAAAATGTTACATCTCCTCCAAATCAATGAGAAAAAGACAAACAATCCAACAGAAAAATGGACACAGGGCAAGCACTTCATAAAAAAGAGGTTATCTAAAAGGTCAATAAATGGGGCGCCTGAGTGGTTCAGTGGGTTAAAGCCCCTGCCTTCGGCTCAGGTCATGATCTCAGGGTCCTGGGATCGAGCCCCGCATCGGGCTCTCTGCTCAGCAGGGAGCCTGCTTCCCCCCTCTCTCTCTGCCTGCCTCTCTGCCTACTTGTGATTTCTGTCAAATAAATAAAATCTTTTTAAATAAATAAATAAATAAAAGGTCAATAAACATGCAAAATGGAGCTCGATTTGATTAAAAAAATCAGCAAAAGACAAAATAAACCATGATGACAATATTCAACTCTGGTTCACCGAAATGCACAAGTCTGGCAACTGCAAGTACTGGCAAGGATGTGGAACAAAATGAACTTATATTTGGTGGGAATATAAACAGGCATAATGACTTCAGAGAACAATTCAGCATTGTCTAGCAAAAGTGAAGATTCACAGAACTTATGATCCTGCACCGCTACTTCTGGATATATACCCTAGGGAAAGCTTGCCTGTGTGCCCCAGCTGACATAAGCAGAAGAATCTTCATGACAGTTTTGTTTGTAATAACACTGAAACTAATTCAGGGTTCCCAAACAGGGCAGTGGACAGATAAATTATGAGTTAGTCGAAGAGTGGGTAGTATCTAGCTACACAAACTATAGCTATGAGCAGCATGAGCGAATCAGGATTCAAAGTATATATGCTGTATGAATCCATTTGCGTAAATTCAAAAATGGAGAAAACTAAAGTATGTTAATTATACAGCTAAGAATCTATGGGATAAAATAAGCAGGGAACAGTAAGTCCCGAATTTACAATACTGATTACCTCAGTGGCAGGTGGAGAACAGGAGATCCGATCACATCACAATGAGCATACGAGCGGGTGCCAAAGATGTTGGGAATAGAACCACTGACTCCAGTGGTGGGGACTCAGGTATTCTTATGAAGCCACGCAAATATGCCATATACTCTTCTGTATTTGTAGGTCATAAGAAAAATTTTTTCAAAAACACTTAAGGTCTGCAGATCCCCTCACTGCACATCTGCAGCTCACAAACTGCCCTTGCCTACCCTGTAGGATTATCTGCTAGAGAGTGAATCTGGAACACTCCTGCCACGGGAATGCAGGCCCAGCAGGCCCAGCTGAAGGAGGGGACTAGGGGAAAGCCTACGCACAACATAAGGAGACACCAACCTCCTTCCCCCTCTCCAAACTGATTACTGCATTCTTTAACTATCATTGTATTCACTATATTCTAGGATCACCAAGATCCCACAGGTCTCATCTCTAACTGTCCTATGGCCCTACCGAGTCCGTGCATGGCCTACACTGCCTTTTTGGCTGGTAGCGCATCTTTCGTGTTCTCCGTGGACAGCTTAGAGTGGTTATGCCTGTCATCATCATCACATGCTTGACTTTTGGTTGAGCTCTTGTTGGTTTGTGTGTGTAATGGGAGTATTAACTTAGAAAACATAGTCTATGAAAAAAAATGGAGTATTTTTCATTTTTAGAATTTGATCATGTTATAAAATAGCCCAAAAAAGTTAAAACTCACCTCTGCCACTTCCTTTTGAAAAGTCAACGTCATCCGGGTTCTGCCAAAAACAAAAGGTCCATCTCTACAAGAAACATTTTCAAGCCACTTGATAATCAGCGGAGTTGATACATTAAAAGGCAGATTTCCAATAATGTGTACATTTGGAGGATCTGGTTAGCAGGAGGAAAAAAAAACTTGTAAAGATTTTATTAATGGAGTCTGAATATAATTTGAGTTAAGTTAAATCAAACTGGATACTGATAGTATCAAACAAAAATATATGAAATGATACCGCTAAGTATTCTTCAGTCCAATTATTTTTCAAAGGCAATGTTTTCTCACAATTAGCTTTGAATTATTAAGAAAAAAAATTCTACCTTAATTAGTGCTCAAAGTCCTCAGGGTTTTTTGGCTTAGGAAAAATATGAAAAAGACTTGGTTTGAGGAAAAAGACAATTTGATCTGGACATGTGGTCAAAGTTCCTATACCCAGATGCAGCTGTCAGAGGGCAGATGCCCAGGAAGGGGATGCAGGCTGCATACAAACACAGAAGTGTCTGCAGTATACACGTGGTCAATGAAACGCCAGGAGCAGAGTCCTTCAGGCCAATCTGCAGCACAAGAGAAGATGCTCAAAAAAGAAAAACCTCAGAAACAACATCTAAGAGGTGGGTGGAAAAATAAACCAGCAAAGAATGGCTAGAGAAAGCTCACACGGTGTAAAAGGAAGAACAGGGGGACCTGGTATCAGGGAAGACAGGAGCACAGATAACTTCTGGAAGAGAGTAGGTAAGACTCTACATAAATGCCTGAGAGTTCAGTCAGATACGGTTTGAAAGAGGAAATCAGGAGGTAACTGTGACTCCAGCATGGCTGGGGCAAGGCTGGAAACCTGGAGGCAGTGTGCCTAGAAGAGAACGGCAGGCTGGGAAGCAGAGACAGGAGGCAGAGGTGCACCAGTGGCACCTCCATCTGCTATAAAGGGTTTCACAGGCGAGGAACACACCCCATCTATCAGTGTATCCCAAAGAGCTGGCACACAACAGGTACCCAAAACAGTCTATAGATGAAGAGTGCTTTGGCTGGTCACTGAATGTGAGACAGTGGAAATTAGGTGGGCATGGTTTACTAACATTTCTTTTTTCCCCATTTGGAAAAAGTTAACACTTCATAGTTTATCCCACCCTTATATGGTGTCATAAAAATAGCAAGTTCATTTGAAGAGAATTTTAAACATTTGAAAAACATGACAAGTAAATTAGAATCAAGAAAAAGGAATTGAATTTAAAAAAAAAAGAAAAAGGAATTGGATTATTTTGGAAAAAAGTAGAAAAGCAGAAAAAATTACAATGCATACCACCTATTTAATTCTGTTCTGATAACATTTAATATAAATGTATAATCACATTTGTAATATATAAGAACATAAATACTTGTAATATAAATAATTCTAAAAGAAAATAAGAAAACATTTCAAAATCACTTACCATCCTCCCATTGTCTTTTAAGACTTTCTGGAAAAGCCCTTTGTATCTTAAATGTCAACACATCTCCATGGACAATTCTCAGTTTTCCAGGTGCTGCATCAGAAAGCATCTAATTTATAAAAAATTCAAAAAAATGAGTTCATACTTCGGAGAATAGTGAAACACACATACTCTTTCTCTCTCTTTCTCCTTATATATTTCATTTCAGATCTGTGCATCATTAAATCAATCTGAAAAGCCAGAGACTAAGAGTGGTCACTAAATGAACTAAGAGTACACCACGTCTACCGCAATAGATAATCATAGTGTTTCATTTCTAACACATACGAATGATCAGTGATGGTAACAGATTATAGTAGAGCAATAGCTTGTAATTTCACAAATAATATATTAACATAATTCTGACCCCTAGAATGACTTGCATTTCTATATAGATTTAGCAAAAACTCAACTATCTGCAAGTTTTTTCTTTTTTTTCTTTTAAGATTTTTATTTATTTGTGAGAGGGAGAGAGAGAGAGAGAGAAAGAGAGGAGAGAAATGACTTCCCCCTAAACAGGGAGCCCAATGCAGAGCTTGATCCCAGGACATGGAGATTATGACCCAAGCCAAAGGCAGATGTCAACTGACTGAGCCACCGAGGTGCCCCCCATCTCCAGGTTTTTAAATTAAAGACTAAGGACATTATAATATTGAGAACTATTTAGGAATAAATCATAAAGATGAATTTAATTCAATAAATCTTTATAACCTAAATATATACAAAGAATTTTACATATTACCAAGAGCTAAAACCTAATCTACCGGTAGATTTAAACCAAGTAGAAAGTCATTTGTCATTGCCAAGCTACATGTGGCACCCTGAGATATTCCCTTTATATTCTTAATCTTACTATTTCTTGATCCACAGGCACTTGCAACCTGATAAATTAATTATCCTGCGTATTTTACCAACAGCTACCTCCCAGCCTATTTCTACTTTCCAACCATTTGCATTCCTTCCTCTTCCTTTAGTCTAAATATAAAAAGAAAACAAAGGGGGGGGAGTACTCTTTTCTTTCTTATTTTCCTTCATTTTATCCACTATAGCACCATACCTTGAGAAATGCTCTCACAGTACTAAAATGTTGGCACCCAGCTGAAAAGAGCCTCAAAGCTAAGCCATCTATACATCTGTATTGCGTTAAGGACCCCTGTCTCCAAAACTTGATTCTTGAAGTCCTGGGTTTAAAAACAACAAAAAGCCCAATCCAGATTTAATTCCCAATGCTTACAAAGTTTAAAATGCAGCAGTGAATGCATCAATGAGAACAAACATCCTTGCTAAAGTAGATTACAAGGAAGAGGTGAGGTGACCCTCGTTCTACATCAAGTCTCCCCTTAAGGAGCTGAGACACCCTTGGCTCCAAATCAGGGAACTTTGGCCCTGAGCACCCCTTGGTCCTATTTCTCCAGCTCAGTTAAAGCTAATTTTCTCTTCTAATTCTTCCCCTGCCTAATTCTGGCAACTGATAGGAAGGATGAAAGAAACATCACAGAAGCCAGAGAGGAGACCCTGGACCAAGGCACCCAGTTTGTAGATTACTCCTGCCTTTGGGTTAATGCTATGCCTCATACATGCTTCTTTAACAGGATTTTATAACATACTACACTGCAATTGTGTATAGAGAGGCTTCTTTTCCATGTAATAACATACGCTCCTTAAGGGTAGTACCTGTTTCTCATCTACTTTAATGTCCCTTGTAGCTACAACAGCACACAGTAGGTGCTTCATAGTTTGATACGTGAATGACCAACTGTAAAACCAGAAATTTCCTCTCCCAGACTGAAATTTGAGGTTTCCAAAATCTGTAAGGTCAAGAAACTTGAAAAGGTTTATTTCACTGATAAATCAGGTAAAATTATACAAATAAAGTTTCAGAAATACAGAGCTGAAATTCTTATACTGGTAAGAAGCTAAACATTTTCAGTTTGGGAATCATCTAGTTTGGTATGTTTCATCATGGTAGTTTAGCAAAAATAACTGTGTACCTCTGATATTAATGTACTTATGGATTATTTTAAATTACCAAGATTTGCTAAGACTTAATCTGATGAGTTCGACAATAAATCATCAAAAACATAATAACCTCAGTACACTATGAATAAAAAAGCAGCTAGCTCTCTAGAGCTACAGGCTCTTACTGTATAAAAACTGTGTATTTAATGATAGCATTTACTTCCAATGAAGAATTATAGGTTTTTTCTATAATTATGCTTCACATAATTAAAACAAATTAACATACCAAAAACAAGAAGCAAAAGAACTAAAAGCTTATGCTCCAGGATATCAACATATAGAAAGTAATAAAGTAATTAGTAATTAATTACTAAATAATTAGTAATTTATGAATATTTAATTAGTAAATTAACAATATCACATGAACTTGGCTCTTTAACATTAATATACATAGCTATATACCAGAAAACTGATATAACACACATTAACCTTCCTTTCTTCCTTTCCTAGGTTTAAAGTTGCATTTCTATCTCATTTCTTTTGGATTCTCCTGCATACTTAAGTCTCAGCCAATGACAAACCAAATACTCCCATTCTTTAAAATGTGTACCTCTTCTAAGACCACTTTGTAGCTTGACTCCCCACTGCAGAGGAATGACTACTGATCGCAGCTTTAAATGAAGGCCTTCAAGCAATTATGGGGGGGAAAAACACTATACAAACTAAAATCATAACATTACTACAGACAATAGCTATTTAAGTACCTAATGATACTCGGCAATGACACACAAACACTTTCTCACGAACCACTAATAGAGAAAGATGTTTTTATTATCATGACCACGTATGGGGGATGGTGGAGAGGTGGGAAAGATCACTATTATAGCCCTTCAAGAGGAACACTGCTAACATTACACTTTAAAACCCTGATGGTGTTAGCTCATGATGTGTTCAAAGGCACAGCCTACTATGAATGCAAGCACTTGATTACAGCCAAATGAGTATTTTTACAGACACTCTTAAATTGTTCTATCATTTTTATTTTAGTTTTCAATCTTATATCCTTCCAAAATGAGATTTAAAGTCAGCTTAGAGTAAAAGGCATTCATTAGATAAGGCTGTAAAAGAAGAAACTGAAAACCAAACCATGAAAAGGAGAAGCATGTATGTATATCCTCTCACAATTTATGTAATGAATTATAGAATTCTTAGTCTCTACTAGCAGTAATTATACTAAATCCCCTAGAGAGAAAATGGTTTTTTTCTAGTATTAAGTTTTTATAAGGGATACAGGGAACAAAATAATGGAGAATGCCTTTAATAAAAACAAGGAAACAAATGCAGAATTCTTCATTTGGTGCCTTAAAAAATCTCTCTTCTAAGTCAAGGTCTTAGAGATAGCTTTTCTACAGGGGGCAAATTAACTATGATCCACCTACGTAATCTGTTGATGGTCTAATTTGATGAGGAAATAATTTATGCAACTCTTGGAACTTAGACACAGCTGTATTGACTGGTCATTTTTTATGTTTTATTCCACCTTCTCATCATGAAGGGCTCATGGAAAGCAGCACTGTACAATGAGCTAAAGCATTAATTACCCAGCCTAGTGATACCACCTTCTTCCTGACTTGCTACATAGTAGGAACCCAAACACTGTTGAAGTGCTGGGCAAAAGTGTTAGGTAAACTATATGAGAATGATCTGTAATACAGAATATGATAGGTGAAAAAATTTATATTCTTCTATAAAACACATAAAAAAGACTAATGGTATTATTTAAAAGGAATTTAAGATAACGTTAAAAGATACTTTTCTCAAGGGTTTATAGCACGATTTCAAAAAGTCAAATTTTGTTTTTTAAATAGGACCCAAACATGCACAACAGAAATTCATTTACTCAGCCTCATCAAGGATTTAGAGATTTGATTTAGTAAACTTTCTATTCAAAAAGTGGTTAACATTTCTTAGAAAGAAACTTACATAGTATCATGTCTTATCTCTTTCTCGTCCAGTAGCTATGGCTAGGACTTCCAGTACTATGTTGAATAAAAATGGGGAGAGTGGACATCCTTGTCTTGTTCCTAATCTTATGGGAAAAGCTCTCAGTTTTCCATTATTGACTATGACATTAGCTGTGGGCTTTTCATAATATTATGTTGAGGTAGGTTCTCTCTAAATTTTTGTTGAGTTTTTATCATGAATGGATATTGTACTTTGCCAAATGCTTTTTCTGCTTCTACTGAGATGATCATATGGTTTTTATTCTTTCTCATATTAATGTGATGTATCACACTGATTGATTAGCAAATACTGAACCACCCCTGAATTCCTGGAATGAATTCCACCTAATTACGGTGAATGATTTTTTCATGAACACCAATGAAGTAGCAGAAAGAAAAATTAAGGAAACAATCCCATTTATAATTGCACCCAAAATAACAAAATGCCTAGGAATAAACTTAAACGAGGAAGTAAAAGACCCATACTCTGAAAACTATGAAACACTTACGAAAAAAATTGAAGATGACACAAGTGGAAAGATATTCCCTACTCATGGACCAGAAGAGTCAACATTGCTAAAATGTCCATACTACCCAAAGCAATCTACAGGTTCAATGCAATCCCTATCAAAATACCAACATTTTTCACAGAACTAGTATAAATTACCCTAAAATTTATATGAAACCACAAAAGACCCCAAATAGCCAAGGCAAACCTGAAAAAGAACAAAGCTGGAGGTATCACAATCCCAGATTTCCAGATATCCTGCAAAGTTATAGTAATCAAAACAGTATGGTACTGGCAAAAAAGCCCAAAAAACCAAAAAAACAGGCACTCAGATCAATGGAGCAGCATAGAGAGCCCAGAAATAAAAACATGCTTCTGTGGTCAATTAATCTTTGACAAAGGAGGCAAGAACATAAAACAGGGAAAAAAGATGGTCTCTTCAACAAATGTTATTGGGAAAACTGGACAGCTACATGCAAAAGAATGAAACTCTACCACTTTTTTCCATCATACATAAAAACAACAATAAGAACAACAACAAAAAACCTTAAAATAGATTAAAGATCTAAATGTGAGACCTGAAACCACAAAACTCCTAGGAGAAAACATATGCAGTAATTCCTTTGACACTGGCCATAAAAATTTTTTTCTAGATATGTCTCCTCAGGCAAGGGAAACAAAGGCAAAATTAAACTACTGGGACTAACCAAAATAAAAAGCTTCTGCAGAGTGAAAGAAAACATCAACCAAACATAGTATCCAAAGTATATAAAGAACTTACACAACTCGACACCAAAAAACCCAAATATTCTATTAAAAAATAGGCGGTGGAACTGAGTATTTTCCAAAGAAGACAAATAGATGATCAACAGACATGAAATGCTGCTCAACATCACTAATCAGAGAAATACACGTCAAAACCACAGTAAGATATCACTTTATATCCATAAGGATAAAATAAAAAACAAGAAAAAAAAAAAACAAGAAATAACAAGTGCTAGTGAGGATATGGAGAAAAAGGAATCCTTGTGTACTGTTGGTGAGAATGAAAATTGGTATAGTCACTATGAAGAAGAGTACGGAAGTTTCTCAAATATTAAAAATACAATTACCATAAAATCTAGTAATTCCACTACTGGGTATTCACCTTCAAAAAACCAAAACACTAATTTGAAAAGATATATGTGCCCCCTTGTTTACTGCAGCATGATTTACAATAGCCAAGATATGGAAGCAGCCCATGTGTCCATGGATAGGTGAATAGATACAGAAGATGTGGTGTATATATACAATGAAATATTACTCAGGCATAAAAGCGAATGAAATCTTCACATTTGCAGCAACACAGATGGACCTAGGGGATACAATGCTAAGTAAAATAAATCAGAGAAAGACAAGTACCCTATGGTTTCACTTATATGTGGAATTTAAAGAACAAAACAAACAGTAAAGAGAAAAATAGAAAAACAGAATCTTAAATACAGAGAACTAACTAGTCATTGCAGAGGGGAGCTAGGTGGAAGAAGAGGTGAAAGATAAAGAGAATTAGGTACATTTATCTTGATGAGCACTGGGAAATGTATAGACCTGTTGATCATTATATTGTACACCTGAAACTAATACAACACTGAATGTTAATTATACTTCAACTAAAAAAACTTCTGAAAGTAAGAAAGAAAAACTTATAGAAATCAGACAATTCTCTTCCTAAGCTGAGAACAACGAACCCTATTTCACCCTTTTCTTGAGGACTAGGTTCACTGTTGCCTGTAAAGTAATGGTTTAAGTGGTTATGATCCCTTATTACTGATTTTTTTTTTTCAGTTTTTATGTTTGCTTTTTATACCTTTTCTGCTACAGTAATATCTGTTACTTCTTGCTGCTGTCAGTAGGTCTGCTTCTAGCATTGATCTCTGTACTTCTAATTTGTAGTGGACTAGGAAATCACTTTGGCTGTAGGCCACCTTTTACCTAGTTGTTGAGTTTTGATTAACTGTAGCTGTAGCAAGTGAGTCACGTGTGTGAAGTATGTAATCATGTCACAGCAGAAATTCAGGCAATCTTTTCTTTTGTAAAATTTGCTAGAGATGAAAGAATTTAAAAGTTTTATTATCTCTGCTGAAAAACTGTTCTTTTGCCAGGATGACTAAATTACTTTATAGATCCCTTTATAAGATGACAGGGAAGGGGCATCATTATAATAGTGACCATTTACTGGCTACTGGCAATATGCCAGGCTCTTTACATGCCAATCTCTTCACATAAATTTCCATCTGTCCTTGCAAGGATCACGAATGATAGCTCTTATTCCCATGCTGCAGATGAGAAAGCTGAAGCTAAAACTGGTTCAACAGCAGGCTCAAGATCACAAAGCTAGTGGGCGCCTGAGTGGCTCAGTGGGTTAAAGCCTCTGCCTTCGGCTCAGGTCATGGTCTCAGGGTCCTGGGATCAAGCCCCACATAGGGCTCTCTGCTCAGCGGGGAGCCTGCTTCCTCCTCTCTCTCTGCCTGCCTCTCTGCCTACTTGTGATTTCTGTCAAATAAATAAAATCTTAAAAAAAAAAAAAAAAGATCACAAAGCTAGTATGTGCTGTTTCTGAGATCTGATTCCAGCCTATCTGACTCTCAATCCTGTGAGCTTTCCATCCTGCCTGTCAAGTAGAAATAATTACTGTTTACCTGTTACAAAACCAGAAGCGATCCTAACAGTAATCATGACTTACTGTAGCCAAAATTCCATGAAAGAAGGACATAATAATTAAGAAGAATCCTAGAGCTTCTACTCTGGCTAGGATGGAGTATAAAAGACCAGGTAGTTTCTTCTGGCTTAAACAGATAAAAAAAAAAAAAAAAAGGACAAAATAGATGAAACAAGGGTTTTCAAATGCTGGACAGCAGGAAATGCAGGAAAACCTGCAGATCCAAAAATGTCAAGGGGCCCCACACAAGAGAAATATGAAGAAAAGGACACCAAGGTGCGCCATGATGAAATTGCTCAAACCAGTGACAGAGAGTAAATCTTAAAAGAAGCCAGAGAAAAAAGGCAGAGGGGCAAAGATCAGAATGACAACAGATTTCTTGTGAGAAACAATGCAAATGAGAAGACAGCTGAGCAACATTTTTCAACTACTAAAAGAAAAAAAACTGCCAGTATGTTTTTCAAAATCAAAGGGAAAATAAAACACTTTTTTAGACATACAAACACTGAAAGTTCTGTCACCAACAGATCCACAGTTACAAAAAATGCTAAAGAAAATCTTTCAGGTAGAAAGAAAATAATACTAAATGGAAATATGGATGAGGAGTACTCAAAATAGTAACCACATGGGGGCCACCAGGGTGGCTAAGTTGGTTGAGCATCCAACTCTTGATCTCAGCTCAGGTCTTGATATCAGGGTTGTGAGTTCAAGTCCTGTGTTGGGCTCCATGCTACGTATGGAATCTACTTAATACCAAAAAAAAAGAAGTAACCAAATGTGTAAATATATAACAATATTTCTTACTATAGTTGACCCTTTCACAACAGGGTTTGAACAGAACTGGTTGGTCCACTTACATGCCGATATACCTTACAGTACTGTAAATATATGCTTTTTTTTTTTTTTTTTTAAGATTTTGAGAGAGAGAGAGAGAGTGCACGCACGCGTGTGCACACAGGGGGAGGATCAGAGGGAGAAGGACAAGCAGACTCCATGCTGAGTGTGGAGCCTGATGTGGAGCTTGATCTCAGGACCTTGAGATCAGGACCTAAGCTGAAACCAAGCGTAAGATGCCTAACCAACTGAAGCCTCCAGAAAAGGAATAGAGCCATACTGACCTTCATTTTAGACTTCTTATCCCCAGAACTGTAAGAGAATAAATTTGTATAATTTTGAGCTACTGCATTTACGGTAACTTGTTACAGAAATAATAGAAAACTAATACAGAAGGCAGATATGATCAAATTGGTGAGAAAAAGGCAAGACTCAGCTATACACTGCCTATAAGAAATCCACTTTAAATATAAAGACACAAATAAAAAGGATGAAAAAGTATATCACTCTAACAATATCAAAAGATATTTTGTTGTAAAAGTATATCTAACTCTAACAATAATCAAAAGAAAGCTGGAATGGCTATATTATCAAGGTAGATTTTAGAGGAAAGAATATCACCAGGGATCATGCCAGTCATTTCATAATGATAGAGGAACCCATTCATCACAAAGACAAACAACCTTAAACAGACAAGTCTGCCATTAGAATTGGAGACTTCGACTGCCTTCTCTTGATAATAGAACAAGTAGGAAATTATTAAGGGTACAGAAAACTTGAATAATCCCAACCTGACCTAACTGAAATTTCTGTAGCATCCAACAACAGAAGAATGCATACTCTTTCACCAGAATGCATATGCCTACGGGGGAATACATATTCTTTTCTGCAGAATGCAAATTCTTTTCAAATGCATAAGGAACATTTACCAAGACAAATCATATGTACACCATAAAACAATTATAAATTGATTTAAAATTATTCAAGTCATGCAAAGTATGTTCTCTGATCACAATGTAATTAAAAACTAATAACAGAAAGATATCTAAAAAACCCCAAAATTTACAAGCTAAAGGATACACATCTAAGTAACCCAAAAAAATCAAAGAAATTGAAAGGGAAACTAGAGTTGAAGGTTTATATGGGAATTCTAACTTCTTTCAGAAATCTTTCTTCAGGTCTAATACCTCAAAAAAACTTTTTAGGCAAATTGGTAAATTTCATTCATTATGAATGCATGAAAATGAAAACACAACCTGCCAAAATTTGTGGAATTCTGCTCAGGTTGTACTGAGAGGGATATTTATAGCACTAAACACCTGTAAGAAAATAAGAAAGCATTCAACGAAACCACCTCAGCTTGCACCTTAAAAAACTATAGAAAGAACAAAGTAAACGTCAAGGAAACAGCATAACATGAGGATTTCAGGGCAGAAATCGATCAAATAGAAAACAGAACCCAAAATAGAAAGATTAATGAAATCAAGAGCTTTTTTGTTGTTCTTTTTTTAAGAAGATCAATAAAGTTCACCAATATGCAGCAAGACTGATCAGGAAAAAAAGAGAGACACACAAATTACCAATGTCAGGAATGAGAGAGGATATCACTGAGGTTTCTACAGATGGTTGGTTTACCATTAGGGAAAAAATAAAAATAAAACAAAAAACAATATAATTCACCATATTAACTAAAAAAAAGAAAGCCACATGATTATCTCAATAAACTCGGGAAAAGTATTTCTTCAAACTCAACATCCATTATTTAAAAAAGAAAAACAAACACCAAACAAAGCACCGTGACCTCTCAGCAAACTAGGAACAGAGGGACCTTCCTCAGTCTGAAAAAGGAGATTCAGGAAAAACCTACAACTAACATCATACTCAATGGTGAAAGTCTGAATGCTTTCCCCGAGGTCAGGGACAGGCAAGGAGGTCTACTCTTAGTTCTGTTCAACATTGTACTGAAGAGTCTAGCCAAGACAAGTAGAGGCAAAGATATCGAAATGGAGACGGCAAAACGACCTTCATCGCAGATGAAATGGTAACATATGCAGAAAATCCTAAGAAATCTACAAAACAGCCACAAAGAAGTGAGCACAACAAGGTACAGGATACAAAGTCCATGTCAAAACAGATGGTATTTCTACAGAGTAGCAACAAACAAATGGAAATTGAAATTAAAAACCAATACTAAGTACAATGGCATTAAAAAGTAAGACATAGGAGTAAATTTGACAACAGATGTGCATCACTTGTATACTTAGAACTACAAAACACTGTTGAGAGAAACTGAAGAACACCTAAATAAACAAGGAGACATACCGTGTTTACAGATCAGAAGCTCATGCCATTAAGATGCCAGTTCTCCTCACAGTGAACTACAGTTTTAATCCAAACCCAATCAGAGTCCCATTAAGCTTAAAAAAAAAAAAAAAAAAGGAAATTGATGATCTAATTTTAAAACTATATAGAAATGCAAAGGACTTGAGGCACCTGGGTGGCTCAGTACGTGGAGCCGAGACTCTTGATCCCAAAGAAATGCAAAGGACTTATAGGATAGCCAAAACAATTTTGGAAAAGAAACGTAAGGTCGGAAGATTTAGATTACCTGCTGTCAAGTCTTACTATAAAGCTATGGTAATCAATACAGGCTGGTCTCACTGAAGAAAACAGACCTATATATCAACAGAAAAGAACTGGCAGTCCAGAAACAGACCACTGTATATAAGACCAGCTGATTTTTGACAACAGGATCAAGACAATTCAATGAGGAAAAGATAAAATTTTCAACAAATGGTGTAAAAAAAATGAACCTCTACTCCTACACCTCACACACACAAAAGGTAACTCAAAAATGTATCATAAACCTAAATGAAAAACTTGAAACTATAAAACATCTAGAAGAAAACATGGAAATCCTTAGTCCTTGTTTTGACAATTATTTTTTAACATACGATGCAACAAGCATCAAATTCAAAAGGAAAAAATTCGTAAACTGTACTTCATTAAAACTAAGTTTTACTCTTTGAAAGAGATCATTAAAACGTCAAAAATGGAAAGGTAAGTCCCATTTGAGTAGAAAGCACTACAAAACGTTTATTTGACAAAGTACTTGTATCTAAACTACATAAAGATTTCTTATAATACAGTAATATGAAGACTAAACAAGAAATGCTAAAAATATTTGTGTAATTCTACAAAGAAGATACACAGGCGGCAAATAAACACATGAAAACATGTCCAGGGTCACCTGGGCAGCTCAGTGGGTTAAGTGGCTAACTCTGGCTTTCAGCTCAGATCCTGGATCTCAGGGTCCTGGAATCAAGCCCCACATTGGGGTCTGCACTCAGAGAGGGGTATGCTTGAGGATTTTCTCTTTTCCTCTCCCTCTGCCCCCCCAACCCGCACTCTCTTTCTAAACATAATTAAATTTTAATATGTCCAATATTACTGATTAGGAAAGTGAAAATAAAAACCACATTAAGATACTACTATATGCTCATTTGAATGGTTACAATTAAAAAGATTAACCATACCAAATGTGAGAAGCGTGTGAAGTAAAGGGAACTCTCACGCACAGCTGGGGGGAATGTTAAAATGGTCTAGCACTTTGTAAAACAGTTTGGTAGTTTCACAAAAAGTTTAATATACACCTACCATAAGACCCAAACACTCCACATCTAATTCTTTCCCAAGAGAAATAAAAGTATATATTCACACAAGGACTTGCATGTGAATGTTAATGATAGCTCTACACAGAATTGCCAAAAAATGAAAACAACTAGTGAATGGATTTAGAAGTTTGGCATATCCATACAATGGAATACTAGTCAGCAATTAGAAAAGTGAACTATTAATAAGCACCCCACATAGATGAATCTCAAAATAGTTATGCTCAGTAAAAGACAGAAGACAAAAAAGAGCATATATTGTATGATTCCATTTATATAAAATTCTAAAAAATTAATATCCTATAGTGACAAAACAGAACCATGGTTGTCTGACGACGGGGAAAGAGGGGAAGGAGGGACAGATCATAAAGAAAAATGAGGAATCTTGAAGGTGATGGATGTTCATTATTTTGACTGTGGTGATGGTTTCGGGACACTATATATTTGTCAAAATTTGGTAACTGTACACTTTTAACATGTGCAGTTTACTGCACATCAATAATACTTGGGAAGGCTGTAAAACAAAGTACTTAATGCAGTAAGCCCTCCATAAATATGATTGTTTTAAAGATTTTATATATTTATAACAAACAGGAAAAAAAAATGAAGAACCCAGATTACTTACTTCAAGGAGAACGGATTACTTATGTTGTTCTCTCCAGTTCAGAAATGGGGGAAGAACTTAACAAAACCTCAAGTCCCTGGGGTACCAAAAAATCTCACTCCCCTCCAAAACACAGAGAATCCACCCAGTCATAAAAATTTAACAATAAGCAACTAAAAAATAATTAATGACAACAAAACCCTAAAAATGCACAATCACAAGAGAATGCTACAACATTAAGAGAAAGAAACCCTCGATCTCCAATGGTAACTTGAGGGGTTGGGAGAAAGCTCCAGTGTTTTCACAGCACTGGGGATTTATATTCTGGTGTTCCAAAGGAATAACTTTACTGTTCTCCCATACCTCTTTCCAGATAAGTAGTCTCCTGATCAATCCTTAATTAACAGATGCCTGAGGCAGAGGGACACTAATTTGATTATTTATATTAAAAATTATATTGAGTGCTTAACTAAGTTAAGTATGAGGCATTCATTTAATTCTCATTACAATCCTATGAGCAAACTGAGGCACAGAGGACAGAGTTACCTGCCCGAAGACATGTAGGCAGTAAATGATAGAGCCTGAAGTCAAAGCCAGGCGATCTGACGCTGAAGTTTGTGTTCTTTACTACAAAGTTATCCTACGATGTGTTCACATATTAGAAGAACCATCTTTTTTTTACTTTACAACATGCTGACGGTGAAACCCGTATGTTAGCACTATGTTCTTTGCTCTGAGATCCTAAGACGCCTCATGACGGAATCATAAGAACTGGATTAAAATACAAACGACATACTTTCAGCTAGAAGATATTTTATAAATTATTACAATTCCTTTAAAAAGTAATTCTATTAGCTTAGAAACCACTCAAATGGAATCCTTAAAATAGATCACTCCTTCTGCCTTTATTCCGTTTTATGATTAATTTAGGACCTCTAAATGAAAGTGGTTTTGCATATTGAAATATACTTTATAGGAAAAAGAAATCTACTTGATATTTTAGTACCCAACATTTCTTGTTAAGGCAAATTCCCTTCCTGCAATATAAGACACGAAGAATTAATTTTGCTGCTTCTACAGAAACAGATAAGACAAATACATTTCTTCCAGAGCAATTTACCTTGAAATAAAAATTTACGTTTAGAAAAAAAAGCACAAAACTTTTTAATAATCAATGCTGCACATTTATTTTCATTATTAAATGACACATTTAGTTGGTTAATTAGATACACAGGCATACAGTCAACCTTTTATTTTCCCATGTAAGACATCACTGAACACCTGTTATAAGACAGCCACGGTTTCATGTGGTAGATAGAGCAGGGAACAAAACACACAAATATCTCCAAGCTCTTGGTACTGACATTCCAGAGGGGTAAGGTAGACACCGAATAAAAAAAAAAATACAGTGTATCAGATGATCAAACTAATAAGACAAAACAAGGCAGAGGTTAGGAGTGCAGGGTCTTGGTGGGCAGCTGAAAAGAGAAGTGTGTAGTGCCTTTTAAATAGTCTGTCTTCAAAGATCTTTAGTTGAGATCAGGAAAGGAGAATATGTAACTTAAGGTGGGGATGAACAGAAATTTGATTCACCTCCTTGTCTCATGAGAAAGAATTATGTATAACAGATAGTAAGTTTGAGGGTTAGGAAGTCTCTTCAAGTGCAAAAAGGTTAGATGAGTATTCCCAGTGTCCTAAAAGGGCTAGATGAAAAACCCTAAAGGAAATTAGTGTTATTCAGCTTCTTTTCAGTACCTCATGATCTCACCAAAAATAAGGTATTCTCACTTTCACCTCTAATTGAGATACAGTTCAAAAAAGCAGAAAGTAGTTCAAAGCAAAAATCACTACTAAAATTCCACATCAAGGAATATGTACCATAGGAGAATCCCAAAATAAAGTTATAAATCTGAAACTAATTCTGTCAACAGAGCGGTAAAATTAGATAAAACTAAATATTATATAATTTTTTAAAGCATAAAACAAAATGTAGCCCAATAATAAGAAATCACTAGGTTTCTAAATAAAAAAATCAGTTGCACGCACACAAAGCCCTTAGATTTTTCAAACAAATTTCCTCAAACTGTTCTGGTAGAAATGAAACATTTTTCAATTATTGCACATATAAGCATTAGACTGTACCAATTTTAAACCAATTTGTCTCTTGTGTGAAAGTAATAATGCAGATAACTTTATTATTCTGTCAGACTCACTTAATAAATTGCTACTCATCTAAGCCAAAGGCTAAGGGCTCTTCTAGTTTTAGAATTACAGAGGAATCAAAGGCCCTTCAGCCATTAAGTGCCCCCCTGTGAAGAATTACCTTTACAAAATCCCTGATAAAATGGGTTTCACTGTTTGCCACCATTTAAAAAATGTAAGTCACTCCTTATTTTAAATCCACACCTGCCTCCCTCGATTCCCACCTATTTGTACTAGCTCTTTTTTTAGAAAACAAAAATAAGCACCCAAGGCTCTTCTTCTCCAATTGAAACATGCCCAGTTCCCTCAAATATTTCTCATATAACAATGGCACTTACTGTTTTAGAAATGCATGTATCACTTTATTCAAACTTCATCTTAAATCTGTGTATAGTGGTACTTCATTTCTTAAGTTCTTACCAAATGCTTAAGCTTAACAACTAATCTCTTTAAAAAGCATATGATTTCTCCATCTTTTGCTTGTAGAATGATTTTCTGAATCTAAGTGAAGTTCTCATAAATCATGCCAATAACTAAGTCATTAACTGACATTATTTACTTAGTTTTAAAGGAATGGGCCAGAACATGCGCCAGTTAGATTAAAAAAGATCACGCGAAGCAAGTAGTTTGTCTAGTACTGATGCATTAACACAGGTTTATTCAAGTAGTGGTCAACAGACCACACTGGGATGTTTGTTAGAAATGCAATTCCTAGACCTCTCCAGACTATGGAATTAAAATCTCTGTGAGGGGGCCTGGAGATCTGCAGTTTGAAGAGCAACCTATATTATCCTTGGATATCCTGAGGTTTAAGAATCATGGCCTGAAGATTTAAGTCGGGTGTTTTGGCCTCCTAAAAAAGATATTTTAAGTATCTTACCTGTAATCCAGGAATAAATCGACTATCCTTTTCAACCACCAAAAGTTCAGCAACATTGGCATTGAGAATGGATCTTGTGAGTCCCCCTGGCCCAGGGCCCACTTCATAAACGTAAGCATCCGTCAGATTCCCAGCTTTCCTTACAATTTTATCTAGGAAAAAGAACGTTTTAATTATCTTACTAAATTTCGGTGTATAAAATTTAACAATAATCTCTACAAATTCTTATCAACCGTTAACTAATCCTTTCTACCATATTTGTCCAATTATTTAACTTTTAACCTAAACCAACATATAGTGGCCATTCACTATAATATCACAGCATAGCTGAATTGTATCATCAGTCTCTTAACAAAAATAGGATTATCATGACAAACTTCCAAACTTAAATATATTTTAATACTATATTTTCTTTCTGTTCTTCCACCAAACTAATCAATCAATTCCTAAGAACTGACCAGGTAAGCGTGCACCATCTCTCTGTAGTTGCCAAATACTGAATATCTGAATAAGTAAAACTAGTTTTACATTCAGAACTTCCAATGCTGCTAGTTTGAAATCCCAAAGCAAAAAGTGCTGGCAGTCTAATTTTTACCTACAGACACCGAGCTGGTCAATATGGCCACAGCTAAAAGTTCCTAGACCGTAGGACTAGTGGAAATATAGACTCTTGGTCAGTTTTAGGAAAAAGTTAAACTTATCAGTGGAGGTGTTATAAGCTTTGCAGATATGCAAATTAATAAGGAAAAGTTAATGTTTTAAATTGACCTCTTTTAACTTAGCTGACCTTAAGAAATCATGAAAAAGTTTACTAAGGATTCACTGAAACCATTTATCACTTCTGAAAAAACATAATGGGCTGGTCTTACTGAGATACTAAAATCCAAGTAACTGGGCCTCCTAGGATAGTGAAAATTTAGCCACTGAAAACATACCAACATACCAGCACTTCCTTGCAGTGTTCACTGAGACTATATAGTACCATTTTTATAGACTTAAAAGCAAAAATAGTTGGCTTTTTTTGAGATTTATTTATTTTATCTAGAGAAAGAGTGAGGGTGAGGGACAGAAAGAGAGGGAGAGAATCTCAAGCAGACTCACCACCTCAAGATCATGACCTGAGCAGAAATCAAGAGTGGGACACTAAACCGATTGAGCCACCCAGGCACCCCAAAATAGTTTCCTTTTAACTAGTGCTCGGAGGGAATTAGTATATGCTCACCAACCATTTATTTTAGGTGCTTTACATGCTTTCTCACTTGTATCTCACAATCCTTCCAATCTTTTTTTTTTTCTTCCAATCCTTCTAACACATTAAGAACTACTATCCCAATTTAACTTCTCTGACCTTTTCAATTTCCTTATTGTTTCATTGTGCAAGGTCATCTAGAAAGCAAATGGAAGAGAAAGGACTCTAGCTCAGGTGTAAGTTCTAAAGCAATCCTTCCTTCACTACAGACCAATGCCTTTTAGAAGGAACAAGTGCTAGATTAAGCACAGGTATTACAAATTTAGTATTCTCATTTTCTTAAGTGGAGAACTAACTAGTAGAGAGGTCAGGGGCTCTGCCCTCAAACTTTTCAGGTACATTCAAATACAAATGAGTATCAAAGAGGCACTGTCAATTCAGGAAGCATCTGCTCCCACCTGAGCTTCTCACCTCAGACAAGTACTTTAATCTCCCTTTATTTGGTTCCAAGAGAAGAGGGAAGAGTACCCAGATTCCAGAATTTACTCCTGAGAGTGAATAAAGGCTCACACAAGATACTGGAAACGAAGGATTTTTTCCTTATTAAAAATATAAAGACCTATATTTTCTGTCTTAAGATTGGTGCTTTATACCTACAGAACGTGATTAATGACTGCCAGACAAGGCTGGTTCTAGTTACTACTAGAACTAAAGAATTTCAGAGGTAGGTAACCCTTTAAAGATCTTGTAGTAGGGGCCTTCCTCCAATTAACATATGAGAAACTGAAGCTTAGTTAAGCTATTTTACCCAAAGTTATATTTCTACTAGCAGAATAAAGACTCCACATCCAAGAAATAAGATATCTTATTGATAGTTTGTGGACTATACTTAACTGAAAAAGAACTTTTTTGTATTATCTGCTATCTTTTCAGCTTCTCAACAGGTCCCAAAATGGAACTAAATATCAAAACCTCAAAAATGGTAAATATTCCAACAGCGATTTAGTGGACATATTTGTAATACACAGTATTCTTGCAACCTCACCTTTTAGAAGAAAGTGTCACCAAGAAACGGGGGTGGTGGTTAAACCAATATATATGTCTGTCAAAACTCATCAAACTCTACACTTCCAATTGGTTAATTTTATTGCACGTAAATTTTCCCTTACAAAAAGTGACTTAAAATAGGGGTGGGAATGCAAACTAGCTAAAAATGTAAGCTCCTTGAGGACACTTTGCCTTGTTCACTCCCAAACTGCATCTCCACCACCAGCACGTAGTAGCTTCTCCGAATGTATTTACTGAATATTCGCGCCCTTCAAGGGTTTTGGATTCAACAAGTAAACGTTTAAATAACGTAATCCCATGAGTGATACTTTTTCAGCATGTTATTGAAAAACTCCTCGCACTAATTTAAATTCTGATAACTTTAAATTGCATGAGAAGCAAAACCAGCCACACGTGAGTACCGTTTCATAGTGTTAACACAGCGAGATTCGAATTTTCACAACCGCCTTTCACGATACAAGACCCCTGCCTCCCCTAGTGTCAGCTCGGCGTCTACACAACCTGCCTTCACTAGCTCACAGCAAACGCCCGCGAGCACGCCATTTTTCCAGCGAACAACACATTCCACGCGTCCTCCTGCGGTCCTTTCAGCACAAAGCGGTAGAAGGACGTGACCTAAGGCCCGTCCTGCAAACTGCCTGACCTCAGACACCCTCCCGCGCGAAACCGTCGGTCTACGTCCCCGGGGATGCGGGGGAGCACTGAGAAGACAGCCACCTGTCAGCCTCAAGTCCAGGAGAAAATTCTGGGATAGCTGCTTCGCTGCTTGCAGCCTGAATAACTTAATAATTTCTCGAATCGTGGGCAACGGCGGGAGACGGAAAGTGCCCAGCATCCCAGAGACAGCCATACAGCCCCACGCAACCGTCCAAGTCTCACCACGGACTTTTCGCGCGGCTCTTATATCATCCAGGGAAAAGGGAAGTGAGGGGCGGGAGCAGGGAGCATTAAGGCCCACCTCCGAGTCCACCTTATTGGTCAGATGTACCTCGCCGGAAGCGCAGAGGACAGGAAATCTGGGCGCACCCAGAGCACATGCGCTGAGTCTCGCTGAGCGCGGTGCAGGCTGGGTGCGCGTTGCTTTCAGCCCTTGGTGTGGAGGAGCGGAGGGGGCGGGGTCTCTCCTGGGTGGGCGGTGGCCAGGGGGCCAGTGGGGCGGGGCGAGGGGGGACCTGAACAATAACGTGGAGCCCAGGAACGCCCCTAGGTTAATTCTCCAGGCGGATAGACTTGCCTGATTCCCCTCTGTGGATAATTGCGGGCGAGCCAATGATTAGAGGCAAAACTCTTGGTTGCTAACAATTTTCTCTCATGGAGGATGTTTTTAGAACGTTAGCATTGTAGATGTCGGATGGCAGATTTCTAACTTCTTTCAGCCTTAGTTTTTCTTCTATTAAATGGACATATTTACCTTAAAATTGCAGGAACTAAATGAGAAAAGTCTCCTGGTGTGCAGATTCAGAACACAGTACAATGCATGGCATACATTCAGCCCGTAATCAATGGTCGCCGTTACTACCGTAATGATCTAGCGGATGAACGCGGCCAGAGGAGTTACAGGATAGGAGCGCAGTTTGCAGTGAGGCCAGTAGATCCAATTCTTCTGCCCTCTCTGAACGTATCCAGTTAATGAGAAAAACCGCCTTGTTTAGATGGGTATATCGCGTATATCGAATATTTGTTTTTGAGCCTTTCACTAACAGTTTTATGATATAAATATTACTAGTTTCAGGTTAGAGCAGAGGAAACGAAAACTTAGAGAGGCAATGTAAATTAATTGATATTTACAAAGCTAGAAAATTGTGGAACCCAGATCCAATCTAAGTTTCTGGACACGTAAGGTAGCGGCTCTTCCTAGTAACCTGCCTTGGCAGTATTAGTTGTCACTTCTTGTTTGCCTTCCCAAAGTTTTCTTATTGCCCCTCGTGCTCCAATTACTGCAGTCTCTTCTTGCAGTAACTGGAAAGGTAAGGATGAAAAGGAAGGGCAATAAACATGATAATGCTAATAATAGCAAACATTCTTTGAGCTTTTCCCAAAGTACCAGGCTTCACAGTTGAGCGCTTTACAGCTATTATCTCATTAATTGTTACAAAGACAAAGGCTCAGAGAGGTTCAGCATTTTGTCCTAGGCTGCATAGCTAATAAGTAGTGGAATCAGGATTTCAATCCACAAGTCTATGTCCAGAGCCTGCTTTTTAAGCAGTACATTTTATGTTGAGAGGTCATTTGACTCGCCTAGAGTAGTTACATCTAAGTACAAAGACTCAAATCTGAATTCTGTCTATTATAACAGAGGAAACCACAAAACAAAGAAAGATGGAAATTACTCTGCTATATAGGAGAATTTAGCTTTTCTGACCCTGTTCTTTTTGCAAATTGTTGCCTTGATCACAAGTGAATCATAACGTTTTTTATTTCTCAGAGTTGTAAGTTTGAAATAAAGCTAATGGAAAACCAAGTAACTGCAGATATGATATGAGTGAAATCGAATGAATGAATTTTTCGTTGAAATCTCAATGGAAAACCCAACCACCTTCTGTTATAGCTATATTAAAAAGAACTGTGAGATAATCTGACATAGCTCCTAGCTTTGGAAAATTGGAAAATGACTCTCAAAGAGGTAAGGTGATTTGCCCAAGGTGGCGTGGAAGTGTAGTTTGAAATCCTAAACTCTTGATTCACAGTCGTTATGTTCCACAGCATGCTATACCTGGGAAAGGCATTCATTCACAGTTATATTAATTATTTCATTTACTCCTCATGGTGTTCTTATGTGAATGAGATTGTTACTGTTTTACTGTGAAGGAGGTCATTTGACTTACCCAGGATCACATAGCAAAGTACAGAAAGAAGGTTTAACTAAATTTTTCTTTTCTGAGTTCTGATCTCATGGGCCACAGCCCTCAAGTTAAATTGTTTTAAGTTAACTAATGTATGTTAATTTTATAACCTTGTTTAAATAAATGGAATATGAATCTGAGTATAAGCTTAAGTTTACAGTTTTCCTATGGCTATTTAACTAAAACAATCACAATAAATATATGCAAAGCTACACAATCAACATAAATGATGCAAGGAATTAAATCACTGCTCTTGATGCAGACTGGCAGGATTTTGTTTTCTTAGAGTTCAGCTTACTAAGCTTATAGTGTACAATGTAATGATTTTCTCGTCAGTTTTTGCGCTCCAAATTACTACGAAATCTTTGCTCAGAATTTTTGCCATTTTACTTTGCCTTTCCCTTGGAGGAACATGGAAGCTACCTATTAAAGTCTGCTTATCTCTGTTTTCATTAACTTGGAGGCAAAAGAAGTTGAATTACTTGGCACTAGTCCAATCCTGAATATATACGTTACATGGCGGTTATAAGGGGGATATTCAGATGATCTAGAATGTGCTCACATGAGCTTTTTAAACATTAACAGCAACAATCATTAGGTTGTCTGGGGGGCTCAATCAGTTAAGGATCCAACTCTTGGGGCACGTGGATGGCTCAGTGGGTTAAAGCCTCTGCCTTTGGCTCAGGTCATGATCTCAGGGTCCTGAGCCTGAGCCCAGTGTGGGGCTCCGTGCTCAGTGGGCATCTACTTGAGATTCTCTGTCCCTCTTCCCCTCCCCCTCCAGCTCATATGCTTTCTCTCTCTTAAATAAATAAGTTTAAAAAAAGATTAGCACCAACATAAAGAAAACAAAAAAATTAAAAGGAGCAAAAACACATTTACATGAAGAATTTATGGATTCCTGAGACTTTATCCTTCGACTAAATAGGAAAATTATTCTTATACCATGCTACATCAACAACCAACATTTGTGAGGTTACAACTTATTATTTACAAAGTTTCCCAAGTGACTTCACTTAATTCTCATTTCGATTCTGTAAAGTAGGTTTACGAAGGCATCAGGTGAGCCGTGTTACGGTGCTGGCAAGTGTGCAGCTGAATCTCAAATTCTGATCTTCTGAGTCTACTCTGGTCTTTTACCTCGGGCATGTGTTAAATAATTGTTGAGCTGAATTTTTAAAATTCCATTTTAGAAGAATCTTCCAAGTTTTTAGTAGTTCTTGAGATCTAATTTTTATCATCATAAATACTGATCCTCAGTCCTTTAATTTTCAGAAAATTATGCATAACTCCCTGCAAAGCCTATGAAATCAGCAGGGGGTATTTTAGTAGTGTATTTCACATATTAATGCAAACAGTTTTATCCCTTAAAAGGGAAGTATGCAGTTTCATCAGTTTTGAAGCTTTGAAGTATCTGCTTCATCTAGATACAGATTTTAACCTGCTAAGATATTATAATTAATACAGAAATTACTAGCCCCACCTATCAGTGAAGATGAAGAACTACAAAAGACTCATACTGCACTGTAATACAGAATTCTAATTTTCATAGATCCCAGAATGGTTATATAGCAAAATTACTTATTATTTTAGTATTTATTTTAATGAAAATGCATATTTGACTTTATTTGGCAAAGTGATTTAATGTCTATTTATAGAAAAAGTGCTAATTCCAAAAGGTTGTCATTTTATAGTTCCGTGAAATAGACTTGAAAGCCACAAAGAGCAATGTATTTCTGCCGTGTGGGAATTTTCAGAGAAAATTAAATGTGGCTTGGAATTGCCAAATTGAACTTTATAAAATGACTATTATGGTATGTAAAGTGCCCTTTTCTGGTAGTATTTTGTAATTTCACATAATATGACTCAATATGACTCAATTCTCTTGAGAACTATTAACAGCTGCATTTTGCACATATTTAGGCTTTTTTTTTTTTTTTAATGGTTGTTTGATGCCCATTGTTCACAAAGGAATCTAGTGACCTACCTAGAGGTAAGAAGGAAATACATGATAATTCTGAACAGACAGACCAAATGCTTACTCTTTGGGGATAGAAGCAGGGCAACTTGTAGCAAGCAACACAGGCTAATTGCCTGAGGGAACCATGTAACAGTAACACTATTTTTAAAAATACAGTGTTATTACTATTCCAGGCAGTATTTGAAAACCTGCGGATTATCCCCAAAGATCTGTGAATTATTGTCAAGTATCTTAATGAGGTGATGAGGACAGACAACTCTTTCGACTCAGGATGATTCAGAGAGCTGCGGGTAGAATTTTTTTTTCTCCCCCTGAACAATAAAGCAAAACCTTTTTGTGAAAGAAGAAAAAAACCAGCACATGCTAAAGGCATTGTAAAAATAATTAGCCTTTATTATATTAATAGTTTTTTAGTCTAAACCTCAATGTTTAACGGGAAAAAAAGCTTAAGAATAAACAGAATTGTGAATATGAACACATTTGCATTTAATAAGGCACACAGAGCACAGAGACGTTGAGTGCCTAAGTTCACCTAACTCTTTACTGGGAGAGCTTGGGTAATGTGACTGCAACATGGACACACTTCAACTTTGGGTTATGTGGACTCACAATGACTGGCAATTAACCTCTCTTTGGAGGACTCTGTTCCCTCAACTTCTACCACAGTCTGTGTCTTTCTCTTTCTCGTATGCTTACTTCTCTTCTACCCGAACTCTCAAGTATATGATTGCTCAGGGCTCAGTGCAAGATCTTTTTTCTCTCTCTCCTGCTTCTTCCTAAATGATCTCATTAATTTTCATGGGTTTAATGCCATTTCTATACTGATGCTTCTCAAATATATTTTCAGCTCCAATCCTGGATCTATAACTGCCTGCTGCCTGTGCCACTGGGAGGTCTCAGATATCTCAAACATGATATGTTTAAATAGAATGCTTGCTTTTCTCCATGAAACGTCTCTCCACCAACTTTGCCATACAGTAATTCCAAAAACTTCAGTCTATCTCTTCCTCCCCTGAGCACCATATCCCACCATCATCATTGACACCTGACAACAGACCTCACACCTGACTTCCACTCATTTGTGATGGCAACATTTTTCACATACATTCTTGCAACAACCTCCATCTTCTTGCTCTACAATCCATTTATATTCACCAGCAAGATGAGTTTAAAAATGTAAATTGGATCACTTCAGTCATCTGCATTCAACCCTTCAAGGGCCGCCAATTGCATTTAAGATAAAAATCCAATTGCTATGGCCTTAAAGAGCTTAACTGGGCCCCTGCGTATCTCCAACCTCTTTCCAATAAACTACAGGCATGCTGTCTTCTTTGCTCTTCAGGCATGCCAGGTCCTTGCTTCCTCTCTTTTCTTGCATTTGTAGCTTTCTGTGCCTGGAATGATCGCCTTCTGCTTTTGGGATGCCTTCTCTTTTTCGATGTCTTGCCATGGAGGCTACCTTCTCAGAACTTTGCTTGTTAAATTCTAACAGGGAAGAAAGCTAATTTGTCCTTTGATCACTTTTCCATCAATGAAAAAGCTTGCTTTTACACTGCTACCTCCAATGCTTTTCTTTCCTCCTTATCCTCCCCCTCCTCTTCTTCCTCCTCTTCCTCCTGCTTTTCTTTTTTTTTTAGGATAGTCTTAACAACTGTCATATAAACACATTTCCTCCAAATGTTCCATTTTGGTAGAACAGACTCAGAGCAAGCAACTGCTCCCTTTCCTCTCTATGTTTCTGTTAATCCACCTACCAAGAGTCAGTGTCTAACAATCAGAAAGGAAGGCAGAAGTCTTAGAACTTGAGCAGAATCCTAGGGGCTCCCCTCCGTCCAAGCACAATTCTTTGGTTGCTGGACAGTGCGGAATTTTAGGGAGTTTTGTGGGAGAATCCAATATGGCTCCATACAAAGTGAAGGTACTTAGGGAGCCTGAGAACATCTATTAAAATAGAATACAGCAGGTGTGGCTGTACTCTATTGTAATATTTTAACAAATATGGTGTGCTCAGGGTAAATATCAGTCAATCCTGGTTCTACCCAAGGGATGACCTCTGTGACGCCCCATCTTAGTACTTGTTTGTCTCCTTTGATACAACTACACTTTATTTTAGTTATTATTTTTGTTGTTTACTTTTTTTTGCTGTCTGCCCTACTAAAGTGTGGGGCCCATGACAACAGGGCAGTATTTGTTTACTAATTTATAAACAAGTTTGTTTACATTTTAATTTGTTTACATTTGTTTCCTAATGTCAACTGATTATTCACCTAGCATACAGCTTGAAACACAGTCAACTCCTTAATAAATATTTGCTAAATAAATGAATGAAAACGACTCCCTCTGATTAGAGTAGACTTTATTTTCTATAGGAATGTGAAACTCCAAAAAACTCGAGTTGTTCTTAAACCTTGAAAGTTTGGATAGACTTTTTGTAGAATGCCTGGGATTTTTTCCCAAGAGCATATATAATGAAATGACCACATCAGCCTTTCTAACAGTCTCTCTTTCTCCAGGCTTTCCTTTCTAAACCATATCTGCTCATGCCCTGTCTTTAGCTTAAAATTTTTCCTGGTGCCTATTCCCCACTTAGAGGAAAATAATTCAAACTTCTGGTCGCATTCAAAGTCTAAAACAGTGTGGGCCCAAACTCCTTTCTAGTGCTGCTTCTGTTATGTCCTCTTTCTTTCCCTCCAATGTATCCTGAAACTTGCTGTTCCACAAGAATGCCCCTGCCACTTTATTTATTTCCTCTTCGGGGTGAAATCCTATTCATCTTTCTGGACCAACACAGTATGACCTTCTTGATATTGACTACCTTCATGGTACTTCCTGCTTTGGTCCTGATCCCTTTCACTTTGAATTTCTACAGCACTGCATTTATAAAGCCAACAGAGTACATATTGTATTTCAGTATAACATGCATCATAATATACTGCATTATAATAATACAGTGTGGCATCTTTTTTGTCAGAGTCTCAGTTCTTCAAAGGGAACAATGTCTTCCATTTTTCTTGGTGTATTTTACATTAGCACAGTGCAGCAGGCACTCAAGGTGTGTTTCTTGATCAGACCCAAACCGTGGAGATTTTTTTTTCTGATTTTAAACATAAACTGTTCATCAAGGTGCGCTGAATAGAGCAGCAGTGTCGCTGAAGTCAGGCAAATTTGAGTCAGGATCCAAGCTCCACTCTCCTTTTCCTTATGTGACCTTGGACAAGGTACTTAAGCTTTCTGAAACTCAGTTTCTGTGGTAGAAAAAATAACAACTCCTAAAGGTTTCCACATTCTAATTTCCGGAGCCCATGAATATCTTAGATTCCATAGCAAAAGGGAGTTAAGGTTGCAGATGAAATTCAGGTTGCCAACCATCTGGTTTTTAAGATAGATTATCCTGGATTATCTGGGTGAGCCCATTGTAATCCTGAGGGTCCCTAAAACTAGAAGACAGAATTGCAAAAGAGTCCCAAAGATATGGCAGCATAAAAAGGACATGGCCCAATGTTGCTGACTTTGAAGATGGAAGAAGAGGGTCAAGAGCTGAGAGGATAAAACCTTCAAGGTGTGAGTCTCTAGAAGACGGGAGCTTCTAGAAGATGGAGTGACAAGGAAATGAATTCTCCCACAGAGACTCCAGAAAATAACACAGATCTGCCGACATCTTGATTTTAGCCCAGTGAGCCCAGACCCACTTCACATTCTGAAGTATGGGATCGTAAGATAAATTTATGTTTTTTCCAGCCGGCAAGTTCGTGGTACTTTGTTACAGCAGCCATAGGAAACCAACATAGTTTCTTTAACTGTAATGTGAGAATAGTAATAGATAACATATTACAAAAATTTTGTAATAATAAAATATCACAAAATGCTATGCATCATTTTATCTCATATATGAGAGAATATTATAGTGCCAATACATTGAAGATATTTCATAAATGTTAATGCCTTTCCTCTTCTCTCTTCCTGTATGAACACACTCATCTAGCAGATAGATATAAATCTAGCTATATATAATCAACATCAAATTGTTAATACTCTTATGGTATTTAAATCAAATAACCATTAAAATATTTTTCCTTTATTGTTGTAACATATGACAAAGTAAGCTCAGAGGATTACCTGCCCATTTATTATTCTGTGGCTCTCATGAAAGATGCTTTCCCTTCTGCAGATTTTTATTGAGCGTGGCAGTTGAATGTTAACTCTTTATTTTTTTTTCATTATTTAGAGACACTGACAATGTTAATGATAGAGAATTATCTTAAGGATAGAACTATAAATGTTATACTTAAAAAAAAAATGTGTCATTTGATTTTATTATTACCCAGTTTAAAAACTGCCATCGTTTTAGCCTTTTCAATACTTCTCTTGTTCTTTTTGGGGAAGGGTAGCTGAGGAAGGGTCAGTGGTTCTAATTTGGCAGAAAAGTTTAGGTAATAGTTATATCAAGTCAGGTGGCAATACAAAACATAAAATATTAAATTATTCCAATATGTGAAATTTTGTTGTGAAATGCAGGTATATGATGTTGTGACCGAAATCCTATAATTTTAGGCTTTAAAACAATTTGCTCGGAAGTCATAGGAATGGGAGAGACTATGGGGAGGGAAGTGCTGGCGTAGGGCTGTACTAACTACAATAGTGAATTTATATTCTATTGTGTTCATTATATTACATCATGTCATTATCTTAATCATATATTCCACTATACCATGTTACATTATAATTTAATAATATATATAAATATATGTTACATAATTTATATATATTACCTATGAATTAAATAAGCTTTTGTGGTTTCAGCTAAACATCCAATCATAACAAACTATTAATTCCTCAGGAAAAATGCCTTCCAAATTCGAATAATATTACAAATAACCTGCTACAGGGGTGCCTAGGTGGCTCAGTCAATTAAGAGTCCGACTCTTGACTTTGGCTCGGGCCACAGTCTCAGGGTCATGAGGTCAAGCCCGGAGTGGAGCTGCCTGTGCTGGGCTTGGAGCCTGCTTGAGATTCTCTCTCCCTCTGCCCCTCCCCCCGTCCCTCTCTGAAACAAACATACAAACAAACTGCTGCGAATTGCCAAAACTGCCTTCTGGAAAGTATCCCAGTTATTCTTATTCTCTTGCACATCAGTCTGTAGCCACTTCATATTCTTCATATGTATTTCGCAAACTTTTTGGACTGTGATTCCCAGTAAAAACACCATTTACATTGTAACCCTGCACACAGCCTCACATCCAATATACAAGTTTCATGAAACACTTAATCTAACTATGTGTGGTGTACTCCATTTTCTAAACTTTTCCATTTTGTTTTAATCATTTTTTTCATTTCTAAAAAATGATCGCTACGATTTATTATACTAATTTTTACCGCTCAGTGATGGATAATGACCTGCCACGACCTCTAACCATTCTTCCTTCATTTATCTGCGATGACTATTCTATATTTCATATGACATATTATTTTGTTTGTTTTTTAAATTTAAAAGTGCTAGTGGGGCAGATCACTAGCAAATGAAGTAAGTGGTTAACTTTTTTTCCTGTATGAATGTACATAATCTCCATTTATTATGAAAATGTAATGATTTATGTCATATCGGGAGATCATATACTGTTTTCTCACTCTCTTATATTCATTGCTTTTGAAAAGGTGTTCTTATGGTATATAACCATTTCTGGAATATAAGCAGAACATAGAGCATTTGCTTCTTTTCAGATGGAATGCATTACTTTCACTGAGGAAGCTTGGGGAAAAGACGGGTTTGGAAGCTTATACAATTTGGGAGGCTCTCTTTAAGAAAAAGAGTACGAAATTATAAACTCACAATTAGATATGAAAGTCAATAGTTATTTGGAATGATGAAAGACATTATAAGACATGACAAATATTTAATGACAAAGAACACAAACATCACAACGTCCAGAAAAGTAACCTAATAATAATTATTATTATTTTTAAAGATCTTATTTTTTGACAGAGTGAGCGAGAGAGGGAACACAAGCAGAGGGAGTGGGAAAGGGAGAAGTAGGCTTCCCGCTGGGCAGGAAGCCTGATGTGAGGCTTGATCCCAGAACCCTGGGCTCATGGACGCTTAACGACTGAATCACCCAGGTGCCCCCCCCTTTAAGATATTTTTTGTTATTAACTACTCTCATACTTTGATAATCTTCCCCTTATATTTTTGGAAGCAAACTCTTTGGTTGCCTCTTCATATAATAAGGTTTGGGGAATATTTTCCATAGAAAGAATAGAAGATAAAAAAAAAAAAAAAGAAAGAATAGAAAGATAACTTAGTTTTTGCTCTACCATGATTTATTAAAAGCTGGTTTTTGTTTTTCATAGTTTAAAAATATTTCTTGCAGCTTTACAACTTATTATTGGCAATGCCATATAAATCGTTAGGATTGTCAAATTTGGAAAACCTTCCAATAAGTTTTTTGCATGTATGACCTCCATGTTTTTAGAGTATTTTGAATTTTTTTATACAGTGTCTAATTTTAAAGACTTTGAATTAATGCCACTCATTAACCAATTTGCTGTAGACGTCCTCCTTGTAGTGATGCATCGTAAGTTTATATTATATTCATTGATGTCAGTATTTGGTGTCAAGTAATCAAGATATTTAATTTTTTCCAGTGTACTTATATGATTCACTCCTCTTTATTAATTGGGTTATCAAACAATCCAGGAGCCTATTCATTACTTCCCCTTAATTTATTTATTCCTCTTAATAAATTACTGCATTTGATATGATGAAATTTTTTGTTGCAATTCACTTCTTGATATAGGAATAATTTCTACTGATTTTATTGCTCTATTTATCACTCTACTTTTTTTGTCTTACCCCATTACTTTTTTTAATCTAAATTTTCTCTCAGTTCTTTTAATACATAAATCTAAAGATAACAGAAAACATGTTCCAAATTCACACAAATCAGGGGTCTATAATTTTGCATTTGTTTTATCGAAATGTTCCACCTTTCAATTAAAATGTATATTCCTAACTCAATTTTCCCTTTTGCTGGATTTTCCAGGGACATTCTAGCACCAGAATACCACCTGGAAAGGGATAATGGTTTTAACTGTGGTTAAAGTGTCTTACTTTTGCAAATTTTACTAAAATATACTACCACATGAGTACATTTCCAGGGCCTTCCCAGGGGTCTTGAAATAGTCTAGTTCCAGTGGAAAGCCTGACCACTTCCCGAGCCTTAGGGTCCATCTGCTGTGTGCCGGAATAAGGGCCAGACTGAATTACCTCCAGGGACACCATTATTAGAGGACTAATTGTGCCCCCAAGGCAAAACAAGAGCTTCACATTATGAGCATCACAGTTTGTACCTCCTCAAAGTCAGAGTCTAGGGCAAGGACGTGGCAGGTCGTTTATCTGGCAGGTGAGCCCAGGAAGCACAGATGAGGAAATGGAAAACAATAGGATAGGAAAGGGAGAAAAGCCAATTAATGTGGTTAAAAGTAGTTGGGGGTGGGGGGGGGGGCTGCGTGGTTCTGTCAGCTGAATCTCCTACTCTTGATTTCAGCTTAGGTCATGATTTCAGGGTCATAAGAGTCCTAAGTCAGGCTCTGTGCTCAGCTCGGGGTCCGCTTGTCACTCTCCCTACTCCTGCTTGCACTTTCTCTCTCTCAAATAAATAAGTAAAATCTTTTTTTTTTTTTAAAAAAAGTAGTTTAATGAATGGTAGGACTCTAGAACAACTAAGGCTCAATCCCACCAGAGACATTTTGAAACACTATAAAGCCCAACTCCGAGTTTTCCCACTGCGAGCTGGGGAGGCTCCCGAAGCCCTGAGAAGGGAAGATAGCAGGGCAGGGGGAGGCTCTCAGTCTGCCCACCTGCAGGGCAGGTGCAGGTGAAGTCAGGAGGATGGTGGGGGGGGAGTAGGGCAAGAATGTCCTGCACCTGCTTCTCTGTGTGAACCTTTTCCACCTGAGAATTTAGGAACTCAGTGATTTAGAGGGATAAAGAATTTTATTTCATTATGATGACTGAAATTAGAGGAGAAAGGGTTGAAAGACAATGTGGAATCATCCCAACTTGTCAAGGAAAATTCTCTAATCCTTGCAATTAAATTATAGAATCAAGACATTTTGGGCTAGGGAGAAGTATTTATTTTGATTTAATTTTATTTTTTCAGTGTTCCAAGATTCATTGTTCATGCACCACACCCAGTGCTCCATATGTGCCCTCCTCAATACCCACCACCAGGCTCACCCAACCCCCGACCCCCCTCCACTCCAAAACAGTTTGTTTCTCAGAGTTCACAGTCTCTCATACTTCATCTCCCCCTCCGATTTCCCCCAATTCACTTTTCCTTTCCTTCTCCTAATGTCCTCCATGTTATTCCTTATGCTCCACAAGTAAGTGAAACCATATGATAATTGACTCTGTCTGCTTGACTTATTTCACTCTGCATAATCTCCTCCAGTCCCATCTAGGTTGATACAAGTGTTGGGTATTCATCCTTTCTGATGGAGGCATAATATTCCATTGTATATATGGACCATATCTCCTTTATTCATTTGTCCGTTGAAGGGCATCTTGGCCCTTTTTTAAGCTCAAAGGGAGCACACTTAGAATTTCTGATCCTATTCACTTAAATTCATTACCTTCTAGGTGTAAAGAAAAGTGGTGAAATATTTTTGTATACACCAAAAGGAAACCATTCATTCATGAGAATGAAGTTCGCCTTTCTAAGGGCTCCTGTGGTGTGCCGTCTTTTTCATGTTGAGGAAGGAGAAAAACTTGACCACTTTATTCTCAGTACAGTGGTCACTTATTGAAGGTTGGGATTATGATAATTCAAGGAAGAAAAATAAAACATTGAAGAATAGGATTGGTTTCGTAGGAGAATGAATGCCAGACTGTGTTAATGAAGCTAGGTTCTTGTCCAGATTCAGTCAATGCCATGAACTTTGAGAAGCCACTTCCTTTCTCCGTACTTCAGTTCCCTCATCTATATGATAGAAGGCTTAGTTTGGTTGACCCTGAAATTCATTTCCATCTCTGAGGTATTGTCATTAGAAAAACCAAGGGCATATATAGCATGTCGTGAGGCCTGGGTCTTACTGTGACATTATGCCCTTGGTCAAATAGGTTAATCTTTTTGACCTTCAGTTTTCTCATCTGAAAAACGAAGGGGCTGGGTTAGCTATTCCTTAAGGACACCTCTTCTATATATAATCGAATGAAATAAAAATATGGGGGCAGAAAATCTGGAAGGATGCACAGAAGGAAGCCCAGGCTGGCCACTGGGTGGCGATCTTATTCCATGTTAAGAAAGATTTTTATAGCTTTTACCAATAGTGCCAAAGTTTGAATTAACTAAGCATAGTGAAGAAAGATTTTCGAAAGGATACTGAAATAAAATCAGGTCAGCAAAAACCCAGAATTATGGTGGAATGACAATAAATAGCAATGCCAAATAGGAGACATAAAATCCCTATAGTCAAGGCAGTAAAACATACAGGGGCATATGAGAGTTGTGTTTTGGGTATTATTTAAAGGAATATAGGGAGAGGAGTACATCGTAAATGTATATAGTTTTTGAAAAACATGGTTTAAAAGTCAACTCTAACATTTAAAGATTTAACTTGTAGAATAACCAAGTACCTTAAAACTGCTGGCATATAAACGCCTAAACCTGCAAAATCTAAACCAACTCAACAAACATATTTATTTTGTCTAAATCTAAAGGAAACACAAAAGGGAATTATAATCTTGTTCCAACATTTTATCATTAAGTGGAATGAACCATTCCACAAGTTTCGAGCTTTTCCACATTTTATAGGAGAACGTGGTCTCTGTCAAGCTATTAAGTTTACCTTTAGGATTTTGGAATGATCGCTCCTAGAGTTAATGATCTATATTGGTACCTGCAGGGCTTTGAGTCGAGGTCCGTTTCTGTGGAGATAAACGAGCATCAGTAGGAATGCAGGGGAGGATAAAGGCTTTCTGATCACAGCGCTGCCCACCTCTATCTCTAGGAAAGGTTATATTCAAAAGGAAAACATAATCTCCCCAATAAAGCATCAGTGAACATGAAGAGGAAGACCCAAGGGCTTGAGGAAGAGGGCAATGCTGGAGAGCTAGGCTGGCACGCAACCTTTGCTCTCCCAAATATTGCAAATCACATCTTACACGGTAAGCAGAGAGCCTGCGGCCCAAGATGGGTAGGCTCCAGCCTGCCATTTTCCACTGCAGATTCCTCTGCTTGCCTTCCCCTCTAGTTTTCTCCCGGTATTTCCTTATCCTCCCTCCGAGGGTGTGGGTGCGTGAGCGTTTTACGGAAGGCCAAAGTGTGGGGCTCTTGGTTCCTGTTGCCATGGCTCCTGCTTTTCTCCCCATTCCTTTGATACATTAGCTATTAGCTTACATAATCCTCTCACAGGAGGATGTCCCCATTCAAAAGGAAAAAAAAAAGTTAAATTGCTAAGTAACCTTTAACAATGAAGAGCATTCATTATGCATTTGCTTAATGATACAAAGGCATTGTTTGCTCCATTTCAGGTGATAACAGCAGATCAAAGGCACCGGGACCAGAATGTACTTTAGAAGAGCCAGCGGAGACTGTATGGAAATAATGCTTAGCGTTTGTGTTGCACTTTATTCTCTTAAAGGATTTCACAATTATTAATTATCCCACACAATAGCTCTATGAGGAAGGTCAGTGTCATTAGCTCTATTTTACTGATAAAGAATCAGATAGCAGTTAGGAGATTTCCCCACACCGCCACCACTGAAAGATCTCAGGTCAAAGCAGACCCAGGGGTAGAGATTGGGGGTAAATTGTGAAGCAGCTGAAGGCTAAACAGAGCGAAGCTACCCCTTCTGAGGTTCCATTTCCTTTGATCTGCCTTTTGAAAACCCTCTGCACAGAACCGGGTTCTGGACTTGTACACTGCCCCGACCCCATCCCCTGCACCCTGATTCCTCCTGCCCCAATTGTCTTTTCTACCTATCCAGGCTTTTCTATGTAACTTCATTTCCTTTTCATTCATCCATTCGTTCATTCATTCATTCAATGAATCTTAATTGAGTACTTACTGTTGTTGATTTGGGCAGGAACGTAGAAAGGAAAAACAAAAACAAACCCTGAGTCTCAAATGATTTCTGTGCCCAGGAACTTTTACTCTGTAGCAGACACACCCGCACACAGCCCTGGCAGAGGAGGCTGAAGGGGGAAGGAGCAGAGACTCCCCGTGAGGGACCACACAGAGGAAGCGATGGGGGCCTGTGGGTCCAGCAGTCAAGCTCCCAGAGATCCCTTGCAGAGGAGATATGAGTAAGAGGTCCTGAATGTTGTCTCTTTCACATTTTTGCCCGAGGCCAGGCCTTCTATTGGCTTATTTGACAAACTCATATTCTGTACTGTTTTAATTATTTCTGGGATGTCTTCCTCTTTTATGGGAATAGAAGCAGTTTGGAAAGAGGTGCTGATTCTGGCCGCACACGGCTATTGTAGGAATGACGGGAGGACAGCCACCGTGTGTTGTGTGGCCGCTCTGTCACATGCGTTGCACTGCCGGTCTTGGCTAAGCTTCCCAACGACCTTGGAGGCAGCTCTGTTATTACCCTTTGTACAGTTGAGGAAAGAAGGACTGAAAATATTTAAGTAATTTGCTCAAAGCCACATAGTTCTTTTAGCTATTTAAAAAGGAATTTGGTGACCTATGCTTTGTGCTAAGCACGGAGATCCAAATGGTGAGCAAGACAGACACGGTCACTCCCTATTTTTTGCTTAGAGTCCCTGGGGAAGACAAACATTAATCAAATAATAACTACATGTCCACACAGAATTATAACCTGTAAGAAAGTCCATGAATGGAAAGTGAAAGATATAATATGGAGAAGCTCAAACACAGTGACCTGATCTGTTCATAGGCTAGCCAGATGGGGACAGATATGGAGGAAAGGTTAAGGTCAAGGACGATGTACCTGAAACTGCGTCTTGAAAACTAATGGGCTAAGGTAAACAGCACATGTGAAGGCCTTAATGTTGGAAGGAGTTGGGAGTGTTTGAGAATCTGAAAGCAGGTCTGCTGTGCAGAAGAGGAGGGAGATGAGTCAAGGTGGGAAGACAACTGGAGAAGGAGTAGGGTCTGTTCTTGCAGGACCTTCTAGCCTAGGGTAGAATTTGATGTTTAGAAACAATAGGTATTTAAGGATTTTAAATAAATGTGTGCTGTGATCAGATGAAAAGTCAATCTGCATACAATGGGGAGAATAAATTGAAGAAGAGCCAGAGTATGCAAAGGGACTCTGTGGTAATTTTGGTGGAGAGGATGGTGGGACCAGAGCAGCTGTGGTAGAGATGGTGAGAAACATGCTGGGTGGTGAAATCATTTGGAAAGTCAAGTGCAGAGTTTTTGGTGATGGGTGTGAGGAGATGGGACGTGGGAGAAAAAGGAAGGTGTCAAGGCTGATTTCTAGGTGTCTGGCTTAGACAAATGAATGACTGGAAATGTGTACAGGAGGGACCAAGGTTGGGGGTAATCTCCTAAGTGGCAGAGGTAGAATCTAGCTCTGTTTCTCATCAAAATCTACTCTATCACCGTTAACACATACCTGTTTTTGGAAATCTAGTACTGAATTGTACTTCCAGCTTGCTAATTGGGATCAGCTTCCACCATCATCCCTGTGATCTTCTGGAAGAGATGCACTTCACCTTTGTTGTCTAATCTGTAGTGACATCAGCAGCAGAAATGTCCAGGCAGGAACACAAGGAGATCCCTTTTGGGAAGGAGACCTATAATTCCACTAATCCTCCTGGTCAGCAGTTAGGCAGAAAGGCTTGGGCTCAAAGTGTTAGGGTTTCACTCTTGTCTCCATGGCTTGTGATCTCTGTGACATCAGGCAAATTATTTAACATTTTAAGTCCTCTTTTTTCTCATCTGTGAAGAAAGAATTAATCGTATCTTCTCCATTGTGGGGTTGGTGGAAGAATCAGGATTATTTCTCATAGTACACCTCTGAATGAATTAGAGAAAGGCTCTTATTTATAAGTAAGAAGTCTTTTTGAGGTTAATATATGATATATTTTTAATTAATTTCAATTATACAAACATAAAATCATTTTGAATAAATAATACAAATCAAATTATTAAACATAAAATAATATCCAATTTGAATTTTTAATCACAATAATTAGAAAATCAAATTTAAAAATAATAGATACATAACAAGCTAAAAATTTTAATAGCAGTTAATTATGAAATTTCCATAGCAACAAATAAACAAGTGCTCTAATGTAATTAGCAGCTCGTTATATAGGAACCTCTAATTTGTCAATTTAATACTTACTTTGTATATTATTAATGCTAAATTAATATTGGTTATTACCTAGTTATTTGTTTCATAAAGAAAGTGCCTGTATATTTAAAATGGGAACTCTGCCATCCCATTCAGTACAGAAAACAAGTGGCACTGTATGCATTGCAGTATAGTGACACTGATAAAGTGTTTTTTTTTTTAATTTTAAGGCACTAACCAATCAGTACTTCAGTAAGAAAGCAACTTCTTATTTAGAAACAGAAGTTGTTCTGAATGTTGTTTGATCATCAAGCTATTTTAATAATCAAATATCTGTAAGTTCAAGTAGAAAGGGATATATATCGATCCTATTGAAAAAGACAGTTTATAGTCACCTGCCACAAAACTATATTAATAAATATGTAGCTTGCTCATCTTTGAAACTAAATTTGAACTTACAGTAAAAATTTAAAAAAATCTTGAAACTATATGATGGTTAAGACATGAGAGTCTCCTTAGATGTGCTACTTTTGTGCAGTATACAACTTAAACTACTGAATGCAGTGGTTCTGGGCAGGATTACAAGAGATGATTCTATAAAGTACTTAGTATATGTGGGAACTGTCATACACTGAGTGGTCACAAATGTTAGCTTTTTATTTTTAGTTATTAAACCTACACAGTAATGGAGGCACTGTAGGATAAAAATGCTCTTGCCCCAATCCTAGTTCCTTTTTCAATTAGTACTGAATATATATCATCAGTGTGGATAATGCACTTTATAAAGACTGATGGTCAACTAAAATGCACAGATGCTTTCTCAGTGAACCCCTCTCTTTAGCACCACACTACGGCAGGTATAACTATAATTATGGGGTGCACAGTGCTTTATTATCAGTTGAAGTTGATTGCTTGTTCTCAGATTCACTGCAGACCAAAGTCCACATCATGGTTTGTTTTAGTGTTTTGGTTTTGTTCATGGCAGCAGACTGGGACAGGAAGCCCAATGCTGATTGCTAAGATACAAATGACTAGTTGTCCAAGTAAGTGTTCCATATTGGGATATCCAATGGAAAGAAATGGGGGTCATTTAATGCTCAGTGGTAAGCAAAATTAAAAACGACGTGAACAAGAGAAACTTGTGATGTGATTTTAAGTGATTTAGGAGAACAGAAGAAAAAAGATATGGGAGAGGTTTTCATAGAGAGAAGATGATATTTAGCCAAAATGCTTCCATTATGATCAGAAGAACATGAAAATGTGAACAAGAGGGAACAGAGAAAGTGATGTGGGGAAGTCAAGGGCACTGGCTTGGTAAGCAGTACACAGAGAAAGGGTGAAACTTCCAGCAAAACGGAAGGTTGAAAGCATGAGCATGAGAAGACAGAAGAGAGACAGCAGAATTGTCGAAGCCAAGCATGGCATTCCTGCATGCTGAGCTGGGGGTGAGCAGGGATTCAGGGGCTCCATGGTCATCTCTGCAGCAAGTCCAAGAGGAGGAGAACTGGTTGTGGGGGGAGAGCCTCAATTTTCTTTTTGTTAGTTTGCTTTATTTCTTGCAAAGTCCTTCATCTTTACCACCATGTTGCACTACTTTGGAAGGCCTTTGTTTTTTAAAAAGAAAAATACCCTATCAGTTCAAAGCATTGACAGTTATATGGGCTAATTGGGGACAAATATTTCTGGAAGGTGGATAGTAAGAAGAGAGAGAGAGGAGGAGCCACAAAGGGAGCACCAGGAAAAGGGAGCACCTTTCACAAAGGTGATCAGTGGGAAACCTGCTAGAAAAAGACAGAGAGTGGGCCGAGAAGTGAAAAGTCTGAGCTCTGATGGAGGAAAATCCTTCATAATAGCACCAGCTTTTCTATTATACATCCATGGACTTCTGTACTTGTATATCTACTTATACTTATAAAATCAAGAATAATTAAGTCACGTGAGGGCAAATGTTTTCCGCAAACTACTAAACAGTCTGCCACGTAATAAATATTTCAGTCTTTGTGGGCCACACAGCCCCTGCTCTGCTAACTGTAGAGGAAAGACAGCCATGGACGGTAAAAAAATGGATGAGAGTGTCTGTTCCAGAAAACGTTTATTTACAAAAAACCGATGTCAGGCTGGGTTTTGTCTTGTGGGTTTTAGTGGACTGACGCCTGATCTTAGGAATTGAATCCCCACATTTCCAGATGAAAATAGGGGACCTAGAGCATTTCAGTAAGCTACCCCAAACCTCTCAACCCAGGAGAGGGGAGTATGAATTGGAAAATAAGTGTTTAGGTATATGCTGATTTTGGAGGGCGCTTATCTTTTAAAACAAAATAAAACTTAGTTGCACTGAAATTCAGGTTCTCAGACACTTTTTGAATGCTTCACTCTGGCTAATTGAGGCTTCCGAATAGCTCAGAGGACTTAACTCTTACAGCAACCAAGTCTTCCCAAGTTAATTATTTTGGACGGATCATCTTTCTAAGGTCTCCTCAGTTTGGCCACACCTTTTTAAATAGCATCTAATTTAACCTTTGTGAAAAAGACTCATGTTTGTAATTTATTATCAATTTTAGAGCTAAGTATCCCATTAGGTATCATCCAACCAAGGGCCCTCAGGAACTACGGGAACTCAGAATCCTGCTCCACCTGTGCAGGAACCTGTCGACTCATTCTAGGGCATCTGCATCTTTCCAGATGTTGGCTGGTCAGCAGTTCTCTGACTGTGAGAGGGTCTGCGCCCACAATCGATAACCAAGATGATCAGATGATACAGCTTGTCGGAACTGGGGTTCTCGTAAGATTCTCTGTTCTTCCCTTCTTCCTGCCTACCTGCAGCTCATGAAGACCTTCCCCTACTGGCTAGCCTAGCGAAAATTAGAAGCCTTCTTCCTGGGTTTGGTATTTTTACCCTAAATCTGATATTGGGTCCTCAGCTCTCTCCCATGTGAATGCCCCAGGAGCTTCTGCTGCTCTAGAGACTCCTGACACACATGCCTGGTCTAGAGCCCGAAGTGCTGTGACCCCTATCTAGTGCTGTCCTCTGATGGAACTGGGGACTGCTCTGAATCTTAGCTCCCTTCTCCCAGACTTACCCTCTTGCCTTTTGCTGTACTTTGCTCCTTCATCATGTTTTACCCCATCCTGACCAATCCCTGTAGCCCAAGTACTCCCCGGAAATACAGGGGACAAAGCCCTGAGACGAAGACTCTTCCATTGCCAGACAAGGAGTCTGGACACTGCATGCGTCCTTAGCACTGATTTGACATTTCAATGGAACATTAGCCACAAGTTCTTGAAATGCCCTAATCATTGTAATTTGGGCCATTGGCCTAATTCGTCTGTATGAGACTGCCAGGGTCAACCCTGTCTTTTTAGACTGATTCTGTGCCCCTCATCTGTCAGCTACAGGTACCATCTTGCCTCCCAGGGAAGCACATGAGTTATTACAAGGAGCAAAGGATCTCTGAGAGAAGACCTGAAGGGCTTCCTTAGGTAAGGGCACGGCTTTGAGTCATCATCTTTCTAGAGTGACTGTATGTTCTGTTTTGCCTGGAATCATCCCAGTTTACATTTGCTGTCCTGGCATTATAATGGACGGGGCCTCAATTAGTGTCCTGATTTGGGTGAAATCTTATATGGCAAACCTACACTTCTCATCTGGAAAATGGGGATAATATTGCCAACCCTTTCTTACAATGTTGGTGAGAGGACCAAACGTGATTATGTTTAGGGAAGTGTTTTAAAAGTATTTAAAGAGGGGGGATGGGGTAACTGGGTGATGGGCATTGAGGAGGGCATGTGATGTAATGAGCACAGGGTGTTATATGCAACTGATGAATCACTGAACTCTTCTTCTGAAACTAATGATATGTCAATTAATTGAATTTAAATAACATAAGATTTAAAAAAGGAAAGAAAGGGAAAAAATGACTTAAAGAAAAGCTGCCCTGGCAACATGAGGTAGCGGTATTATTTTTTGTTGTTATGATCTATGTTGGCTTTCATGGACTTATTAGTTCAATTCCATTTTCTTGGATATGTTTTAGGTTGTCGAGGTCACGAAACAAGTTATCTCCAGATTAGAGAGGTGTTATTAGATCTATGTACGGGTCCCTCAGCAGTACAAAAATCTCATTTTTTCAAGTTAACACTTCATTTAAAAATAAGATTGATTTTTACAAAATAGAAACATGCTACCACTGTAATTTTTCCTCCATTGTTCATGCTAGACTTCTAAATGATCAAACAAAGAAAAAGATCTACAAGTAGAATTTTAAGTAAAGGAGAAGCAATAAAGCCCTCATTATAGCGATAGTACAAATGAGAGGAAAACTGGAACACAGAATACCTAACCCTGTGTGTGAGTGTGTGTGTGTGTGTGTGTTTGTAGTAGTAGTAGTAGTTTGGACTCACTTTAAGAAATATAAACTTCTAAGTGCACAGTTTCCTGTACTTTTTCATAATTAAATGGACAAATATCCTAAGCAAGGAAGGAGGAAAGGTAGAACTGGATAGCCAATAAGATGCTGGATCACATCCTAAATGACTGAGAGTTGACTGTCTTTTAAGCAATGACATTTCTTCTCTTTGGCAAAACAAGCAATCACATCTGTAATTAAACTCCGGTCTGATTGTGTTCTGACTCTTAGCTTTGCCTCTGGTGTAATAATGCACTTGTTTAAGTGGGATTGCTTTTCTATTGCTCTTTATTCCTGAATGACCTGATCTTTTCTAAATAGGGAGAAAATGTGCTTATCCTAATGAAATAATTATTTCTTTCAAGGCCTGACAGTATTATTTGGTAAGATATCTATTTTCAGGCTTCTGATGATGCCTCCAGGCCACGAAGGAGTTAATTTCCCTCAAATGGACAGTGTGAGTTCCTTAAAAGGGAGGAAAGCTCTTAGGGATTTCACAGGAGGGTTCTTGGCTTTTCCGGCTAGAGCGACTTGCCCCCACCATTCACTGTAATTTTGTTTTAACGTGGTGAAAATAATCTGTATTAGAATGCCCCTGGAGCTGAAAACCAGTAGCCCTCATGTTCTGTTTGACCTGCAGTTATTAAAAAATGATGAAATTTCATGTAGAAACATAGATTTCTGGCTTCTCAAAAAAATTGAAGTATTTCATGTCAACTTGTTGGCTGGAAGCTGAGAAGTGAGTGGCTGTCCTTTTAATGGTGGCCCTCTCTCGTCTAAGAGACTTCGCGTTAGAATTTGCAACTCTCAGTCTGTATCTTCATTCATTCAACAGATTATAAAGACCTGTTGTATGCAAAAGTCTGTTCAAGGAGCTAAGCCAGTAAGTTCATGGCTCTGCTATCCAGATGGTCTTAGGGAACAGTCAGTCCCCTGAGATGCTTTAGTGGAAAGCATTCCTTGGACGCATGAGTCAGGATGGGCTACCTATTTCTCCCTTAGAAATTCGTAACACATATTAGCATTGCAGAAGCTCCGAAAAGCCCTCGGTAAGGAAACTTGTTAAATATTGCTTATCATTGTTTCTTTATTAAAAAATACTGTTTTAAGTAACATCTACTAACCTCCGGAAGGGCTAGTTCTGGGGAACACACTCTAAGAAATAGAGACCTGGAGCTTGGCTCTAAATTGAAGTCTATTAATGTTTACATATTAATAAATGTAGAGAATAAATCAGAAACCTGGAAGAGTCTCTTGCAAAAATAGTCAAAGGGAAAAAAATAACTGAATTAAAGACTGTTCACTTATGACATGAGATAAGGTCCATAAGACATAAGGGCTCACATGCCTTGTTTTGTAAAACACTGATATTGGATGGAGCTTTATACTTTCTCTTTTTTTAAATTACCATTTGTATAGAGAATTTTTCTAAAATTTAGTTGGTCTGGTTAGTGGGAAGAATAAATGTGAATTGTTTTGAGGGCTGATTCACTAATAACTTTCATGTGTTTGTTTAACAAAGCCAGGTCCTGTGGGTTTTTTCCGTCCTAAGAGTCCCCGGATGCATGTGCTTCTTTCCAACTCTCATGAATCCCTAGAGCAGGCACCATGACCTTCTAATTCGGGTCCACTGAAAGGCCTCTCCACCCAAGTAGGTCTCCTACAACGGTACCCAGGGCAAGCTTTTAAAGATTTGTATCTGAAAACCTCTGAATGGCTTGTAATTGCTCTTGAAGATCAAACTCCTTGTGAGATCTGCAAAGCCTCACGTGCTTTGAGGCCATTCTCTTCAGCCTTATCTCATTTCATCCTTCCATTCTTTTTCTGTTCCATTCCCACAAGCCTTTCAGTTCTTCAGTGCGCAGTCTCCCTGCTGCCCCAGGGCTTTTGCAGATGATGTTTTTTCTTGCCTGCAACTTTCTCCTCCCCCTTGTGACCCCTCCCTCCCAATTCAGTGGTGGGGTTAATGCCTATTTATTCAAATCTCAGCTCAGGAACTCCTTCTTTCTTGAGCCACCACCTCCCCAGTCCTACAACTACCTCAGATTCCCATTTTATCCTTTCATGTAGCACGCTCTACATCATGATTTGTGATTACATACTCTTTATGATTATTTAACCGATATTTGTCTCCTTCTTTTGTTTACTAGTTTCTTAGCACCTGTCATGGTAAGGAACACTCACTAAATAGAAACGGAGAGGTGTGGGAGAGAAGGTAGAATTTTCATGCATATTGGCAAATGAAGTGACAGAATATGCCCTTTTGGAGATTTAAACATAAACCAAGATTGTTTATAAACTGGGACACTGACCCATGTATTTTGGTATAAACTGTTTGCTGGTGGAGGGAGGTGAGTGGAAGATGAGATGCGACTGATCTTAGCAGCGAGGAAAAACAATTTTTTTTTTTTCTGGTGAAATAAGTAATGGTTTTCTGGTTGGATAATTCCACACAGAAAATGATTGATTAAAGCTTCCTGCAAGCTTGGGCTATGCAAATATAGCAGGTGTCTATGTATATGCAAGGCTTGAATGCAGTCTTCAATTATTTTTTGGAAAAGTTGCCCTGGTTGAGTTTTGAATCATGCTTCCACATCTGTCAGTCTGTTCTAGTCACTATCCAAGCAGGAATCAGACGTGGCCACCTAGGCCGGAAAAAAAAAAAAAAAAAAGTTTGGCTACCCGGTATGGAATGAATGTTCCACCTTACTTATTTCTGTTTCAATTAAAAAAAAAATAAAGAATGCTCATTGAGGAATAAGTGTTGCTCACCAAATTCACTGGAGTCGCCGTTGATACAGGTAACATTAGCTGAATGAATGAGTGAATGAGTAAATTTCAGAAGGGAAAGAGTTCTGAGGTTGTGCTGTATTCCTTACTTGATCCTATGGTGATCCAATATAATCAATATCTCTTCGGAGATTTAGATCTTCATTTATGGCTTTCTAGTACACCAGGGTTCCCTGGGCAAATATTTTTTTATGTGGCATTAAATGGTGCCACCAGGAACTCTTTAAAAGTTGATGAGAAGGGCGCCTGGGTGGCTCAGTTGGTTAAGCAACTGCCTATGGCTCAGGTCATGATCCCGGAGCTCCAGGATCGAGTCCCACATCGGGCTCCCAGCTCCATGGGGAGTCCGCTTCTCACTCTGACCTTCTCCCTTCTCATGCTCTCTCTCACTCTCTCTCTTTCCTAATAAATAAACAAAATCTTAAAAAAAATTATAAAAAAAAAAGTTGATGAGAAGAGGTCTACTTTGTTCTAGGGAATGTTTTACCTTTCAGGTCAGTCAGTGGATCAGTGTTTCTGGTCCATTTCAGCCTAACTGCTTTCCATTTGCACTATCATTTATTATGGTAATCTTCTGATCTTTTCCCCCTCCTACGTGTTATTAAAAGTCTCCCCAAGGAGACCGTGACCACTAAAAAGTGATTTCTGGCAATGAACTCAAGAGCAAAAATTTCATCTGACACGTGGGTATGTCATTACTTAGTTCCTCTTTGTCTTATACTGCAAAAAAAAAAAAGTGCTTAAACATTTAAATAGAAATTACTGAAAATAGCCAGTGATTAGGATGGATTCATATACAACTGGCACTTTCTTTCAAGATCCAATCTTTTCATTATTGGTAAAATTTTCAAGTTGACATGTATTTATTAAGTGCCCATGATGATTGCCAAATTTCCTTCCAAGAAAATTCTATTATTCTCTTTTTGTGTAAACCATTTTAATTTCTGATTCTGTGACTCTGAGTTTAAGTTTATATGTGAGTCTGAGTTTAAGTTCTGCTCGATTGAAGAGAATAATAACACCCAATTCTAGTAGCACAAGCTAAGAAAATGAGTCATATTACATAAATTAAATAATTGTATTCACTTTAGAAATGGATATTAATATTTTGATTTTTTAGAGTTGAGTGTAGTTCTCTGAACACATAGGTTACTTCAGATCTGAAGAAAACTGACATGAAAGAAAGTCCAGTTGTTCTCAAATACAGAAGAAACTTAATAGTGTACATGGTGACCTTTGATAATCTCATTAATATGCACAACTCTTTTAAATAGTATTTAAGGGGTACCTGGGTCACTCAGTTGGTTAAGCATCTGCCTTTGGCTCGGGTCATGATCCCAAGGTCCTGGCATGGAGCCATGTCCCGCATGAGGCTCTCTGCGTAGCAGGGAGTCTGCTTGTCCCTCTCCCTCTGCCTGCCCCCCATACATGTGCTCTCTCCCTTGTGCGCTCTCTCTCTCTCTCAAATAAATAAATAAAATCTTTAAAAATACTAATTAAAATAAACTTCCCAGTTAAATATTGTATTTTTTGAAAGGATAAATCCATGCTGTTTATCTAATGGGTTTCTTGACAATTTAAAATGAAACATGACTCAATATGCCATGATTTTAAATGCATTTATTTAAGTGTGCCATACTTAATATGCAACTTGAAAATCTCTGGGCTGACATGAACACATAATTGTCCAACTCTGATTTGCCCTTCTGAAGCCTGGCCATACTTCTTAGTCTTGCTTCTCTGGCTAAAAAGGAACTGAAGGAAAATTCCCCAGGTCTTAGGATCACTTTCCATGATATGAACTCTCTCCTGAAACTATCCTTTGTAGCTGTATAGTTTCAAGACTGAGATTGACATACATTTAATTGTTTTAAATTATTGCCTAGTGTCTCCTTAGATTTATCAGAGTTGTTGCCTTAAAAAGAGATACCCCTTAAAGGAAAAAATGCCTTGAAATTTAGTAATAGACTTGGACAGGTAGGAAGGAAATTCTATTATAAAAACAATTAAGGTAACTGGGAAGAGTTTTCAGGTCCTTGGTCAGGGCCATTTAAATAACATTGGAATTCTCAGTGTTGATTTTGACTGCTTTAAGTGTAGTGTAATTGCGCGTGTGTGTGTGTGTGTGTGTGTGTGTGTGTGTCTATCTCTGTGTGCATCTGTGTGTTTTCAATTCCCTAGTTAATAACTTCAAGCCATATTATTTTCCAATTTTAAAACTCAGCTAACACATCACTTCTTCAAAGACATTCTAAAGGAAGCTCTGTTGACACCATCCAGAGCAGTTACAAAATCCTTCCGCATCAGGTGTCAGGGGGCCTCCTTATTTAGCCATTCTTACCTTTATTGTTCTCCTTTCCTGGGGTCATTAAAATGACTACTCGACATCTCAGTGTTGATTTTAACTAAAGATAATTGTATTGCCTTGCTCAACTTGCCGGTGATCAAGGGAGGTGTTTTGTGAATGCTTTGAAAAGTTGAAAATTCTCACCATTTCCCTTCTCCCCTGCTTATGGGAAATGGGGCCGGGGTGACCTTGGATCACAGGGATTTTTTTTCATTTTTGCTGGCAGAACAAAGGGAAGAAAAGGAATTTCCACATGAGGTGGGAATACGAGTTGGGGAACAGAGAATGTTTCTATGTCATTAAGGGCCACAGGTATACGGGAGGTTCCTGAAGCTCCATAGATTTATTCATATGTTCATTCATTCATTCCACAGGTATTTTCAGAATGCCTTGACTGTGTCAGGTGGCAGGATAAAAGACATCGGTGTGCCCTGGAGCTTTAACTTCAGGGTAGCTAGTTTGTTTTCTGATTTGTCCTGGTTCTTCTCTAAAGGGGCTCTCTGTTCTCCCTACCTGTGTTTGCCAGGTACAAAGTGAGTTCGATAAACTCTTTTTATTGATGATGATGTTTACAACAGGCTTTTAACCTAATTTAGCTGCTGAAAATTTCTTATATAAGAGTTTTTCCTTTGCCCAAATCATTTGTCTCCTTTCTTCCTTGTTCTTTAGGATCATTTAAGTTCTTAGATGACTGTTTGTCGTTCTTAGCTCCCCTATCTATCCTCTTGAATTCATATATTCTTTCTTAGATAACTAAATAAAAATGCTCGGAGAATTTTTTACTCCAATTTTTTTTCATCTCTTTTATCTCTACATGACATTTTTCTTTTTCTGATAGCTCTTTCATTTTAGTGCTTTTTTCTTTTGCCTTTTATTTGGCATTGCTTTTATTCCTGTGCTCAGTGAAGTCAGTGTTTTTACACATTCTACCATTTCTTTTCAAGTTGGCCTGTATCCGCTCTCCGTTTCTTTTTTTTTCTTTCTTCTTCTCAAGAAATCTTTTTTTCCCCTCTGATCTTTTTCTCTCTCCACTTCTTATTCTCTTCTCTCACGTTTCAAATTTCCCAATATATCCTCATTTTTTTTTTTTCTTTTGTGATTTCCTTCTTCCTTTCCCCAGTTCTTTTACTCTTACTTAGTACTTTAAGGAAAGAGATATTTGGAAACTTTTTTTTTTAAGCTATTGTCAGGAAAGGGCACACCACTGGGGCCTGCCCAGGAGGCACTGGGTTTGAGAACCTGCCCTCCCCAGCCTGGTGGTCAGATCATCGGTGGTTGAAGAGGCAGCCAGGAGCCCACACCTCAGCCTCTACGCAGGAGTGCTCTCTCAGCCCAGAGGCACAGTTTGACAGAAAAAGTGATGTCTTTATTGTTTGTAACACCTGACAGATGAACACCCCCGAGAGAAAAAAATTAGGAAAGAGAATAAACCAGTAAGACACTAGTGGAAATACACAAAGTAGAAGAGAAGGTGTGCACGTCTTATGTGAAGCAGAAGACTTATTTTTCCCATGCTGTTCTTTTATTTATTTGACCACTTGCTTTTTATATGCTCTAATAGGAGTTGAGGCATGTCCTTTTTCAGTTTGCTTTTTTTTTTTTTAATAAAAAAAGCATCTTTGTTATTCTTAAGCTTTAGGTTTTGATCTCTTGCTTCTGAGCTTTTACTTTAATTCCAGTTAGTTAATATATGGGGTTTTATTAGTTTCAGGGGTACGATATAGCTGTTCTATAATTTCATATATCACCCGTTGTTCATCACACGTGCGTTCCTTAATCGCCATCACCTTTTTCCCCCAACCCGTCCACCCTCCTGCTTATTCTTTTCCTGAAAACACTCAAAATGACTCGATAGTTTCATAACTTTCTCACCTTGTCAAAGTACCTCAACCTGGTTTTATGCTCAGCGTGTTGAACGAGGCAAGATGACCTTCTCCACTGGAGGCTCGAGGTAGCCGAGGCAAAGAAAGGATGAGGGTGTCTTCCGAGTCCTATTGGAGCCATGAGGGACCTGCCAACGGCATAGGACATGTGCTGGACCGGGATTCCTGCCCTCAATGCCAGATGGGCATCTCACTATTCGCTCTCATCTGTCTCCCGGCAAGGCAGTGTTTCTTGCTCCGCTTCTCTCCTTGCCCCCCATTCTCTGAGAGCATTCTCAGAGAATTCTCAGAGCATTCACCATCTGTACCTCATTTGTTTGGGGAGGCATCGCGCTATGGTCTCACGTGCTGTGAAATGGATTTCTGAATCTGGCTGGTGAGAGCGGACCATGGGATTCACTAGAGTCTCTGGTAATTCTGTGTTGTGCGAGGAAATGCCGGTTGTGAGGATCGTTTTAAAAAGCAAATGTACACTCCTCTCGCTTCTATTTAAATCGATAATGCCTTTCGTATTTTCTTTTCCTGTTTTCACTTTTCCTGTATTTCGCAAATAATTATCCATAATCACGTAGGTTTGGATGTAGACTGTTATCAAGTACCAGCCTTTTCTTCTCTAGGGCATCACCCCAAATTATACAGATTTCAAGATTGTTGGAACGAGGAAGACCCATAGATATGATCAAGACTTGTTTTCAACTTGGGGGCTGGACTATGACAGTAGTAATGCAAGAGTAGCAGTGATCTATTTTCAGTTTTAAAAAGGGGAATATTTACCAGTGATAAATTGTATAGACTATAAAAATGTGATTTTTCAGCTCTTGGCAATAATTATATCAACTTCGTGTATTAACCTTGGTTGTCTCAAGGGAAAAATAAAAAAAAAAATCACCTCATAAAGGGGATTCGGTGGTCCACAATTTTCCCAGCATGAGCCCAACATGGGGGAGAAGTAATAAATGTGATCTCTTGTGTTCAAAAGGTAAGAGATGCCTCATCAGAACTTATTCCAGATCCAAATGCCGGAAGTGGCTGAGGCAAGGTTAAAACTCAGGAGTTTTGACTTTTACCCAAGCGCTTCTCACTGCAAAATAGAACATTGATTTGCTTTTTCATTCAACAAACCATTACTGAGTGCCTAAAATGAATTGGAGAGGAAATGGAAAGACACAGGAGGCCTGGGTGGTTCGGTTGGTTAACTGTCTGCCTTTGGCTCAGGTCATGATTCTGGGCTCCTGGGATCAAGCCCCGTGTCGGGCTCCCTGCTCAGCGGGGAGCCTGCTTCTCCCTCTCCCTCTGCTGCTTCCCCTGCTTGTTCTCTCTCTCTCTGTCAAATAAATAAATAAAATCTAAAAAAAAAAAAAAAAAAATGGAAAGACACAAGGGACACATGCTAAACAGGAAAAGAAATGCCACTCAGTAGAGTGTGACTTCCGGGTGACGCCACAGGTGCTGGGAGCTCTGCTGGAATCGACAGAAGGGCTGGGGAACCCTGTAAACCCTACAATTTCTGCTTTTATTGACTATTTCATGTCTGTTATGCTTACAAAATGTGCCTATTTTTATAACTACTGGTCTCTCTTTTTTTGCTTTTAATGTAGGGTGTTAAATACTCTATGATGATCAGCCCTTTTTCTACTTTTAAATCCCTTACACTATTGATACATCTCCCCTAGCTTGGAGAGTCCTCAGGAAACATTTTCTTGAGAGTAATGACAGACAGTTTGTTCCTGTTCCACTTAGACGATGACTCTCTCTCATGAATCCCTGTTCAGTTTCATTCTGTTTATGTCTGTCTCCATTCTCCACCTTGTGGTCCTTATTCATTTTAACCAAGATCTTAAACTTGTGGGGCATTCCCTCCAAATTTAATTAGCATGTTCTCAGTTCATTTATCGAAGTGATAATAAAAGCATACAATAGAACTCCTTCAGGGGCTGACCCTTGTTTTCTGTCCCCGTCCCTGCTCACTAGCTGGCTTTGTAAGGAGGCTCAACTCATCCAAAGCCTCTCTAGAAAGTTTTTGTAAAATTGAGGACAGCAAATAATGCTACTATGAACTCAAGTTTAATATTTATTGCAGATAACATATTAATTTTAGGCAAATTCATAACAGGGTAGAGTTGTATTTTTATGCAATCAACGTTCTTACTGGTAGGTTAGGGTCCTTTCATAATCATTGTGTATGTCCAATTTTTGCTGATTTTAGAAGACCTGGGGCTAAATTTTACTATTTTAAATAACTATCAAGTTTTATAATTGCATCTTTCCTTTATGACATATTTTTGGTCATCTCTGTGATTTCTTGGACTTGAGTCCTTGATCAGGAACACAACCCTTAATTACGAACTGGTTTCTATGGGAAAGCACAATCTGCCTTACAGTGGTACGTTATGATGAAGGTTTTCAGGAACTCACTGTGGTAACAACTGTGAACTACTCACTACTACTATCAAGCTTCCCCAAGAGGGAAAAAAATAAAATTTACCGCTACATTAAATAAGCCAGTGGAATTTCATTTTTGTTTTGCTATGTTGACAGAGAAAGGTTTGTAAATTATTTTAGTTTCTATGCTTTAAGAGCAGAGAATCTAACAACTTCTTTATCACATAATCACAACTTCTATATCACACAAGTCTTGGCTTTACTACTATAACCACTGAAAGGGAAAGGGACAGGAATGATATAAAAGGCAAGAGAAGGGCTGAGTTGGAGGAATGAAGGAAACCAACTAAACCTAAGACTCTTTTGGTCACTGTTTTCATTGTTATTGTCCAAAGCCCTTTGAACTAGATAATGATTCCCCAAGAACCATTGTGCACAGAGCTTCCAGGGCTGTGAGTCTGATGCCCTGAGGGTCTGGGGTGGGACAACTCAGGCAGTCATTCTCTGGGACATAGTTCCACAATATCACTGCACCGCAGATGCGGGCCAGGCTGAGGGTAGGAGCTAACACTTGACCAGTGAGATTCTCCCCCTGTGTTTCTGGCGAAGAAGCCACCCACAAGGTGCACTTAGAATAGGCATCAACCTTACAACTCTGTAACTCCTGGAAGGCCAGTGGAATCCTGGTGAGCCAGCATGGGCCTAGTGGATCCCCTTTGTCATGGCCTCATGCAGTCAAAATCACTACCTTTTGCACACTTCGTCTCCCCAGTCACTGCGGAGAACTCTTCTTAGATCACCCCACCCCTCAACTGCCTAAGTGTCCTCTGAGCTTGCTCAATCCCAAGTGAACTGCACTCATCCTCAATCATGGTAAGTAAATAAACGTATGGTGTTGATCTTAGACAATTGCTAACAGCTGGCATTTGCCTACCACTAAAATTTTACAAAACACTTTTTAACTTTGTAATCTTACTAATTCCTACATCTTCACAAGGGATCCATTATAATTACCATTCCCATTTTTTGGATTAAGAAAACAGGCTCAGAGAAGTTAACTTGTCTTAATGTCCCACAGCTAGGAAGTAGCATAGCGACGACATAACGCTCTGATTCTAATTCTAGCAATTGTCCTATATGCCTTCAGAACTTTCTGTTTACATTCAAAATAAATATTTGATGATTTATCAGGGCCGAGATGGTACAAATAATTCTGTGCGATAGGGAGTACAGGGATCTCATTTTTTCTAAGGTTAACATCTCCTATTGGAAACCTTTACAACTTTGTTCTTTTTTGTCTCAAACACACACACACGTCTTGTACTCTTATCTCACCAGCAAGGTTCTATACCATTCTCTTCTGCCCTCAGACTGATACATCTGATTTTGCAGAGGGAAGACCCTTTCACTATGGCTGGTCTGTATTCCAACCGTTCCTAAGCACTTCACTTGCTTCAATCCGAGACTGACGTTATTTCAGGAACAGCTGAGAGCCATGGAGGGGAGGGATTGGGAGAATCTTATTCATAGACCATCAGGGCTATCTGCAGTTTTCCATGAAAGCCGAAGTCATGGCCGATTTTTATCCTTAGGCTCTCTTTTCCTTTGTATCATACACTTCATTTCTTCCTGCATTTGGCCTTATTATTGTTGTATTTGTGTCATAGATGAATATCATTAGGAACATTGATTTAGCAAATGTTAGCATAAACTATGTTGATAATGTCATCTATAGCTGTTATTTAAAAATGTTATAGACGTGAGTGACATTGAGTTTTCCAATCACTAAGACATACATGTTATAACACACATTATGATGGTAAATATACCACTATAATATATTAATAATATAATTGTAATAGTAATTATGTGTAATATAAATGATCGCATAATTGTAATATATAATATACAATATAATACAATATGTATATATGTGAGCACAGCACACAAGATGACCCTCAGAAGCACAGAAGCTTAGGGGCAGGTTTGGGGAAATGTAAATAAAACACAAGTGACGCACTGAGTTTACCTAAATAGTTGGAGCAAATATTAGTTAATGACAGAGATAAATCTTTGGTCCTGAGCAAGCTGGCCTCAGGCCTTATTTTTGGCTGCCTGGGCCTGGCTAACTCAGCCCTCATCCCTCAGCCCTCCACTCCCCCTCGCACCTCCTGCATGTCCTCATCTACTCCTTTACTGAAATGCTAATGCCTTCAAGAGCTTTGATTTCCTGTGTAGGTTGAGCTCGAACCAGACAAGACCACGTGATATTTCACTTGGGTGGTTTCTAGTCATTGCAGACTCCACACTCAACCTGGTCTCCTTAGTCCTGGCCTCCCCTCCCCTTCTAGAAACATTTTTTCCTTTTTCTATTCACAATGACATCATGCTTCCAACCACAAAGACTCCAGGTCATCTTTGTGTCATCTTGCACGTTCTTGCATCTGGTCAATTTCCAAGTTCTGTCAGGTTACCCTCAAAAAGCATTTTTTCCTTCCTCTTCTTTCCATTTCTACTGTTACTCCCCCCATGCCCCATGCCCCATGCCTGGGTTACATTTCAACCTCTTAACAGTTCCCTCTACAACCTCATCCACTCTGTTTGGCCTGACATGTGAATGCCACAATACTATTTTTTAAACACTTAAAAAAATCATGTTAAAAAATTTCTAGAGACTTTGTTTCGCCAATGGAATAAAGATTGCACAAGACCACACAGTTCAGTAGAGACAGAGTTATGGCTAGAGTCCAGGATTTTTAAACATCAGTTCCAATATTTTTTCTACTAGCGTATACTGTGTCTTATGAATTCCAGCATAGGAATGCATTATCTGTCCTATTTTATCCCTAAATGCTTTAGTTTTTTGCACTTCATTTTAATCTATAAGTTGCCTCAGTTCAGTTTTGGAAGTAGGGAGGGGTCTTAAAGCTTAAATAAATAGAAACACATGTTGGTCAAAATAAAGATGTTAGATAGATGAAGAGGTAAAACTACGTCAAACAGGTAGTCGTTTTTTTTTTTTCCTTTTTCCAGAAACAATTGCACAGATCCTAATAGAATCTGATTTCACGCACTATTGGCTACCCAGCCCAGATGATTTCTGAATTAGGACTCTCCCTTCATTGACTCCTGCTTCTAGGGAGAGTATGTGTTCTGACTGCGCAAGCCAGAGATAGCCCGTGCTACTGAGCTCTGGCCTTTGTCATGTTGGGTTTCAAGAATGTCTGGATAGCTCGATATTTCCATATGGTTCAAGAATGGAATACCATTTATTCAGGAAATAGTGACTAAAACCCTCCCTTCCCAAAATCTAAATTCAAGTTGGAAGCATCTAATAACATGGCTATTTATCAAGTCTTCAATTGGCCCTCAAGGGTCTCCAGCAGTGGGCCTCCAGAGAGTCAGAGGAATGGCAGACAAAAGCAGATAACCGCAGGGGACTGGGACTCCACAGCTGTAACCCCACAGATACTTAGGGAATACATGTTATTCAAAATCCCAGAAAGGCTATGCTGGGCTCAGCCTCCCAAAAGCCAAAGACCCACCACAGCCCAAATTGGGCAGATACCAGCGGACTGGTTTCTTATGCCATCCAGTTATAACAGTGAGAAATGGGTTCAATGTACAAAATCCTTATTTGGCAATTTTCATCTTCAATGCACTTTCCAACTGTTAACTAATTAATCTGCTTGACAGGGTTCCATTTAACAGTTATACATGTTTTATGTTCACAAACTCTTATAAACTTTTATTGCTTTGATATCTCATTTCTGGCTTTTCTTCTGTGTTCTTCCAGGGCCAAATTAGTGTAGCTCTTTGCTGACCTGGTGCCATGTTCTTCCTCACAGTCCAGGGGCTCTCATAGTGACAGATCCTCAAGCAAGAAAATGAGATGTGGATGTGGGAAGAAGAGAAGGAGGGAAACAGCCTCACCTTGTAAACATTGGAAAATGGTGCCAGAGACAGATCCCGCATTCGTGCAGTCACTGTCTTTGATAGCCCTGCCAAGATCAGTCTAACTGTTGGTTGAGCAACAAGTAATATCGAGTGCCAACTATGTGCCAGGCACTGTTCTAAACACTAGGGCTAGAACAATGAACAAAACATACCTTGGTCTTTGCTCTCATGGAGCCCCAGGATTAGAGGCTTAAAGATCGACTTCAAACATCTCCCCCAAAGATGTCTCATAAACTCGATATCTTCTTTTCTGCAACATTTCTCAGGGAAATGAGTTCCACATGTTTGTTTTTCATGGGGGTAAAGACAACTTAATTTGCTCTCAGCCTTTCTCGTTCAGGCCTCAAGATCTGCTCCCAGGAGTTAGTGAGCAAATCTACATCTTCACTGGCTAGAGCCCGAGTTCTTGAGATTTTGAATCAGAAACCCTGTTAAGAATCTGTTGATAACTATGTACCCATTCAACAGAAGAAATACATAATTATATATATTTTAACTCATATATATTTATGTCCAGAGATATGTAAATATATACATACATATATCTGTATGTACCATTTTAAGGAGTTTATAGACCATCTGAAGTCCATACACCTCAGGTTAAGGAGGATCATCTAATCTCAAAATATCACTAATTTATAGACTTTATCCTGTTTATATTTCAGCTATCACAGTTCGATTTTGCAGACCTGAGAATGCCAATTACTAATACTGATTCTCATAGGTGTCTTCACTTCTTTGACCTCTGATCACTTCTTCAAGTTATTCTGGCCCCTTTTAATGCACAGAGCATTCTAACTGTGGATATACAATTATTTTAGAGAGTAGGATATTGGTCTTTTTAATCTTTTAGTCAGCATCAGTAAATTGTCTTTTTTAAAGTATGGAGTATAAGGATGGCATGCTCCATGTTCTAGATGGTGACTGACACTTTGGATTCCATCCTTTTCCATGGTAATTGGTCTTACAGTCTCCTGAATGTATTCTCTTGCACTTGCCTATAAGGAATTTCATCTGCCAGTTTTCTGCTCCCATACGCAGTCTGGTGAAATTTTCACAGTTTCCTCTACATAAATGGCATAATATTTCATTATTAAAAAGAACTTAGTGTCATGTGCAAACCTGAGGATTTTATTGTAAACAGTCTCTTGTTACATCTTAGCATCCATTTGTGAGTTGGAACAGTTTTAAAAATATTTTTCCTTGCTCTTCTCTCTTCTTTCTCGAGCCAATGTCAGTTCTCTTTGAGGATAAAATAGTTAATTAAATTCCATGTTTGGTCCCCAAAAATGTATGGCAGAATAGTAACAGTGGACATCTCTGGTTAGCTGGATTATAGATGATTTTAATTTTATTCATTTTGGTTCTCTGTATTTTCCACATTTTCTGCAAAGAATATATATTGCTTTTGTAATAAGAAATGTCATTAAATATGCATGGTTTTTCATGGAATCTTACTTCAGTCTTACTAAGTATTTAAATAGAGGACAGCTACTGTTTTGTCTTTCCCACATACTTCCTTAAAAATATGAAGGGGTATAATCTCCCTTTCAGAAGCTACTTTGCCCTTCTTACTTAGACTATCTTACTCTTACATGCACAGGGAATCATATCCTTTGGTCCTTATTCATGAATGCCTGTCACATTAGCACTTTGGCAGTGCTCCATTAAATTGATCTGTCTATACAAGTTTCAATGGATCCAAAATTTCACCCTTGAGTTTCTTTAAACTCTTGGGTAGAGCCCATTTATTTCCAGTGATTACTCAAGTTTGGGGAAGAAAATTGTGACAAAATGCATTATTGATTCAGCCAGGAACATCTAGTTTATTTATTGCTATTTGATTTTGTATCTGTGACCGATATGCTTCAAAAGTTAATTTAGGAGTGGGAATGTCACTAATGCCTTCCTTTATAAACTGATTCATTCTGTTATCTCCTTTTCAGACCGGCATGGTCTTTTTATATTGTGATCATCAATCAATTGGTCTCATTGATTCTCTTGTTGTCTTTCTGCTTCCCATGTTTCTAGCAAAGATTTCAATACTGGGGTTGGTTCCTCAGAAATGTCCCCCAATTCTCTTTTAACTTTAACATTTTTTTTTAATTTGCATCTTTTCTGCTATGCATGACACTCCTTATATTTTTTCTACTTGGACACAGTTATTTTTAATATGATGTCTTTCAAAATAGTATCTTTTCTTCTTAAACTTCATGTGGCTTACAGGCTATATAGAAATAGGCTGTACTCTGCCAACCTCTGATCTAGATATTTAAGTATGCATTTCTACCCCCAGTGATTCTATTTTATTTCCTTTTCCCATAAAGTTCTGCACCTTGCTTTAAGATGTCCTAAAATGCAAAGCTATATCCCGTCTTGTGTGCCTATACCATATCCTTCCCATACAGAGTTTTTGTTTGGCAGCAAGAGGCTATCTGGTTCCTTACATGCTAATTATATCATAGTCCTCATTTGTTGCTAAGTACTCCCATCTGGCCATTTGGTCTGGTGAGTCTTTAATGTTTGAAACAGTTTTGCATACTGGTTTGGTCTTTCGCCGCTTCTCCCATTCACTAGTTCTTTGTTAGGGCATCCTTACTTTATTATTTTTATTTTTCTCAGATAATGTTCTTCACTTCCTCCATGATTGCTTTACTTGAAGTTTGGATAACTCAGATATTATGCATTCATCCATTTCCCTCCCCATTTCTTAATTCTAAACTTCCTGAAACATGAAAGACATCTGGAACTATTTTACCTGAGACAGTTTTTCCTGGATAGACCCTACTTATCCAAAAGATGTCCTGGTTCTTGGTGAATCTCTGCATCTTTTCCTCTACCATTATCTTGTCTATGGTTTCAGACTCTGGGAATCTGCTTATCTTTAGATGTCTTTATAGAATTGACAAAACTACGGGAACTTGAACTGAAGCTGCTTGTTATAACTTAAATTTAACCCAGACATGATTCGAATTCAGTCTTTATGATTGTTAACCATTCATCTACCCCCTGTTTAGCAGTCTGTTTTATGGAGGTCGCTAGAGGTGTTATGACAGGCAGTTCAGTACATAGATCATCGGCCAACATGATTTATTTATGAGCCAGTTATCAAATCCACTCATGGACCTAGCTTCTCTCTGTCCAACCATCCCTCATTTTGGAGAAGTCCAGTCAGGGCGAGATGACTCTGGAAGTCTCCTAAGGATTGGATTCCAAATAGAGATCAATTTCTTTTCTCGCTCTTTAGATATTTTTATTTGGTGTGATTAAAATAGCATAGAAATAAGTTCAGGAGATTCGAATTTTGTGTCTAGTTATACAAACCTTAATTAAGTGAGTTAAACTAGTCTGGACCTCAGTTTCCTCAATGGACAAACAAAGAATTTGATGTAGTTGACCTCCAAGACTCTCTTCACATACCGAGGCTCTATAGTGGATTGCATATTAGGAACAAAGATATACCCATGTGGTATTGTAATTGGCACATGGAGACGTGATTTCCAGGACCATGACACTTTCATCTGAAGTCTTAAGTGTTCATTGCTCAACTCTTTAATGTAAGTTTTCTTCAGTGATAATGGAAATGATTATGTCAGGACCTCGAAGAACTTTGAAAAATACTAGCTTGACTATATAAATGAAGAATCTAAGGTACGGAAAGGCAGACTCTTCCCGAATGGGGAAAAAGTGCCAAGTTCCAGAATTAAGTACAGAGTTTCTATACGGTAGTATCAGTTTGAGAAATACATTATTGTTCCTGAATATTATTTCTAACGATTGTTTCATGATAGTCAATGTATGCTGTTTCAGGTCCACAGTTCAAACTAGTTTTGGCTTTTTTCCCAAAGTCACTTTTTAAAAAAAATTTTTTATTTTATTTTTTTCAGAGTTCTAAGATTTATTGTTTATGCACCACACCCAGTGCTCCATGCAAAAAGAGTAAGGACTATCCAAGACAAAAGATTTCTCTTTCCTCTGGGTCCTCAGACCAAGGTTCTACTTTTATTGTTGTTTTTTAAATAATAGAGTAAGATGTTTATGTAAAAGACATAGCACCTAAGTAAGACTCCATTCAGATTTTGAATTCGGTATCTCTGTAGGTAGAGATGAGATGATTGAGTTAGGAAATATGATTTAAATAGTTTATTAATATTAAACAATAAAAATAGAGCATATGAAGTATTTTCCTAATACGTCTCAGACACGGGACACACATTGCTGGTAGAGGTCAGCAGCTGCCCACATGGCAGGCTGCTGTACTCCAGTGACACTGTTGAAAATGCACAGTGGCACTTGCTTTAGTTTTGACTTCTTTGTCTGTGACGACATTTATCTTTCTTTGATGGCCTTGCCTCCATTTTCCTGACAGCTAATTTTGGCTCTGGGTCCAGCTTTGGCCCCTCTTTTTGTCATCTGCTGCCCGTAGTCCAGGCAGATATGCCATGTGGGAGACTCCCAGAGATTGGTACAGAGGGAACTCTTTGCACCAGGCCAATTTGCAAGTGTTCTGACCTTATGAATTTAACTTCGAACAAAGCCAACAGGCTATGGCACCAAGCATTCATGTGCATGGTAACTGCTAGATTCAAAAGTCAAGTGGAATGATGTAGTCTTCTGAATGTAAAACAGCCTGGCTTATGTGTTGGTGCAATTGCTTAGGCAGCTTCTCAGGCAAATAGGCCCGTGGTAAGTGACAGGCAGAGGATAATAGGCCCGTGGTAAGTGACAGGCAGAGGATATGAAAGAAGCCACTTAAAAATCATTGTCTTTAATTGCAAAGAGACAAACACTGTACTATTCCACTTATAGGAGGTACCTAGGATAAATCAAATTCATAAGGAGAGAATGTGGAATGGTGGCTGCCAGGCGCTGGGGATGAGGAGAAAGGGGTGATTATTGTTTAGTGGGTACTGAGTTTCAGTTTTGCAAGATGAAAGAGTTCCGGAGTTGGATGGTGGTGATAGTCACACGGTAATGTCACGGTATTTAATGCCACCTAGTTGTGCCCCTAAAATTAGTGAAGATAGTAAATGTTATGCACATCTTACTACAATTGAAAAACATTTTAAAATACCTGTTTCTATTTGGCTTATGTGCATATGTTTTGAGCCCTCATCAAAATCCACTGTATGAGTGGCTATGCCTTATGCATTTAGTGATGTATCCTCCTAGGAAATTCATCTCCTGATGGTTGAAATTATTAGGCAAGGAAGAGGTCAAGGTGGTCACTGGGAGGGCTTCCAGCATGCCATCGACATTTCAACTCCAAGATTGACTTTAACATTTGCGCAAACCTTGGAAAAAACTAATTACTAAAGGACCTACTAATTCCACGCTTGTAACATATGGAGCTTTGTTCTCTTTCTCTTTTTAATTTGAAAAATTAGAATAGCTAGGAGAGCTGGTGGCAATTTCATATTTCACTTAGCTTCACTCAGAATGTTTTCCCACTTGAAAATTTCTTATATATAAGACTTACATAAAACCTTTTGCCAAGTTAAGTTTGACATCTAGTAACATCTAGTCTATTGAGCTTATTTAAACGCATAGAATGGATATCCCCAAACAAGTGCGTTGTCCTAACATTCAGGAAATTTCTGGGCATTTCTCTATGACTCCCGGGCAGGACATGGATCTCGTTATGTGAACTTATCTCAGTAGAAAAGTTAAAGGCTCACATGTTCAGTCCAGGCTGTTGAGGTCCAAGGAGGCAGACAGATAATATCCTCCTTTTCTTCTATCTAAGTTCAAAATCAAAGGCGATAATGGAATAAAGAGAAGAAAAAAAAGGCCAATTTGATGATGGTGCTGGAGCATATGGCTTTGGCATGTGAAAGTATACCGGACCACATGTCTGCACAGCAGGGGCTGGGCTGTACATGCCTAGTGCATGCTCCCAAATTTGCCAATAAGATAAAGCAATCCTCCCTTGGAGAGGAATGAGTGAGGAGTTGACCGTATCGAAGAGTGTTCTCTCACTGGTGTCTCTTCGTAGGGAAGATGAAGCCAAGGTCAGGAGCCTTCCCTCCTCCATCCCTCTCTCCACTACAGCGCAGCTCACTCATCAATATATCCAGAGCTGCATTTCTGAGTCAAGCACAATGCCTGCCATGCAGGCTCTTCTCTGGTCCAGGTCCCGGGAAGGAGGTTGCATGAAGAGTCACCAAAAGCTGAACAACAAAAACTGAACAAAACAAAAACCTTGGTTACTGAGGCCATAGGCCCCAGCAACACTGGCGTTAGCAGCTTAGGCAGGGACTGGGGGCAGCAACGCACACTGAACAAATGCTGGGGACTTTGGCGGGCAGCAGCCTTCGTGGTAATACTAGCAGGCATCAGTAGCAGCAGTGGTAGCCCAGAAATAATAAAAACATAATCATGATAAAAGCTAATATTCATAAGCATTTGCTTTGTGCCGGGAATTTTGTTACATAGTTCATAGACATTATATCATCATTTAAAATTTTATTATGAGGGGCGCCTGGGTGGCTCAGTAGGTTAAAGCCTCTGCCTTCAGCTCAGGTCATGATCTCAGGGTCCTGGGATTGAGCCCCGCATCGGGCTCTCTGCTCGGCAGGGAGTCTACTTCCCCCTCTCTCTCTCTGCCTGCGTCTCTACCTACTTGTGATCTCCCTCTCTCCCTCTCTGTCAAATAAATAAATAAAATTTTTAAAAAGACAAATAAAATTTTATTATTAAAATGCATACACAGAAAAGCAGAGATGGTGAATAAGAACTACCCATAACCCCATCATCCACATTTAATAATTATTCATATTTTTCTGCATCTGTGTCTTTTTTGGGGGGTGTAAGTACTTAAACTAAGTCACAAATATTATGATAATATACTTCTAAATATTTTAATATGCACTTCCAAAAATCAGGACTTTTTTTACATAACCATGACAGCATCCTTGACAAAAGTAATGATAATTCCCCAATACCATCTAATACTCAGTCTATACTCAAATTTCTCCAAAGTCTGCACCATAAATGTCTTTTATAGCTCATTTATTTAAGCCAGAATCAAATTATCACATTGATTATGTCTCTCAAATATTTTTTTTTAAAGATTTTATTTATTTATTAGGAAACAGAGAGAGAGTGAGAGAGAGCATGAGAAGGGAGAAGGTCAGAGTGAGAAGCGGATTCCCCGTGGAGCTGGGGGCCTGATATGGGACTCGATTCCAGGACTCCGGGACCATGACCTGAGCCGAAGGCAGTTGCTTAACCAACTGAGCCACCCAGGCGCCCCCTCAAATATTTTTTGATCTAGAATAGTCCTCCCATTTTTTTTTTTTACAGTCCAACATTGCCTTTTTTGTTTTTCATTTTTTCTCTAAACCCTGACATCGCCTTGTTGAAGGGACCAGGACTGTTTTCCTTTTATGTCCTTCATCTGTATTTATTTAGTTGTTTCTTTATGGTGTCATTTAACTTATTCTTCTATCTCCAGTACTTAAAGTCCTGCTTAGATTGAGGTTAAACATTTGTCAAGAATACTTCATCGACCTTGCTGTGCATTTTGTCCTGCAATGTATTGGGGGGCCATTAATTTCTGGTTGTCTTACTTAATGATACTAAAATTGATTACTGGCTAAGGGGGTGATAGCCTGATCTTCCCCTTGTTGCATTATATCATCTAAGCCTCACAACCGTGGTTATTTTGCACATTTTCACTGGCATCTGACTGCAACATCTGACCTCAGATTCTATGTGCTTGAGCACTCCCTCATCCTGCCTCCTGTGAGCAGTACCTTTAACTCAGGTCAGAGGTGGGGCTGACATTTTATAAGTGATACATATTCCCACAGTGAGCTGGTGTGAGAAAAGCAGAAAATAACAGAGAACTAATCTGGGTTTTCCTGATTCTTCTGATAGAAATTTACAAGAGCAGAATCAGAATTTTTTTTTTTTTTTTGGTAAACTGGTATCATCGATTTAAATTTTGTTTGTTTACATTCTAACTCTTGGGTTATTTGGGTGTGGAAAACATGGTTAGACAAAACTAACTGTGTTAGTGGTGACTTCCCCTCTCCTTGATGTTGCGGCTGTGGATGGGAAGAGGGGAGTAGCTGCCTTCAGAGACAGGATGCTTGGTATTTGGAGGAGGGCTCAGAAAAATTATACGCACAAGTCCCAACTGTGCTCATTCTCTTTTCGCTTAATCATATCGTACCTTGGGGGGTTTACTTTTGTCTTTTGCCAGCTGAGTGTTGGGGTCCCTATTTGATGGTAAGCCCTTTGAAGGCAGGCTTGGGCATTCTGCCTTTTAGAAACAATGTTTATATTGAAAGAAGCTGGTCTTTGGATTCAGACCTAATTAGGCTTGACTACGGGTTGTAGAATATTTGCTAACCACGTAGAAATGGTTCAATCTCTGAGTCTGAGCCACCTCATTAGTAAGGCAGGGTAATGCTACATTCACAAATTTGCTATCTGGATTCATTCATTCATTTGTTCACTCAACAAATATTTACCAGGCATGTTCTATTTGCCAAGCTTAACCTGAAGTAGGAAGAATACAATGTTGATTGTAAAGCAAGGTTCTTGCTCTTGTTGAACTTCCACCAATTAGATGCATACCAAGTACAACATTTTGTATCATTCCAGCACAGAGGGGAGCTCAGAGCTGATCATTTCTCTTTAATTTTCTCTGCACTATACTAGGTGTCTTGCACCCCCTGGTGGGTAGTCAATTACAGCTTGGGAGGGTGAAGGTCTAGAGGATCGTCTACACTGCTGTGGGGGTGATATAAAGACAAATACTTCAACTCTCAGATCTGTGGTGAACCTGAGGCCTTGACATGCAGAAAGTCTTAGAAATAAGGACATCGATGGGGTCCCTGGGTGGTTCAGTTGGTTAAGTGTCTGACTCTTGGTTTCAGCTTAGGTGATGATCTCAGAGTCATGAAATGGAGCTCTGCGCTCAGCGCTGAGTCTGCTTGTCCCTCTTCCTCTGCTCCTCCCCCTGCTCTCTCTCTATTTTTTTTTTTTAAGATTTATTTGACAGGGAGAGAGAGATTACAAGTAGGCAGAGAGGCAGGCAGGGAGAGGGAGGGGGAAGCAGGGTCCCTGATGAGCAGAGAGCCCGATGTGGGGCTCAATCCCAGGACCCTGAGATCACGACCTGAGCCAAAGGCAGAGGCTTTAACCCACTGAGCCACCCAGGCAGTCCTCTCTCTTTCCTTAATAAATAAGTCGATGTTTAAAAAAAAAAAAAAAAAAGAAATAAGGAAACTGAGTCTTCCTAATTGAGTTAGATAAAAAACGTAAAAATAGTCATCTTAATCATACATATTAATAAAAATGTATATATGTAAATATAGGTATATAAACACACATACACATTGTGTAGAGAGAGTGCCTAAATAGCTAGGACACTTTCCTTTGAATTTGGATCATTTTAGCTACTCATTTGAAATCCCCCCCGCCCCCCCCCCCACCCCGCCTTGCATTGCTTATAGTCTCTCTGTGTGATTGGTTTTCCCTGTCCAGTTGGACTGGTAGCTCCTTGCAGACAGCAGCACTGTCTGATACAACATCTCACCCAAGCCAGTGGCTGTGGGCCTAACCCGTGCTTAAGGAGCACTTAAGCCAGAATCACAATCTGGGCCCCTGCATGAACTCTTCCGAGGATGCTAGGGTCTGGTCAGCATTTCAGCCTTTCAGATCGATACATGACGTCTGCAGAAGCCTGCAGAGTTCTTGCATATTCTGTGTTTCGGCCACTGTTACTATTCCACACCTCCAAGCATTTTCTGCTAAAGGAGCTGACTGAGCAAACCCTTGAAGATATTTTTCATTTCCTTTGATGGAGCATAATGCTTTCGTATATAAACACAATAACACAGTCATCACATATGCACTTACATTACGGGAGCGGCTGTGTACTCAGCAGCACTCCCGGCCCAGCAAGGAGCCCACGAGTTCTATTTTTCCATTCTGATCTAAATTATGTTCATAATAAAAGAGTTTTCAATCAAGGTAAATACAATTTCATCCCGGCGTAACATCTACATTCCTGTTCTCATTTCTCTCTCTCTTTTTTTTTTTTCTTTTCCTTTATTCTGGGTCACTCACCCTGGCACACGTGAGATTTTTCTCTGGTGGGAATAACAGCCTCGCTCCTCCATGAACTGTAACAGCAGCTCTAAATGCATCTCCCGTAACATACCTCTGTGATTTGCAAAAGTGGGAATAAATCAAAGCAGAGAAGAGATGCACCTTTAGCCAGAAGCTAAATGTTACATCATGTAAGCACCAGGCTAGGGAAGGAGAGAGCCTGCTTTTTCCTGGCTGCATGAGATCTTTGTGCCGGTTACCTCCGCCACAGCCCCATTAAAACAATCATTCTGAATCTGCGGGAAATTGTCACCTCTTTCTTTCCTGCCATGGCAGCTGGTACTGGAGGCTGCAGACATTGCTCATTCCCTTCAAGGTTCTTAACACACACGCAAAAAAGAAAATGAAGCTTAATTTGTTAAAAAAGAAAAAAAAAAAAGTGTCAGCTTACCCTCAGGCTCAGCGCAGGCACCAGGGAAAAAAAGCAAAGATAAATGCCTCTAGGTGAACTGGCACTGACTAATTCTCCACTCACTCTGCTGCTTCATTCTGTGTTTCACATTAATCATGCTGGATGGGGAGACATTTCAAAACTTAAGCAATTTTCAAACCAAGATGCACCATTTTAAAAATACAATAACATAACTTTATTTTGTGATGCTTTCTTTGTACCAGCAGTGAATCTGAAAAATGTGCTGCAGATGTTAGTAGAAATAATTAATTAATGCCTGGGTGGGGAAAGGAGGGAGCAGCAGGAGGAAATGGAGGAGCGTAAGCCGAAGAGGAACCGCCGCTGCCCTCTCCTTTCTCTTTCCATGACCTTCCCCAGATCACAGGAGCTGGGCCAGTCTTCCCATTCACCACCAGGCTTAGCTCTGCCCTGGTTCCTGGACTGATTCAAATGACAGATGGGCAGTATTTAAACAGCTCTATCGCTTCAGCCCACGGAATTTAATACGCCGGCTTCCCAGACCCAAAACCCTGTGATGTCCCTGGGCTCCTGTGTGCTCTGCTTTTCAGAACTGAGCCCGGGTTTGCGTCTCGCTACCCTGCAGGCCGAGAGCAAGTCCACGGATGACTGCCTCTGACCCCCAGTCATGTAGCTAGTAACCTGATTCCTGGGTCTGAAGCTTCCTGGTGATGAGACTTGCCATCCTCGATCCGATATATCACCCGCCTAGGATTTCTGCTGGCCTGGTCTACTTTCCTTCACGGGATGTGCCTGTCGCTTCCGGCAAATCTTAATGCCCGCTGTTGCCTGACCCACAGCTCTTCTTTGGGCACCATGCTTTGTCATGTCTGCTCCTGGGCTGGATCTCTCTCCCAGCCCCCAACCTGCTGTAGTTTGGAATGTTTGTGCCAGATCCCTTCTCATATTTTCTTTCCATTCTGTGATTCTACCACACTCTGATCCTTACTCCAAAGTCTGAAGAAGATAAATGAATAGACATGGAGCAGAGATTCCTAGACCCCAGATAGTGCGTCTGTGGCCAAAGATACTGGGCACTAGAGCAGGACGTCTTCATGGGCTGGAGTATTTGGTGTAGTTCCTAGAACCCAGATTCCTGAAGTGATTGAGACAAGTGAACCTGTGTGCTGAGGGATGGTACCAATGGAGATCTTGGGTCTTTTTTTTTTTTTTTAAACACAGACTTCTGGAAAATTTCTAGACATCTGTCATTGAAAGATAAACCAAGTTTCCTTTTCACAGATACAATGACGAGCTGGACAAACTTTCCTCAGTTCCAGAACACCGAGTGACCCACGATCGCACCTGTAATTCGGGAGATGCATACAGAACCCTCCACAAGAATGAACTTGGAATGCTCCATCCAGCAAGGAAAATACATTTGTGCCACAATAGCCGGAGGAATCATTCCTTGTCCAGCAGGGCAAAACTCTACCAAGAATGTATGAATACTATGAAATGTATCAGGTGCATGAAAAATGACACTTTAAGTAACAAATTAAAAATCCAATTTGAGAAATAAGTATTATGGAGACTGTTCAAGTGCCCTGCCAGTTCCCATTCCGTCTTCTCATCAGAAATAGCCATTGTTCTGGATTTAGGGATTGTCATTTCATTTCTGTGCATTTGTGTTTATTTCCATGTACGTGATGATGTGTGTGTTTGTATGGATAGTATTAGTTTGCATTTCTCAATCTTGAGCAGTTCTACTCTATGTATATTCTTCTACAACTTTTTTCTCAATATGATTATGAGGCTTATTCATAGTGTTCTAATTCTGCAAACTATGGCCCATGGGCCAAATCCAGCTGGTGCTCTGTCTTTATATACTCCTTGAGCTAGGAATGGTTTTTGCATTGATAAGGGATTGAATAATAAACAAAATCAAAGCAGCAGGCATGACAGAGGCCATCTGGGTTCAAAAAAGCCTACAATATGTATTATCTGGCCCTTCACAGAAAATGTTTGAATATTTTTGTTCTTTAGGTTTGTCTGGGTTATTCTTATCTCTATATTCTTCTAAAATACATTTTAAAAATTAGCCTGCCAAATTTCATAAAAAATCATTTCTGGGTTCTGAATGAAATTACTTTGAATTTATAGATTTTTTTGAAGGAAACTGATGCATTTATGATATTGTTCCCTTCCATCTGTATTAGTTATCTATTGCTACTATACAAATTATCCCAAAGTTAGCAGCTTGAGACAACACACATTTATCATCCTATTATTATTTTTTTTTAAGGTCAAACTCCAGCATCCATATCACCAGACTAAAATCAAGATGGTTGTGTTCTTTTCCAAGGGCTCTAGTGAACACTGTTTCTGTGTCTTTCCCAGCTTTGAGAGGTTGCCCACATTCCTGGGCTTGCAGCCCCTTTCATCTTCAGAACCATCCATGACCTCACTCCAGCCTCTGCTTTGGCCATCACGTCTTCTTCTTTGACTGTGGCTGGCTCTTTTGCCTCCCTCTTCTACTTCTAAAGACCCTCATGATAACCATTGGGCCCACCCAGATAATGTAGGGTAACCTTCCCATCTCAGGGGAATCATCTCAAAGCAACCATAATTTCATCTGGAACCTTCATTCCCCTTTGCCATAAAACTTCCCATATTCACGGGTTCCAGAGATTGGGATGTGGACATCTGTGGGGCTTTAGTCTACCTACCACAGTCCCATCTAGTGAGTTTTTTCTTTCGGTAATTATGTTTCTAAGTTTTACAACTTGCATTTGGTTTTTTGTATATCCCGTCCTTTGCTGAGACTATCTCTTTTCCCATTTGTTTCACGAGAGATTGCAGTTGCCGATTGGAACATTTTTATGAGAGCTGCTTTAAAATTCTTGTTAGATAATTCCAACATTTGTGTCATCTTGGTGTTGGCATCTGTTGATTTTCTTTTCTCATTTGAGTTGAGATTTTCCTAGTTCTTTGTATGACAAAGTTTTTGGATTGTATCCTGTACATTTTAAGTAGAATGTTATGACACTCTGGGTCTTATTTAGATCTTTAATTTTAGCTGGTAGTTAGCAGGTTTAGGTTTAGAACATACATCCTGGCCCACTTTCTGTGGTTTGTGGTTCCAATATCAGTTTAGTTTTTCAAAACCTCACGTTGCTATTCGGGGATGCTATGCTGGGGTGTAACCTGGAGACCAATCCACAACCTGGGTAGTAGTCTTCACCAGAGTTCAAATCTCAAATCATTTTCTGTGTTGATTCAGGTTAGTTTCACACACTGGCCTCTGGAGAATTTGCCCAGGACTTCATATTCAGATTTCTCTTCTTTCTGTAATGGCCACCCGCTCTCCTCCCCCAAACCTCTGCTAGATGTTTGTTGAATGTAAGGCAGGAATGTCTGGCAGGTCTTCACCCCATGGTCCCAGGGTGTGGTGAGGGGTAGGGGAAGTGACGGAATAAGAATCAGTGTTCATGTTAGCTCAGGGTAGATATGGTTGATAGAGGTTTATAATTTTCTTTGTAAAGGTTTCACGTATCTTGATAGAATTATTTATTGGCATCTTTTATTACTTGGTGCTCTTCTTCCACTTCCAAACATTTTTAAAAAGTAAATTTGAATTTTGAGGTAAGTTGGCTGGAAATTCGGAGGGGGTGGCACAAAACTTTCATGTACATAAGGCAATAGTGATGGTTCTTTCCTTAGGATATTATTTAATTGGATCAATAAATTGAGACTGGATCATTATTGAGCTGTTGTCCTTCCAGATCCATCAGGAATTTTTATAACAATTTGAAGGCATTTGGAATTGATAAAGAATTCTTAAAGCAGCTTTTCTTTTGTTCAGTCTGAGGGAAAGAACTAGGAGAAAATAACTTTGAAGGCTGCAGATATTCTTCTGAAAATTGAAAGGGAGAACAATTTAAGGATTGAAGAAGAGAAAAAAGCAAAAGAGAAGAAAACAAAGTTCAACCTGATATGGCTGGTAGATGTCTTGGAAGACCTTTTAGATTATTTGGTAACAAAGCAACCTATGTAGATAAGAACTAGGATGCTAGCCACCTCTTGGAGAAGGGAAAGACTAATTAACTGGATAAACAGGGCTTTTTTTTTTTTTATGCAAGTAGTGTGGACCAGCTTTGCCATTAAGTATGGAGGGGTGGCCTGTGTTGGAATATACATAAGCAGTGCCATTAACTTGAAATTTCTATTGTATGTATTGGAGGTCATCAAAGCACAACTTGTATTTTCTTGAAACATTTATAGGAAAAGGTGGAACAAATAAGATGATGATGTAGCGGTTTGGAGTAAGTGTTGGCGGGGATGCTGAAAGCAAGAGAAAATGAAAGATGACTCAGGTATTTTGTGTTTTTAGCCAAGGCATTTTGGTAGATGATGGTGCCATTAACAGAAACAAGAAAAAATGGAGGAAGAACAGAATTATGAAGAGAAAAATGAAGTATTTGGTTTTGGATATGTAAAATTTGATATGCGTATTATACGTCCAGGAGTGGTGTATGTAGTTGGATATATTGGATTGGAATTTAGACAGTCTTTGCTAGAGTTTTAACTTTGGGACTCATCAGCAAACAGATGGTGTTTAAAGCCATAGGGATGTGTGATATTACTCAAGGGAAGAAGGTAGACAGAAAAAGAAGGACTATGACCAAGTCCTAGGACACTCCAACATTTTAAAGTTGGACAGAAGAAGCTGGGAAGAAAACAGAGACTGTTATGTCACCTAGTCAAAAAGAGGGAAGTGCTTGAAGAAGGGAGAAATGATCAAGTGTTTCAGTTGCTGCTAAAAATAAAAAGAAGTTGGATTTCACATCCTGGCAGTTATGTTGCACCTTAAGATAGTTATAGCTGTGGAGATAACATTCTTATTGGATTGTGTTAAAGAGAGTATGTTGTGGACATTCAACTACGGAGAGTTGATTGATGTAACAAACACACACATTCACGAATAGACGAGACAAAGGACAAACATAACTTAATAAATTTTCAAAACTTGTCTGCACAAGAAAAGGAACAGAGGATTCTGGAACAGAATGGAGACCAGCAGTATGACTGGGCTTCTTTCTCACCCTACTTATCTGGAGTCCCACTCATGAATCAAAAAATTCCTGAGACGTTTCACTAAATACTCTCGGTTTTGGAAAGGAGTGAAGAGAAAGATTATTCACCTTTTTTTTTTTTAATCTTCTGATGGAAAGATGTGAATAAATAGGGAAAAAGGTCAACAGAGCTGACATTCCTTGTTGGAAGAGAAGGATCTAAGTTCGCACTTAATTGGGGGATAAAGTTTGAAGCCTGGGGGTATCTCTTTATGGAAATGCATTATATCCTTTTTTTGTTGCCCCCATAAGCTAGAGTGAATCAAGATACAGGACAGTCAGTAACCTCAGAAGATAAAATGGAGCCCAGGAAATCTGACTTAGTCTGCACACAACTCAAGCTGAGCTTCCCTCCTCCTTTGCTCCATGCCAGCTGCTGTTTTCTCAGACAACAAAAAGTGGATAAAACATAAAATATTCAGGCTAAAGTCAAGCTTTGGAAGAGAAAATATGGTCCACACAAAAACTTGTACTTAAATGTTCATAGCAGCATTACTTATAATGGACCCCCAAAGTGGAAACAACCTAATATTGTATACCATGCGATATTATTGGGTGGAAATAAAAGAAATGAAGTACTTCTACATGCTACAATGTGGATGAACCTTGAAAACATGATGCTAAATGACAGAAGCTAGCCACAAAAGACCTCATATTATATGGTCCCATTTATATGAAATGGAATCCATTTTATGTTCAGAATAGGCAAATTTATAGACACAGAAAGTACATTAATTACTGCCTAGGACTGGGAGCAAGTTGAAGGAAAATGGCAGAATGACTGTTGATTGGTATGGGTACCATTTTTGTAATGTAGAAATGCTCTAAAATTGATTCCAGTAATATTGCATAAGTCTATAAATATACAAAGGACTTTGAATAGTGCACTCTAAATGGTTAATTTTATGGTATGTGAATTATATCTCAATAAAGATTATATATATATATATATTTTAAAAGAGAGTATTTATTTGAGAGAGAATGAGCATGGGGAGGGGTAGAGGGAGAGGGAGAAGCAGACACCTCGCTGAGCAAAAAGTCCAATGAGGGAATGAGGGGCTCATTTCCAGGACCCTGGGATCATGACCTGAGCCAAAGGCAGATGCTCAACTGACTGAGTCACCCAAGTGCCCTTCAATAAAGCTTTTATAGTAAAAAAAGAGAGAGTGAGAGAGAGAACATGGTCTTAGAAAAGGCACAGAGAAAAACCCTCCAAAATTATTCACAATTTGTAAGAATCACTAAAATGTCTGGGCAAAGCTAGCTAACACGATCAAGTTAAAAAAATATATATATAATACACACACACACGAAACATAGCAACTGTGCAAAAAATACTACAGGAGAAAAGAGAAAATAGCTAATGTAGCATAAGAAAAAAAATTAACCCAATCTAGGAGAAATTATGACTCAGGTAATTCCTCAATATTGCTTCATATAATGCTGAACTGAATGAGAACAGTAAGTTAATAAGACAGAGAAAAAAGACAAAATCATGAAATGACAGAATGAGATCAAAAGGGATATTGGAGATCTAAGGTAAAAAGTTGGGGCTACAAGCAACATCCTCAAAACTAACTGAAAAATTGTAAACATTAGTAAGGAATAAAATAGACATTACTGACAGCTGAATTCCAAGTCCATAATCTCTCCCTAAGCTGAAATTCCAAAATCCAAAAAACTAAGAAGATTTAGAGGGTTTTTTGGTAACCAACGTGATAGCATAATCTGTCCTGAAAGATGTGAGGTAATTTATAAACTTTGCTTACTCTACTAATTGGATATTAATATTTATACATTTATACATATATTCATTGAAAAAATTAAAAAGTTGACTTATTTATAAAGTGGAAAGAATGAATTTGGCCTTATACATCACCACAGCAATGTCCAGTGACAGCAAACATTGGAATAGTTTTTACAAAGTTCTGAAGAGAAGAGAATATGGTCTAAGAACACTCCATCCAGCCAACTATCAGGTGAGTGAGAAAACAACAGACAGAATTCTCATATATGAATTATATCAGGGAATATAACACTCATGAGTCCTTGTTACAGCATACTGCTTGACAATCCAAATAATTAGTTTAGGCTCAACAAAACTCAAGAAGGGAGAAGTTAAGTTTCAAAGGCATGATAGTGAGCAGGGAATCTGTTCCAGGTTATCCCTTTTAAGTTATTTATAGAACATTATAAAGGCTATATTTAATCAATATTTCTTTTATCCTCCTGAACATATATGGACATTAGAATACCTTGGTTCCTATATCATGCTCCCATCTTCCATACCATTGTTTTCTAGTATTTCCATTTTACTTCTAAAGACGTTCCTTCTGAAATAATCATTCATTTTCTTTTAGTCAATGCTTAAAGATTTTGACAAAATGTCTTTCAATGTCTTTGCTCATCATTGCTTCTTGCATCCCATTAATTGAATTTCCTCCTTCCTTAAATGTATCTTTCTGTAGTTGTTTCAGTGAGGGAGATAAATTTTCAGTTTTCTTTTGTTTGAAAATATCTGTATTTTGCCTTCACTTTAGAGTAATAATCTGGGTGCAAAATCCTTAACTGATAGTTATGTTCCTTTAGCACTTTGAAGGTATTATTTCATTATCATCTGGTCTCTGTTGATGCTTTTGAGAAGGCAGCTGTCAGATTTATTGTTCATTTGTAGGTAATTTAACGTTTTTCTCTCTAATTACTTTAGGGTCTTCTTCACGATGATGTCCTTGGATGTTGAATTTTCTTTTCCTTTCTCTTCCCTCCCTTTTTCTCTTCTTTCTTTTCTCCCCTCTCTTCTTCCTTTCCTTATCTTTTTCACATGTATTTTGCTTCTCTCTCTCTCATATATTTTTCCAGATGAACTTTAGAATATCTAGCATTTCAAAAAATTGTAAAGAGAAGTTAAATTTTGATTGGAATTTTGTGTAACGTATTAATTAATTTGGAACCAACTGATACTTTGATATTGATATTCCCATTTAGAAAGATGCTATTTCTTCCCATTTGAAAATGTCTCTCTATAAATGTTTGGTCATTTATCAAATCATCTTGCATAATTTGTGTTAAATAAATGTATAGGCTTGCTATGTTTTTGTTTCTATTTTGAATAGATTATGTCCTTTTTAAACAAAATCCACATTTTCTCTTGGTTATCGCTGCATTAAAGAAATCTACCAATTTTTTAAAATTTTTTTCTGTCAAGATACGTCAGGTTCTACACAGTATCTAGGGAAGTAGCAAAAAGGTCAAAACTAAAAAGGGGATGCAAAGAGCAGAAGTTTTTAAAAAAACTACAGCAAGGGATACCTGGGTGGCTCAGTCAAAGGTCTACCTTTAGATCAAGCCATGATCCCAGAGTCTTGGAATTGAGCCCGATGTAGGACTTCCCTGCTCAGCAGGGGTCTGCTTCTGCCTCTCCTCCCTGCTTGTGCTCTCTCTCTCAAGTAAATAGATAAAAAAAAATGTAGCAAAATCAGTTTTTTAAAAGACTTTATTTTTTTAAAGAACAGTTTTAGGTTTACACAAAATTGAGAGAAATGTAGAAAGATTGAAATCTGTTCTTTTTTAAAAAAGAAATTTGTTTTTAAGAATAAGTATCCTTTAATTTATTAGACAAAAATCCAATGGCTAATGAGTGCATTTTATTTTCTAATAGGGAAGTAAAATTAATAATTGAATACAACTAAGAAAAACCTTTTAATACATTTAATTTTCCTGCTAAAGATTAGTTATGTACATTGCAGAAAGTTCTTATAAAAGCTGAATCAAACTTAAGTGGGGAAATGAATACACAGAAAGACTGCATATATTAGAATTAGTAGAGTTTCTAATGACACTTAAATCAAACGACACTGAAAGATACTAAAAATTCCAATTCAGAGGAGTAGGAGTAATTTTAGAGACATGAGGGAATATACCCACCTTTTTTTCCTAGAGTGCATTTTAAAATAGACCTTAGAAATCATAGAATCAGAGTCAATATATGAGGATAAAGTAAAAGAAATGATCAATTTATAATTCAGAAATCTCTGAAAGAGCTTAAGTGGCTGCCTGACTTTGTAAAAACAAATCATGTCAGACCAATTTAATTCTCTTTTATGGCATAATGATGGTCTACAAAGATAAGAAGCATTTGTAAAACATAATCTATTTTAACTTCAAGAAATGTTTTTGTTCTATTGCATATGTCATGTTAGTTATAAGCTAAGAGAGTATGATGTTGTGTACGACTCTCAATGGCTAGTTATCATTAACTTGTTCCCGACTGGGAACTCATTTTAACAGGCAGTTGCAAGAATTCATGGTGGAGATCTTTGGATTCAATAATTTAGTTGAAAACCTAAACCAAAGATTTGAGATATCACTAAATCTATGAATATTATGAAACTAAATACTAGTATTATTATCTGGGGCTGAACTTTAGCAGAACAATATTGAAATATTAGAAAGAAAAATTCTAAAAGATTAATCAATACTATTAGAGAAAACTATAAGATGTGGGGAATGCCTTAGTAACATTCTGGGGATCAAGTAGCTGATGGTAAAAAAAAAAAAAAAGATAGATTCAATGGGAGTATAAAATTAAAAAAAAATGTTCCCATGGTATTTGTGGGGCAGAAGTTGAGCTGGGGTATAAGTGTCAATATGATGATAGATCAAAATGTGATAGTAGGGGCCCATGGCTGGCTCAGTTGGTAGAGCATGTGACTCTTAATCTTGGGTTGTGAGTTCAAGTCTCACAATGGGCATAGAGCTTACTAAAAAAAAAGAAAAAGAAAGCAAAATGTAGTAGTAAGAAGTATGCATTAAAAAAGAGTAAGAAAGAAATGTGGAAGGAAGGAAAGAAAGAGAGGCAAATACAGAGTTTGCTGTATTGAAAAACATGGCACACAACATCTAAAAAATCACTTTCTCCCCAATACTAGTCATGCATCTATTAGAACGTTATGTCTCATTTAAGTCCACACATTTGAAAAGGATGTGAAGAAATGGAAATGGATTTGAAGAAGAGCAACAAGAATGATTGAAGGGCTAGAATATATATCCTAGGCTGAAAGGTTAAGAATCTAGTATTGTTTGGACTAGAAAAGAGATAGGTAAAAGCTGATTTTATCACTTTCAAGATATAAAGGATTTTTGTGAAAGATAACCTCCATTGGTGATTTCTCAGGTCTATAGAGGATGAAAAGAAAGCACAAAGAAGCTTAAGTTTAAGCAGAAAAGATAAGGTTTGGCTAGAAAGCAGATGTCTCTGCCATGAGGGTGAAGAAATTTGAAATGACTTCTAAAGGGACTCTGAGCTAGGCAGCCATACCAGTCTCCATGTTGGATGCACCGTTGAGCATGAAAACAAGTTTGAGAAAAATGACATCTATCGGGGGTCAGCAAACTACCTCCTGCAGGCCAAATCTGGGCCACCATCTGATTTTTGGATATCATGATCTGATATCATGGATAGCCCATGAGCTAAGAATGACTAGTACATTTTTAAATCATTAGGAAAAAATCAAAAAAATGTTCCGTGACAAAATTATATGAAGTATGATTTCAATGTCCATAAATAAAGTTTTATTGGCACACAGCCATGCCCATACCTTGATGTATTTATTGTTTGTGGCTACTTTGGTGCATTAAAACGGTAGAGTAGTTGGGACTGACATCATATGGTCCATAGAATCTAAAATAATTATTCTGTGGCCCTTTACAGGAAATGTTTCCTGACTGCTGACCTACATGATTGTAGCCACTTACATAACACATGGAATTTTTTCTCCAAGGTTTAGAAGCTTTCTTTGTTGTAGTAAAAGTGGACCCCTCTGGGGTCAGCTGAGGAATATAAGCGGCACATCCTTTGAAGCAAGTTTGAGAGAGTTTTGGGTCCACAGAAGAACACGCCAATGCTGCTGCTGCAGGAGGATAAGACAAAAAAAGAATGTGTTATGCAGGAGCAAGGCTACCAAAAACCAAGACAGAGTTATAAAATGAAGTGGTTGGGGTTGTGACTTTTTCTCCACTCACTTCCTTTTCCTTAGATTCTCTCCCCTACTCTCAGTGCCACGCTCCTACACAGGTTCCCTGAAACACTCAGGCAGATGGAGCCCAGGAGATCGAGGGCGGCAGGACCGTGATGACTGGGGAGGGAGTTTCAGTGACAGAGGTGATAGCACTTGGATTTCTGGACAAGTGACCCTGATTTGTGTCCTCCTAGATTGGTGAGTAGAATGTGAGGTTTCTGTTCTGCTTTACTCATCACTATTTCAGAGCCTGGAATAGTGTTTGGCACACAGTAAAAAAAACCACACACATTTGTTGAAGGAATGAGTAAACGGTTCCATTGATTATTACTGCATGATCTCGGGCAAGATCTCAATCTCCGCATGCGCTACAAGAGATTAACGACTACATAATATGCTTTATTGGAACAAAATGAGATAATGCATTCAAAAAGGCTTAAAAAGAGTTATTATTAATATCTTGTTCAGCGCTGCCTTTTTATAGATAATAAAATTTATACTAAAGTGATAGCAGCTTTGTTTATTTCTCCTGCTGGAATGCCTTTGGTTTTCAAAGAAGGCCAAAAAGAGAAATTGGAAAGGAAAAAGACATTGCTGAAAGTGGAGTCACCCAAAAGCTGTCATCTCTAGTCAGGGCATTTCAGAAGACCGGGTGGAAGAGGTACTGTTGAATATAGTGACTGTCCCCGGGCTGCTCAGATCCCTTGGGGCCACAGCTACCAGCTCTACTTACATACACACAAGACACTGGTTCAAGGATTCAGGTTGTCTCTGGAAGTCCGGCGCAGCCAGTCTCTACAGGGACTTACAGACCATACGTCCTTTGTCTTGCAATGTTCTATTCCTTACAGCATTTTTCCAATCTCTGCCACAAGTTGAATTCATTAGTCTAGTCTAGAGCTCAAGCTCTCCTACTTTGCTGTGTGCAAAATCACCCAGTCAGATTGTTAAAACATAGATTCCCAGGCTTGAATCCAAGGAAAGCATTTTTTAGCAAGGCCCCCAGATGATACTGAAGCACAGGGTCCTATGAGCCACACTTTGAGAAACACTGTCTTGGAGAAATTCCTGGGACTCTAGGGCCAGTCCACCCAGCATCTCTGCTCCTGGAAAGCTGACCAGGGTTGGGGTCTTCTTCTACAGCCTTGTTCTTCTTAGTTTCTATGTTAACATGGTTCTCTGCCATGTATCCAACCCACATTTTAATTATGTATTCCAGGCCCATAGTAACCATGTTAGAAACTGATGGTTCAATTATATTTCAAACTCTAGCTTCAAAGGAACTTATCAGGTAGACTCATTTGTAAATGACAATATGTTTAAAATATATAAGTACTATTTTTGAATATATTATTCCCATGGCGAAATTTGAGAAAGTGCCTTTTTAGAAAGTATTTTCCACTGAAAAATACAAGTTTATGACTTAATGAAACAACTCTAAGGTGTTTACGGAAATAGAAGGTGCTGGTTAGAATGCTGTGGGGTCCACCACTCTGTTGCTAAGGAGCTTTGGGTATGTTTATTATCTCTTCAAAGCCCCCCGTTTCCTTATCTATGAAATGGGGTGCATTAAAGGACCTAGCTCCTAGAAGCTCTGACAGGATTAGCCATGACATTGCAGGTACAGCCTTCCGTCCCATGCTTGTACATGGCGAGCCCCAGTACCAGCCTACACGCTGACCCACAGGATGTCTGTCTGCTCCACGGAGCCGAACAGAAGGTGTGACGTGGGCTGTCAACGCAATGGCGATTACAGTCCTCCCGGATCGGCACTCCGGCGCTGGCTTGTTTGAATTCTGGAGTGAAACATTTTGAATGATAGATGGGTCAGGCAAAACCCTTCCCAGCGAAGAGCCGCAGCTCGGCTTTGTATCGGAGGCCCAGAGGTATCCCTGCATCCGCGTTCAAAGATGCCGTTATGGGTGGTGGTATTTTTCCATTCGCGTAGGTGTCACCAAAGAGATTGCCCACTGGCCCATTCCCAACAGGCTAGAGTTGCCCTTTCGTTTGCAGTCGTAGTGACTGTTTGCAGGTCCTGAGGATCCCCTTTGATGCTCTGCCTTTAAGACTCCATTTCAAAGGGTTCTGACTGCTAGCGGCCAGGTGAACCACTGGTGTCCCCAGCCGTTCACAGCAACCCTGCCTCTTTTGAAGTTGTGGCTATTCCACTGCACAACGAAGTACACACTTTGCTGTATTCATGTAACTGTCATGATTATACTGGCGCCAAAAAGTCTCACAGAGGCCATTCATTTTCTACCTTCACTAGCATTCTGTGCCTTCCTGTCCCCACACAGGGCAGCCTATTGCCTGCCTTGCTTACCCTCCTCGGCATTTGTGGTTTCAAGCGTGGAGATTTCTTGTCACGAATGCACTGTGTGACTCACAGAGCCGAGAATCTGCACAAAGTGGGTAAGGCACAGATGCGGCAGCATTCTTTTTTTTTTCTTTTACGAGGCAATGGACAAGTGCAACTGAACTCTAATGGGATTGGTAGAGAAAAAAATTCTTCTATAAAGTTTAATTACCCACGATTGCTTAGAGTTAAAAAAAAAGATTCCCTGTAAAAGAAGTATAAAAACACAAGGCATTATTCTTCGGTTTACAGCCTGCAAGCTGCAGAGGTTGCACATGAATGAGGACTTGGATCTAGGACAACATCAGCGGCATCGATCAGTCTAGGCTGCTGACTTTGATGAGAAAAGGATAAATTTCACATGAGCCGCAAAGATGGTTTTAACATCAGCGGTATTATTTTTAACTCTGATAAACAATAAAGAGAACCCTCCTGTTCCCCTACTTAGTCGCTAAATAACTATGGTGCTCTTTTCTGTGGGGCTGATGCATTTTTCAAAATAGTTCAGCGATGCCATGCATGAAAGGCATCCAAAATGTCACCCACCAGGAGATTTCTGCTCATCAGATATATGGGAGAGTGGGTGTGCCTGGGAGTAATCCCACCATCTTGTTGGATTCCCAGGTTCTGCTGCTTTGAGCCCTTCTCTCTTTAAATTGTACGTTTGTTTTTATGTGTTGGCTTTTATGCTTGGTAAGTTATAACCCTGTAGGGGCAGACCCTAAACCCCATTTAAAAAAAAAATCAAATTACTTTATACCCTGAGTGCCTTCTCCAAATAAAATCGATAAACAGAAGCTTCCCGTGGATTTATGGAAGCTTAGAAAGAAGACGAGGAGGGCTACAAACTTGGTATCAACAGTGGACACAACTTCTGGTTAATCTTTCCTACTGAATGTTTTTCATTAGAAATTCCTCCAAATGATTCATTGTATAATTATATTTTGTACAACACCTTTTTTCACAACCACAGATGATAATCGTGTTGGCCAGCTTTTTTTTTTTTTTTAAAAACCCATCTCCTGGTTGATTTGTAGCAGCCTTTTCTGTGACTTTTCTCTGCATCCTAATTACTCAGTGGTTCGTTAGGAGCTACAAATGTCCCTAACAGTGCTTACTCACCACTGAGAATTAACTTGCTATTCCCACCACCTCCATTTTCTTTGGGAAGAATTAGGAATCTGGTCCCAGCTTCCATATCCATCTCATGGTACCTTCACTTGCTGATGCTGGCCACTGTGCTCAGCTCCATGGGGCACAGACAAAGCTCTGCCTTTGAGGATGTCATGGTCCAAGAGAAAATGAAATAAGAGAGAAAGAGAAGTAGGTGACTTGCAGCATGGGATGCCAGGGAATGGTAGGGCAATTTTTCTGCCCATCCTCTCTCTGTCCCCTCCCTGATAAAACACAGAAATGTATTTACCTTCATCCAGAAATATGCTCATCCAGTTGCCATAGCTAATGATTTTCTAGGTAAAACCATCAAAGACACTTAGTACAATAATGACAATTCACTTGTACTCACTCAACCTCCCTAATCTTTGCTACCACAAATAGAGTAAAGCCAGTAATTTTCACTGATTCTTCACCTGACTCTAACCGGAGAGCTAGACGTTCTCTGGTGGAAAGGTACTATTGAAATATGCTAACAATATCTCAGTCATAAGTTAATAGTGATTTTTTCTCATAAAGCTATAATTTATCATGTGTGGGGTTTCCGCTTAGGTCTGTTTCTTTTGGTATTCCAAACACTTTGGTCATATAACTAATGTTAAGAATATCCTATTAGATAGAGGGACCTGTATGCTATCATCAGAATGTGAGTTTCTCAAAAATATCATTTAAAAACATTTTGCACATATGCATGTACAAATGAGAATTGGAGTGTGCACACAAGCAAATGTGGTTCCAGATGGACACATTTACTCGATTTAGTATAAAGGTATTTTTACATTTCTGAAAACAATGGGTGGTCCAAAATACATTCCTGCAATATGGAATAGAAGTTCCCAATCATATGGTAAGTCGGCACCTTTCTTCATCGTTGGTTTGGATTAAAGAGTTCTAACAAATGGTGGTACTTTTCATGAGCCTTTATTTGTTCCTTCGAGATAAGAGAAACACTTCTACCCAAGTTTTGAAGAAATGGTCAACTTTTCAAAGTTTTTATGGTCATTAATTACATAAAGTTTTAGATCTACATGGCATGAGGAAGTTATTAACAGATAAGTCAAAAGTGGCAAATTATAAATACTTAGTGAAATGTAAGATCAAAGACCAAAGTCCTATGGAAAATCATTTTATTCAATTAATTAGAAAACAACTGATCTGCAGATCCAGATGGTTGAGTACATGCACAATGCATGCGTATCCAAAGAGTAGCTGGATGTGACAAAGACATGTATTTTTTCATTCTGTGTACTTTCTTGGAAATGATCCCTGATTTTCTGGTTATCTTGTCAAAGCTTAGGAACAGGTCAAGACCTGTAAATCTTCGTTTACAAAAAATGAAGTACAGCTTCCATTTTTGTGAAAGATACACATTTCTATAGATTAGGAAGACATGACTCTCAATGCTTGTATTCAATTAACCTACCGAATTTCAGTCGGAAGAATGGTTTCCATTGTTTTGTGTTTGAAGTACTTTTCTGGGCTTGTCCAATGTAAGCAATGTACAGCGAATGTCATGTGCCTGTGAGTTTGGGCCAGTCAAAGGCTTACTTTCTATATATTCACTCGCTAGTTGGTGATCTTCTTTTAAAACTATACTTGTATTTTGTAATAGAGCTGATAAATTATAAAAATTAATTGCAAATAAAAACAATAGAGTATACTTTCCCATTTTTCTACTTTCAGTCTTTGATCTCTTCTTAATTTTTCCTCCCCTTTCCTTATTTGTATTCATTTTGATGCCTGTCAATTTGTTTCTCTATTACTGTTATTTTTGCAATTTTCTGGTTCCTTTGGAGCTTTCACTATTCTCTTTGATCTGCTTCCCTTCGAGCTTTATTTTTGGTGCTGTTTTTCATGTTCTGTAAAAAAAATATTTTTGCCCCTCTTCCCTTTATTCTTTTAACTCCTTCTTCTTAGAACAAGAACAAACTCCAGCTTTGAGTGAACAGGTAAATGTTTTTAAAAGAGTAAGCCCTAAAAATCCTTGGCTTCGTGCTGATGAATAGAAATGGTTGAGAGCCTACTTCAAAGACCCTCAAGAACAAAGAACCTTTTCTGAGGCCACTAACAAATCCACCAATTCTTTCTGACCCATCTTTGCCAAAAGATATGAGCTAATGACAGGAAAGACCTGTCTTGTAAGAATAGCCAAGTAGGCTTGGGAACAACCATATCCTTGACATAATTAAGGAAAAACATACTGTTTATCTCTTTAATAACCATCTTGAGGAAAATTAATGTTACTTTGTCCTTTGTGCAGAACAATAATTGGATTGTGTGTTTCATTTATATCTGGACAAAGGCCAGGATATTGAAATACTTCTCAAAATTAGATTTTCTTGTTTAAAAATTAGATTTTATTGGCATTCTCTTTCTGAGATTTCTTCATTAAAAGCTTCATTAAACATAAATCTTCTTTTACACAGCAGAAAACAAAATTATTTTAAGGAGGTCATTTTAAAAGTCTTTTGGAAAGGGCGTGCTAAGCTCTCTACTGGTGACTACCTAAGATCTGGCATTCCAGGGAAGAAATGATCATTGATCTTTGCATACATGTGTCTTACATTAATTACATTGATGGTTGGAGCTATATAACAAGTTGTGTTCCAGTGTCTAAGGCTATTAAAAATAGGCTATTTTTAAAATTTGGGGGCTAAGAAGTATGCTGTAGAAGTTGATTCAGTGATACCTTTAGGGGGCGTCTTTAACTCTTGGGGAGATGAAGTCATCCATCAGGAAGTTTACATAGCTAATGTGCTGAAAGGCTCAATTGGGTTTTAAGTATATTTACAGCTTCTGAACAGGAATGAGCACCTCTTCACAAGGGCAACAAGAGAAGTGCCAACTCTGTGGTTTTCCTGCCTTCAGACTGTTTCCTACTCCTCATTCCAGGCATGCTTGGATAGACTAACTTCCAAGCCACTACCCGACACAACTGCTCGGGCTGCATTAGTGCAAACTCAGTTCTGCTCTCGGTCTCCTGGTGCTGTTTCTAGCTCACACCTTTCCGAGGGAAGGATCATTAAATGGTTTGGTTTAAAAGGCCTTCCCCACTGGGCCCCAAACTTCATGTGTAACAGAAATAAACAAATATAATGTGACTTGTCAATAAGCAGCAATCCTAACAAAGAGCGGTCCTATCTATAAGAACTCAAAGTAAAACTCAAAGTATGTGTCCCTGTCAAAAGCCCGCAAGTGGGAATATTCATCCTATAACTGAAAACTAAGTATAAAAACATTAATCAGATGAATAGACTTTTTTTCCCCAAAAGGTGAACATACCAACAAAGAAAATCCTAGTCCTGATTGTAACATATGAGCTCGTAACATTTTGTTAGTTTTCTACCCGCCATCTTTTTTTTTTTTTTTTTAAGATTTTATTTATTTATTGGAAAGAGAGAGACTGAGAATGAGAGGGGAGAAGGTCAGAGGGAGAAGCAGACTTCCCGCAGAGCCGGGAGTCCGATATGGGACTCGATCCCGGGACTCTGGGATCATGACCTGAGCCGAAGGCAGTCGCTTAACCAACTGAGCCACTCAGGCGCCCTACCCGCCATCTTTTTAAGAAACTCACAGATAAAATGATCCAGGCTCTGTCCCTGGAATAAGTACCCCATGGGAAGAAGATGAAGGAGATGAAGGCTGCAGACTTTAGGGCTCAGAGGAGGCTAAGGGTCTAAGTGTTGGGACTGGATGTTGAACAGGCAGCACAAGGGAACCAGCTTCTGAGGTTCTGGAAGCTTGGATGGATTCAAAACACCACGTTAGAGAGAAGATGGGACACTGGAACTGGATTCTAGGCCAAGTGTCAGCAAGAGTTAAGGCAAGAAACAAAGTGGAGCCAGCGGGTTTCAGAAATGGTGCCTGGAGAGTCCCAAGGCCACTTGCCATTGGCTTGTCCAGCTCTCATAGGTCATCTGGGCTGAGCCTAAGGATGGAAGCAACGGCATAGTTGGTCCAGTCCCTCCCTCCCTTAGCTCTGAAGCTAAAGGTTAAGCTTTTCTTGGCCTCTCTTGTTAGAAATCCTTTACTCTCATGATAATTCAAGGTCTGGAGAAGGTCTCCACTGCTTCCAAAGGCTTCATTCCTGCGCCGATGCAGGCATGGTGTGCTCAGGAATCCAGAGCCTCTGCAGTGAGTGCTCTCGGTTTGGGTCTGGGGTTTCTGAGGCAGGCTGACACAGCACAGTGTATACAGGGTTGGCTGGGGGTCTCACAGGGATGGAACTGCACCGGTTATAAAGCTCAGCCTTGTTCACTCCTTCTACACTCCTCTCCTCACCATACCTCCTTCAAACAGCTGGTCCAGGGAGGTCTCAAAAATTTAGTGACAGTTAATAAAAAGAAAATGGAATAGTTCTAGCACAAAGAGAGTATTAGAAAAATATAAAAAAGAGCAGCCACACTGACCAAAAGATGATTAATATTCACCAGAAGAGTGTCCCATAGAGCAGAAAACACACGAGGGAATTATGGAAGGTTTCAATGACCCTGGTGAGAGTCCACAAAGCAGCAGCACCAGAACTTCTTCGAGAGATGGAAACAGGGAATAAGTCAGAAAGACCCTAGTAGGTTTTAATGTACTCTTGATGGTTCAATACTGATAAAGTGGACAGAAGAAGGGTCAGGGTATAGAAGATGTAAATGACATGATTAATCTGAGAGCTATGAGTAATTTATATTAAACTGTGTGACCTGCAAACAGAGAATATGTTGTCCTCTCCTCCAGAAATGGTGGTCCTTTGAACTCCTGTCCATTTGAATTGGCTTCTTCGTCTATCTCGTCCAGTTTCCTTGTTCTAATGCAGTTCACAGCTAACATCTCCCAAGTGTACATCTCCAGCCCGAACTCCTCTGACTCCTGACTCATATTTACCTGCTTTCCTGACATCTCTGCTTGGATGTGTAACAGGCCTCCTGGATCATGCCCAGAACAGTGTCTGCTGCCTCAGGATCTTGGCACAAGCTGTTCTTTCACTCTTTCCCAGTTATCTGTGTGGCATAGTTCCTCATTTCCTTGGTCTTTCCTCAAATATGGAAACTATTCTTTAAATAAGGACAATATTAGAACCTTCTGACTTTTAAGAACCATAGAGGATGGGGATCCAAAACAGAGACTGAGATAGGGGACATAGAATAACAGTGATAAATATTTGCATTAATGCTTTACACTTGACTAAGTTATGTATTTTTGAATTATGAAAACAACACTGGCCTCATGGTATCATTCATGTTTTACAATGGGGCCCAAAAGCTCAAACAAGCTACCTTGTCTAAGGTCACATAGCCAGAAACTTTTAGAAGGAGAAAGCACAGCCTTCAATTCTGTCTTGTGGTCCCAGAGCAGATGCTGTTCCTCCTCTACATCAAAGTTTATTGTATAATGATAATAATATAGTGATAAGTGATATAATAATAATGATGATGATAGTAGCTAACATTTACTGAATTCAAAGCACTGTTTTAAGCACTTTCCATGTATTCACACAGCTAATCCTCACAGAAGCCTGGGAGGGAAGCACTGTTATTAAGTGCAGCTCACAGAGAAAGAGACTAAGTCAGTGGCAGGATACAAAACTTGTCCAAAGTAAGCAGGTGGTTATGGCAGAGCCAGGATTTACAGCCAAGCACTCAGGCTCCAGATCCTGGGTCTTTAACCAGCACATTAAATCTCTGCTTGGTCTTAGAGCACTTTTTGTCTGCTTTGCTGAACATGCTAGATACAGTCTACAGTTGGATATAAGTGAATTCTCCATTTGGGTAAGTTGTGATCAACTGTATTCACTAAACATTTCTTTGAGACCTAGGTAGTTTAAGAAATACCATCTTAAAAAAAAATACCGTCTTTGATTGAATTTAAGTGTGAAACATTTCAGCACAACTGCTAATTGTCAGATGTTGAAAGTCAGTCAAGCAGAGGTCTGTGATTTCTGGAAAACCTCATGACCACCTTTTCTAAGGTCGATATTTTCTCCCTGAACAAGGTGCCCACTACTACACACTGAGCAGCTCGTGCCCTGACCTTTTCCACCTCAGCTGCAGCCTCCAGGGAGGCTCCCACAGCAGAGGGAAGAGAGCACCTTACCTGGGGTGAGCGTAGGCCATCTGTCGGAACTCGTTGTTCCAGTTAGGTCTTCCATAGAACGTTTTCTGCTTTAATCCCGTGATCACATCGGTACTTTCATCCCAATGTAAAGCAATGTGAGCAGCCTAAAATAGAAATAGTGGCATCAGTTGATATTTGGGAAAAAAATCCAGGAACCTGCTTCTAAATAAAAGATCAAGTAATTATGTTCATTTGTAGACTGAATACTCAAAAAAAATTTCTTCATGCGGCTAGAGATGCTTATCTTAAGTTTCAGAAATCACTGATTTTGCATTTTGGGATAGACATCCCATCTCATTTATCTTTGTATTCCACCTTGGGCACTACTGAAACAAAGGGTTTGATGTACGCCTAGGTGAGGTACAATACCATGGACCTGGGAGGAATTTTCTTGAGAAGGATGAGAGTAGTACTGTAAATATGGTTAAGGGAAAGCAAGCATTAACCTACTTCCTGTTTTCTCTGCCAAACTTCTCAGAAATTAATCTCTGCCTCTGACCCCATTTACTTAATATGAAACCTTAGGGCTTTGAGAAAGGCACTGCCAGATTAAAGTGATCGAAACGTTCAGGAAGCAGCTGGATCTTATAATCAGTTCTGCCTAGTGGGTCGAAACGCTTGAAGAGTACGGTCCAGGTTCCAGTGCTAGGAGGAGGCGGAGTCTGGCATGCAGACTCTGGTGGTCAAGCAAAGAGAGGGCAGTGTTGGAGCTCTGTGCCCAACCATTTGCCTTCAAATTCTATAAGAGCACACAGGCATCAGGTAAGTAGTTGCCAATAAATAAGAGCCAGGGCCTAGCACTGCCTACTGATGATGTTTCAAGTTGCTGAATCCTGTTAGCTACTTGCCTTCTTACCTCCTGGGATTTATGTCTTCCGTGCTCACCCCTTTGACATCCACACAGCTCTTGTGTTCATGTGTTTCACACCCTTTGGTGCTCCATTTATTTGCTCATGTCCTCTGACTCGTCCTGCTTCTGACCAGTTTGGTTAATAACCCTGCTGGGCCAACCGTTAACCCTGGTAAAACCCCAGCAGACCAGTCGGTGTTGGTGGACAGTGGTGGAATCGCGGAAGCCTGGGCTGCAGGAAGTTGCCAGCAGGTAGGTCTGACCAGAGGTGGCAGGGATCCTATCGGAATGGAGTTTGGGAATAGGGAACTCCAGGAGAGGGAACAACAGTAAGAGAATGGCAGGATCCTCTTCTTGGGCAGGTTTATCGAGACAGAGAAGGAAGCATGAAGTAGGAGACAAGAGCTTAGCAACAGGAAGTGAAGTGGTAGTTGAGGATTGAGCCTTGACAAGTTGCAGAAGCTGTTATCAGAACTGGAAGTCAAGGTCAGAGTTGTGTCAGCCTCCAGATTAGAGCAGCCCTCTTGCAGTCCCACAGCCCTCTTGCTTAAAAGTAGGATTGACTGGTGCCTTACAGTCTGCTGGCTTCAGCTGTGGGCAAAGAAGAAGGCAGAGGCAGCCAATTTACTTTTGACTAAGTGCCAAATCTAATGACCAGCTCGGGCCTATTCTCCTTGGTTTCTCCGCCAACCACATGCCTGAACATTGCTTCTCCTTAATTTTTTATGCATTATAAAATCCTATTTCTTCTACTTCTCTCTTGGACTCTTCTTTTCATTCAAAGACAAAATGTTAGATTTGTTTTCCTATGATCTTCTCCTGTCACAATGCAGCTGCCTTCCCAGTCTCTAGTCCTTTTTGCACTATTATTCTCCAAAGAACTTTCATTTTCATGGTCCCAGTGAGCATCGTCTACAAAGATGACTACCAGCTTTCTCCCCCTGCTCTCATCTTCCTGCCCAAGTAGAGTCCTGGGTCTTGAACTCCCCAAACACATTTTTATGTAAAATTTTTTTTCTGTTGCTTCAAATTGATCATCATAGCTCAAAAGAATCTTCAAGTAGTGTGTGACTTCAACTTCCTTCCACATACAATTGTTGAGCAATTCCTATAAGCAGGCAGGGTACTGTGAGTGAGCAGCACAGAAACAAAGAGAGAAGGTCTCTGCTTTGTGAGGAACTGGTCACCAAAGGGAGGGGAAGCTCACGTGCACAACGTCAATGACATAAGTCAGACCAGGATCCTTCTTTACTAGAGACAGAAAGAAAGCACTGTTGGAGAAGTATACAAATTACCCCGCAGAAGCCCCAAGTACTTTTGACTAAGAGAAGTCGGATGGCCAGGTCTTGGAAGAACCATTCCATGTCTAGAGAGTAGGGAGGACAGAGGATGTCAAGTGGTTGTCAGGGAGAGGGAACAGAGGGAGAAGACATGGAGGCATGCAAACACAAGGCCTGTCTGGTGGCCCCGGTGCCAGAGGGACATGAGGGAATGCAACAGAATGAGTTGGTTGCCGTCAGTCAGGAAGGGCCATAAAGTCCTAGAGGAGAAGTTTGGGCATTATTTAATAGGCAAAAAGGGCCCTTTTCTCCTTATATTAGTGGTACTGTCGAACTACCAATCAGTGATGTTCAAACATTTGGAATTATATTTGTTCCATATTTCTCAGCTCAGTGTTCAATTAATCTCCAAACCCTGTTGATTTGCCCTTCATAATACCTTTCCCATCTGTCCCTTCTGTTCTTGTCATTCTGCCACTTCGAGGTTGTTGAATTCAGTTTAACAATTGGTTATTTCTAAAACAGCCTTTTGATTTCTCACTGACAGAACGTACCAATTATTTTTTCCTGGAATTCGAGCATCTTAAGAGTTTCAATGTGTCACGACAAAAATTTAAGAACACATCAATTTTAATTTCCTTCTATTCAGTAAAAAAAGTATATCTTAAAGCATACTTTGAGAAGGGGCAGAGATATGATGGGGCAGAGTTGTATTGTCACAAAATCAAACAAGGCCTCAGGTCTCAAAACTTCCAAATGCCTGGGAATTCTGAGATGGGCACTCGGAAGAGCAAGCACAGTACTTGAAAGCAAAAAAACAAAGGCTGTATTTGTACTTCATCAAATGGATCATTAGTTAAAAGTCCTGTTTGAATAAAGAAAATGTTTGTTTGGAAAACATAATTAACACTATTTAATTCATTAAGACGTTTTCAGCCTCATTCCCAAGGAACCTGTATTTCACATTACCTCAAAGGAATAAATATTTAAGACTGACTGCAAATAAGACCCTAAAAGTTCATTTAGCTACTGAATTTCAAGCTAAGTCTTACCCAAAGGTACAGAGTCAAATTTCAGCGATGTCCCATAGGCCTGTGTGTGTGTGTGTGTGTGTGTGTGTGTGTGTGTTTATGAGAGGGAGAGAGAGAGAGAGAGCAGAAGTAACCACTCTCAGGAACACATTCATTTGTAAATTTAGTGATTAATGCAAATCTTGGCTCAGACATACTTTCCTTAAAATAAATATCAACAGGAGCAGCATGCATTTCATAAATCTAGTGATCACTTCATTGTTGGCTTCCATATTTGAGGAGTTAAATAAGATTTAAAACTTAGTAGTAATCATTCAATATTATCAACCCTGAAATTCTACCCTAGTGCAATATTTTGATATACATTATTTTTGGTAAACGCAACCTTACCATTTATTGATACAGTATGGTGCACAAGACGCACCACAACAGAAGATCCTCTTGATCTTGGGTGAATGAACATATGTGCACACAATTTCTAAGAATGTCTTAACAGAAAGAAATCTCTAGATAAATCATGTATTCATAATGATTATTTTCAGTAGATATTCACATACTTCACAACACAAAATGTCGCATGTAAACACTTGGGTGTTTTTTTCTGCTAACTCTGAATAGCTCAAAGCATAGAATTAGAACCAATCAGGAGCTGAACAAAACAATACATCTGATCAGGAATATTCGCTTGCTGTCACTAAGATGACAAATGCAAACTTTAAGTGACGTAATTCTTCTTGGATTTCCATGCTTGGGATTTTCTTCCATTAACCAACTTCTTTCCCAAACTTCTTTCTTATTCTTCAACAAGTTAACTGTCATTTTTATTTTTTTGCAGTGATTTGAATAGCTCTTTCTAACCTGGTTTATTTTATTCTTCTTTCCTTTTTAAGAACATGCAAATAATTCTTTCATGCCACCAGATAACTATATAGCTCATTATTAACACTGTTCCTCTGCTCTTTGCTCTATTAATAGATCACTTATGTAATACTGATTATTCTAAGAGTCTTATCAATACCTGATTTTCATCCCAGCCAGTAAGAAATATATGATAACTCAGAAAATGAGCTTTCCCTCGCTCACTCATAAGTGTTTCCAGTGAGAGTAAGAGATCAGCAAACCACTCAAAAGCCTTTGGATCCCGGCAAATCCAGTAGAAATACACCTGTCAAGAGACAAGACAAGAGAACGGATCTGTCCCTCTTTTCATAATGTGCTGATAATCACAGACTATTTTATCTCCATTAAATTATTTGAGCTCAAATGGGCACTTCTGCAAAATGACATGCTTCTCTCTGCCAGGGAACAGTCACACTGTGATTTCTTTTGAAAAATTTCACATTGTGTTTGAAAAAGTCCAGAGTGAATTCAGAGTCAGGAGTCTGTGGGCTGTTGCCAGTTTTACTGGATGAGGATCAATTCACCACATTCCTGGCTGTGCTTCTTTTGAATGAGGTTAATAATCATAACTAGCTGTGCCTTTCACAGCTCCCAAAGGGGGATAAACTATTAGACCAACCCCCTTCATCTTTACTTATGACCTAAGCTTGGGATTTGAACTCTCTTCTCCAAAGACCCCAAAGGCTTATGTGCTAACCCATGGTGCACTTTACCGTCACGACTTCTGACTTCTGAAGGGTGGAAATTATGGCAATTGCCGAACCAAGCCACAGAGGCCAGAAGTTTCCCTCAGCCAGAAATATTAGTGTTCAAGAATGCTGGTGGGTGCTGGTTATGGTTGTGTGTCAACTACTATAATGAAATTATGTCTAGGAAATTATTTTTTAACTTTCTGTGTTAAGCAAATGGCATGTGACAAGAAGTAGTCTGGGTTTGCTGAAATTAATCCTTAGTTTTTGTGCTTTGAATTTTAGGGAATTGTATCTAGGAGAAACTACAGGAGAAAGATCTATTAATTCCCCTGATTTTTCTCACACTCCTATTCCTTGCTGCTCACTACTCTTTCCTGCACCCTTTCCCCAAAGAGAGTTCTCTGTTGCTTAACAACATCTACCAGGGGGCTGGCCTTGACCTCCAATGGGAAATATCTCCCCCAAAGATGGTGAATACTCCTGCCTCCCCTCTCCACCAGCCAGCCTGCAAGCTTACAATCATGATGAAAGTTATAAATGAGATTTAATTAACAGATCGAGTTCATGAGGACGAAAAATTCACAGAATGTATTTCAAGGCTAAACATCTTGCCTATTTTCTCCAGGTTTGTACAGGAATTTATAATATTAATAGTCATTAAGAGCGAAAGCTAGTGAGGATAAGACCTTTTTTCTTAAGAAAACAGATGGACATAGGGGATGGGGGAAAAAAAGACAGGAAAGCAAACCATAAGAGACTCTTAACTATAGAGAACAAACTGAGGGTTGCTGGAAGTGGGGGAGTGGTGGATATGCTAAATGGGTGATGAGGATTAAGGAGGGCACTTGTGTTGAGCACTGGGTGTTATATGTAAGTGATGAATCACTAAATTCTATTCCTGAAACCAATATTACACTATATGTAAACTAACCAGAATTTAAATAAAAATTTGGAAAAAAAGACTTAGAGCCCAATATTTGTTGGACAGCTATGGCTCAGAAGGTACTTTCAATACTACTCCCAGCTCAAATAATAATCTCTAAGTGTGTTAACCCTCAAAAGGAGTGCCTTTCTCTTCGAGGTCATAAATCTGAGCCAATGATTCCTTCCATCAAAGGCTCCATGGATCCCCACAAGTACAGTGATTGTGTTCATCCACTCATTGATTCAGCAAATGCTTATTACTCTATGTCAAAACTGTTCTCCTCTTTGGAACTTTAAGAGCAAACAGAAGAGATAAACATTTGCTGTTCTCCTAGAGTTTGCATGTTGAGGGAGAAGAAAGACGCTAATAAGTAAAACATAGAGTACATCAGAGAGTGGTAAGTACTATGGAGAAATGCAAAGCAGGCTGGAAAAGGCTGCAATACTGAGTCAAATGGTCAAGGGATGGAAACATTTGAGCAAAGACAAAAGGTAGCAGAGGAATCATGGTTGGGGCAGGAGCCTTACAGAAGCAGTAGGACCTCTGGGGAAGAGTCAGGGAGCCAGTGTGGCTGACGTTGTGAAGGAGGGGAGGGCAGTAAAAGATGAGGTCTGATGGGAAGGCTGGGAGGTACATACGTAGGGTTTGGGCCATCTTGACTTCTAGTCTGAGTGAGGTGGGAAAGCACTGCATGGTGTTGAGCAGGGGAGCAACAGGGTCTGAGGAAGGATCAGAAGGAAGGGTCCCTGGGAGACTGGAGGCCAGGAGGCTGACTTTATATCCAATGTTGGTGATGAGTACTGCTATCTTCTTGCTTTTCACTTTGCATCATGCCTAATCTAAATTATTCTTTGAAAACCTGAGGCCTCCTTTTGACTTGCTTTGCTCCAGGTGGAAACAGAAAATCTATTGACTGAATTTAATATCATTCTTACCGATGCACCTCCCCTTCCTTCCTGCTCTCAGTAGGTTGTTTTACCTAGGAACATTGATGGTGGCATTTGGATGAGAACAAACATCATTGATTTATTTTCTTTTATTTCCACTCCTTAAGGGATGTGCTTCAGATACATTCATATAGGAACAATACTCCACTTACTTTTTAGAAAACTTGTCAATTTCAAATCCAGTCTCAATCATCCTTGCATGAAAAATGCCCACATCTTAGCTTCCTGCTCACACTGACCCTTATCCTTTCAAATAGAAATCATGCCTGTCCTTGCTTTCTTGTGGCTTAGCAGTGTGTCAGCCTTCTTAGGGCTTGCCAAGCCTTTTATACTTTTTACTTCCTTGTAATGGCTTTGTGTGTTTTTCCCTCTGTAATTGACTTAGAGGTGACACTGGGCAGCTTTGGTGCAAGAGGCAATGAAGGAACACTGAATAGGCTCAGAAGTGCTTCAGGCAGAAAAAGAAGAAAAGGGACTTTGAACAGAGAAAGAGGCTATTTACTTTGACTCTCTTTCATCCTAACGGTGAGGGACACTCACTGTGAAGGGACAGGGCAGTTCCACTTCCGCATTTCATCCAGTAGGAAGGACCTGGTCACCGGTAGAACAAATATCCCAAACAACAGGCTACACCTCTATGATCTGCCCAACACTCGCCCCTCCTCAGTGTCCAAAAATAAAAAACCCCAAATCAGTTACCTGTCTAAAGCTTGGCTTCCAGAATTCTATAGCTGATATCAGAGTCCCCAAATAACTTAAGGTTACTTGAAAAAGTTTCGTTTAACAGAAAGTCATCCTCCCTTAAGAGATGAAAGTTCTGAACTTTCATAGTAACAAAGGTACTGCTTCTAACAGGAGTCATCCCACCTGTTTCTGTAGATCTAATGGAGTCCCAGATATTTTAGGGGACAACTCTAGGAGTGGACAATGGTTTTAGGGAGCTCTGTGTGCATGTGGTTTGTTGCAGGCCTTCAGATCACATGCTTCCTGGTGTGGGCCACCATCCCAACAGCCCCATCTCTGTGACAGCCACCTCTTCCTTCCCCATGCTCCCTGCAGCTCTAAGAATTCTGCAGACTTGCATGTGGACCAGGTCAAGGCAATCTGAGGCCAGAAGGAAATGGACCTGTGCTACTTTTTGAGAAATAATTTCAGAGAATGAAGTAAGAAAAGCTATTCATCTATTTTACTAGCAAAGTCCACAGATGCTCCCTATCTCATGGCCTGGATAGGCATCGCCAAACACAGAGTACAACCTGTGTTTCTTTAGATCCCAAATCCATTTCCTGAGAATGGAATGGGGACAAAAAACCTATTTATTTATATATCTATTTATTTATGGCTCAGAATCTCTCCAAAGAAGGAAACTGTACATGAGGACACAGTTTTATGATGCAGTGTGGCAGAGTAATTAAACATTGTAAGCCCTTGAGTCCTCTAAACTCTCCTAGACTCCCACCTTCACCATCTACAAGCTGGGTAACTGGGGGCAATTTTTTTTTGATTTGAACCTAGATCACCATGTATATAAACAAACAAAGAAAACAATTCTCTAGAACAACAACCTATGAGATTATTGTGATGATGAAAAATATGGTTCATGAGAGCATTAGGCACAATGTCTGACACAGGCATTAAGTGCTCAGAGCTGTTAGTTGTGAATGCTGCTCTCCTCACTGTCATTTGGAGGAGCTTACAGAATGAATACACATGTTTATATTAGAGGCAGCAAAGGGAATCATTGGCTAACTTGCGGTCTATGTTCCCACTGGGCACTTAGGAATTATAGAGGTGGTGATCAACTGAGAAGAGGTGAAGCCCAACTTAATTTCCAGCACCAGTCTGGGAACCTCAACATTTATAAGGATGTGATCTCGACTGAGAAAACCCTTCACTAGCAAAGTGCACTCCATGCTATGTGTGTGCTAAACAAGACGCAATTGATGGGGTGCCAAGGTTGACCTTGACCTTGACCAATGCCTCCACCCAGGAGAAGGCCAATGGAGTTGCACTGTGACCTTGCCTTCTTCTGGACAGCACCCTCTGTTCCCCACTGTTATAAACTGACTGTATCATCTCCAAATTTATCTGTTGAAATCCAATGTGAAGGTATTGGGAAGTGGGTCTTTGAGAGGTAGTTTGATTTAGATGAGGTCATGAGAATGGGACTCCAGTGATGGGATTAGTGTTCTGAAAAGAGAAAGAGACCAGAGCTCTCTCTATCTCTATCACGTGAGGACACAGCGAGAAGGTGGTCATCTGTAAGCCAGAAAGAGAGGCCGCATTGAAACCCAACCACGCTGGCTCCCTGATCTCAGACATTCAACCTCAAGAATTATGAAAAATAAACGTTTGTTGTGTAAGCCACCCAGTCTATAGTGTTTCTGTTATAGCAGCCTGAACTATATGCTGTATGCTAAGATATCCATGCTGTACAAAATAACACAGAACTGACAGAAACTTCCAACAAGAAGGGTGATGGAGACTTCCCCTGAGGGAATCGTGACCTTTTCCAAAAAAAGAATTTTTCTCTCTAAAAAGATAAAGACTCTGACTGATTAGAAACATAAACGAATGTTTATTATCCTCAATAAAAGGTAGCTATTATCGTCCTGGTTTTTATTTTGTTGTTGTTGTTTTTGTTGTTGTTGTGAAGGTCTTCCTGGACGGATATAATGGCAAACAAATTTTGAAGCAACTATTCTTTCTTATTGAGAAACATCTTTAATATGGCTTCCATGTCCCATTTATTTATTTATTTATTTATTTATTTTTAAAGATTTTATTTATTTATTTGACAGAGAGAGAGATCACAAGTAGGCAGAGAGGCAGGCAGAGAGAGAGAGAGGAGGAAGCAGGCTCCCTGCCGAGCAGAGAGACCTATGCAGGGCTCGATCCCAGGACCCTGAGATTATGACCTGAGCCGAAGGCAGAGGCTTTAACCCACTGAGCCACCCAGGTGCCCTTCCATGTCCCATTTAAAGGAAATATAATTATAAAATAATTTTTCTGGTTAACCATTATAAGACTGAGACCAGTCTTTGTCAGTCATTTTTAGTCTCTAAGACTTCTTCTTTAAAGTGAATTATTTCATAGCTATACTACTGCTTGGCCCGATGAGGGAGGACTGACCTTGCTGGTGCCTCAGTTTGTTTTAATTATAGTTAATAAGACTTCTTGGGCAACCAAAATGTTCATTAATAATAAAATCATTACATCAAGAGGAGGATAGCCATGCTTTAGAATACTCTGAAGACACCAAATAAAATGAAGTCAGTCAGTAGGTATTGACACCAAAGGTGCTCCAAGCCATATTATAAAGGGCAATGAAAATGAAACAAAGTGTATCTCTGTCTCCCCCTACCCACATCTCTAGATATAAATAAAATAGCACCCTGTATATGCATATGTGTGCAAATGCATGGAGAGAGAATGGAATGAGATATCCTCCACTGTTTAATGGTGAACACCTAGAAAGCAAAGTGGTGGTGGTTAGTTTAGGGAGGAAGGCTAAGGAAGGGAGACCTTTTGACTGAATATTTCATTTGAATCTTTTACAAGGACCTTATAGTTTTGTATGGGTTGTGTGGTTAATAAACAAAAATATTAAAACTATTAAGACCGGTCACCTCCCCACAGGACAATGTTGAGGGCTGATGGGGGACTGAATGCTTTTGAGGCTGTCCAGTGCAAGATGGGGGAGGCACAGGTGTCTTCTGGAGGGGCACACGTGGCCTCATGTTCCCCAGTTCAATTTATTACAACACTGCTAACAGTGGTTAGCAGAGATGATCAATTCCAGGAGTAGCCAGAGCTCCAGTGTGAGGGAAAGGGAAAACAAATAATTTCTCAAACTAAAGAGATTAAATTAAGTGCATTTTTCATTCATTAGAAAAGAGAGAAAGCCCTCCTTTGTTTTATTAATATATTTAAGTAGAGTATGGATTTTTGCCTTTCTTGGCCTCTTGCCTTGTTCCCACTGGCCCAAGCTGTCTTTTTATTTGAATTATCTGTTTATTATATTAGGTTAAGGACCCAAGGCCATCTTGCACGGGACACACTATAAATACCCATTATCATGGTTATGTATTATTGGGGTGATGAAGAAGACAATTTATGAAGAAATGAGATTATCTCGGTTTTTCTATAATATATCTTATTATAGTCTGAAGATTACATATGCAGTTAGGAAAAGGAACCAAATATTCCAGTTGGCCATACTCTCCACTCTGTCTACACAGCTGTGACATTAGGGGATCTAAAATGTATAAGCCAATATATTCATGCCTGCCATTCCCCCTCCCCATTTGCACACACTTATTTCATTTATCATTTTGACAGTTTGCACAAGCAAACTGTCCTAATTTTTTTTCAAGTGCTCTTTTCACAAATTGAGTGTGATGTGGAATTAATCATTCCGTTAGGCAGGTGTTTGAGGCCGTTCATTGCTATGGGGCATTTGCACCCCTAGCGCTCAGTGTGCTTTGAATTGCATCGTAGAGGCTCCTCAACCACTCACATCCCCTTTCCTCATCCTGAAGGAGCGATGTGTGCTCATCTGTTTCCAACTAAGTGAAGTTTGGCTCTTACTTTTGTGTTGAAAATACCCCTTTCACATATTACAGCTTTTCCCCACTTTTTTCCCCCGCAAGCCATCATTCTACTTATTTTTACTTTGCCTTCTTGGGAAATTTCCTCCTAACCACTTCTCCCCCTCCTCCCCGCCATCTTTAAAAATAAAAGATCGTTAGGGAGAAATTTTAAACACCAGCTTCAAATAGAAAGTGCTACACATGATCCTAGAGAAGCAGCAGGCATCCTATTGGCTACTCTCCTGCATTTTACTTAGAAGTGTTCTAGAATAACATGGCAGAGGAGAAGGGTAAAGAGATATAGTTTGCAATGGTAGCAACCAAGAAAACTTTGCAGTTTTTTTTTTAATTGTAGACTTGCAACATCAGGCTTGTATGTAAAAAATGTATGCCTTTATGCCAACAGGTCTTGTATATAGGAAGAAAATCACATCTGATTGCAATTAACTCTTTACGCTTAAATTTCCAGCTCTGAACCCCTATGCTGCATTTCCCTCTTTGTTACAGAAGAGAACAATTTGAAAACTATAGCCCAGATATATAATTGTGAGGACATTGTTGGATAAATATGTACTGCTGTGCTCTCCTGGACTTTAAAAATTATATAGATGCCGACAGTTTCATGGAAAGAGTATTTATATCTCAACACATGTAGGCGATCCTGACAAATATTAGTTACATAAGCCTAATGATAGCTGTAGTCAAACACAAAGTGGCTTTAAAACAGAAAAACTTCTTAAACTTTTTCTCCCGCATGCAGACTCTAACCAGGTGGGTCTTAAGTGGAATTTTCAGCGTAAACCCTCAATAGCATGAAATCTCACTTTTTGCATAAAAAGGCTTGAAAGTGGAAATTAGAAACGCATGCTCCCAACCTGACTCAGTAGCTAACCAACTAGATGACTTTGGACAAATCACTTTCCAGTCTAAGTACAGATGCTGATGTTCAGAGTCATATGCAAAGTCGGAAGGTTAAGACCTCTCAAATTAGTTTGTGATTCTAAGCTTTTAGCTTTTTTTTTTCCCATATACCATTATTCTAACCTTTATTTTCAGTGGAATATTGCCCCGATATTGCCCCCAATTTCTGTAAGTTATAAAAATATTGTTTTTTTAATTTCTAATTCTTTGGGGGGAAGATAGAGATCAATGTCCCTGTTTTATAGTTTTGTGGCAATTGCTTAACCCTCCCACTAAAACAGCCTTGAGAAACCCCATAAACAGAGCCCAGAAATAACAATGAAATAGCGAGGGAGGAGGTGGTATCAGGATTTTGTGGGTTCTTATATGGACTTTATGATTTTGTGGGTTCTTTCAAGAATTTTTCCCATTTGTAGTAAAATAATTGGAACATATTCTTTGAATTATAAAATTACTGAACAAATAGACTTTTTGGTTAAATAAAAGATGAATCAATCTTAGTAATCTAGAATTATATAAAAAATTACATAGAAGCCATTTGTTCATTTTGGCACGTAGATATTTATTCACTCACTGATTTACTCAAAAATTGTAGTGTGTGCATGTGTGTGTGTATCTCATTATAAAGATCCCAAAGAAGCCACATGCAAGGAGCTCAGAATCTATTAGGGGAAATGAGATCCTCTGTGAATATGACATAAAAGGACACTGATGACAGATACTGAGAGAAGGGTGAGGTGTTATAAATCTGTGAGGAAAGTGAGAGGCTTGTCATGTCAGTATCAAAAGGCCTGGAACATAGTAGGTGCTCAGTAGATATTCATGGAGTGAATAAGTGAATGCAAGTGAGACATGCAATCCATCATGTGTGAAATACAACATGACCTCCAGTGTTGTGAAAACCATGAACCAAGAAACTGCCTCTGTGGATGGGTTTTACATGGTAGACAGTGAGAGGAAAGAAAAAGCTTATGGGGATTGAGAAATCATCACAAACCATAACAAAGTGTTGCCAGGAGGGGAGTCTGAATAAACAAAAGAGTAGCTGTTTTGCTTGTTTTGTACCATAGACTGAATGTCTGTGTCCCCCAAAATTCGTATTTTGAAATTTAATCACCGATGCAATAACATTTGGAAGTGGGGTATTTGGGAGGTGATTGTTCATACAGGAGGAACCCTCGAATAGGATTAGTGCTTTTATAAAAAGGACTCTAGACTTCTAAACTTATGTATTTGTTTTTTTCCTCACTGGGTTGCAAACTGCAAGTCAACAAATTTGACTCTTGCTGACCAAAAACAAAACAAAACCACCCCTCCCCCAAAACCAAAACTACCAAGAACTACCTCACCCCTTTCTGCTATGGGAAGTTAGAGCTAGAAGACTGTCATCTATCAACCAGGAAGCAGGCTCTCATCAGACACCAAGTGAGCCAATCCATTGATCTTGGACTTCCCAGCATTGAGAAATCCGTTTCTGCTGTTTATAAGTGACCCAGGTCTATTGTGATATAGCAGCCCAGACGGACTAAGAACACTTTGTTGAGCTTATTGTGGTATAGAGGAAATAAGATGAGTCTGCATTCGAAGAGTGGATTCGAACTCTCACTCTACTATTTATTGGCTCTCCGTGCTTTGAGTTCCTCAGTAGTAAACTGAGGATGTTACTTATCCCAAAGAACAATCATGATAATTTGATACTACGATACTATCATTCCTATGATCTTTGTGATCAGCTTTAGTTTTCTCACCTGTAAATGGGAATATAAATGGTGAGTTCCTTAAAAAGATGATGTGAGATAGTATGTATAAAATGTCCTGCCGGCTAGGTAGTCAAGGCTTGATACATCTCAGCTGTTAGTAGCAGTAGTACTAGTAATCTATCTACATATTTGGCAGCTATAATGAACTTTTATACCATTTTGTACACATTTACATTACATTATTTACACATCATATTATTGATTTGTCCTGTTTGGTATTAAAACTCCCTGTTGGTTATGGACTCTTCTTTCTCCATTATGCAGATCAGGAAACCTAACTCAGAGAGGTGACCTGAGTCGCTCAAAATGATGCTTCTAGTGAGGGTGAATCAGGCTGAGACAGATTCTCTGGCCAGGGATCCCTCAGTCTGCCTACAATACAATGGTGGCAGTCATATCTACCATATGTTGGTTATGTCATGGAAAGAGCCAGATGGATCTAAGTTTGAATCCTCATTCTGCCTTTTATTACCCATGTATTTTTAGGGAAGTTACTTTGGTTTCTGTAAGTTTCAGGGTTTTTATGTGTGTGTGTGAAAAGCATGCTTGCTATTATCTACTGTATAAAATTGTTGGGAATTATAACAATCAAATGAGAAAATATATGTCAAGCACCTGTCACTTGGAAACTCATGAAATGAGAGCTGATTTTTATCTTATTTCTTAGTTGGAAGAGCCCCAACTTTAGAGATCAGTATTGCCCCCAGTGCTTCAAAGAATGCTATTCCTTAATAAATTTTAGGTGGAGAAAGTTTCTGTGGCTAACTAAGCTTGGGAAGGATGGGTGAAACAAAACTGAAAGAGGTTCTTTTCTACAGAACTTATTTAATAGGCTAATAGATGATGTGAATCTTCTAGAATGGGATTTGTAGTAGCTTCTTTTGACCATAGCAGTCTTTTCAGTGGACCATAGCACATGACTAATGTTCATGTCTAACTCATGTTAGAGAGACATGCAAATCTAATCAAGCAAATTCCTTTGCTAGAGGAGGAAACTAGAGCCAAAGTGTGAACCAGAGAAGTGGCAGAATAGGCCCAGAAACAGGCTTGCCTGGCAACCTGAGTCCTCCTGAATGGACACACCACTCGCCGTTAACATGGCTCCCTTTCTCCTGTGGCTCCTCAGAAGGTTCAAGTGTGGCTGTCTATGGGTAGGACAAAGGAAGGAAGGCAACTGTGGAGGTGTCTTGTCAGAGAACATTCAAGAAATGACAAAAGAGATTCGGAGCTTGGCAACACCAAGTAAGCAGGCCAATGAATCTCAACTGAGGCATTTTTACTTCCTGTTAAGACCTTGAGTCCAAGAGAGGAAGATGCTGAATTGCACACTTTGAGCCATAGTCTCAGGCTGAAGAGACTAAGGAAAAGGCCGCCTGTTAATATCACTAAGAGTAGCCCGGTCACAAAGCCATTTGCAGCCTGTCCATATTTTACTGACATGAGCAATTACATGTCTTGTAATGGCAATGAAGCAATAAAATTTATGTCTTGTCATCTTTAACAAGATTAGACATAACCCTTCTCATAAATGTAATACCAAATGGAGATTTTTAAGAACATAAGTATAGTTAAGGATCCTTGAGTTTATCCCTCATAGTTAATTAAAATCCTCCCCAAGAATTGCCAGATGATAGATAGAAGGATGTGGAACCTTTTAATCCATGTGAATGTGAACTAACGATTTTTTCCATACCTTGCTCAGCTTCAGCTGGGTTTGTGACTCCCATTTGTACCATATAGATTTCAGAAGAGAGGCGAAGGGAGTGACCCCTATTCCCGCGGCGATGCACACAGTCACTGGATAGTGAAATACGTCTGTCAGTGGGGTTCCAAATGGCCCATCCACCGCCAGCCTGCAATCACAAAGTGCGGTCCTGTGACATTTAGAATGCTCTGCTCAGGAAAACAAAGCCATCCTCAACCGATGACTTTTATAGGATGTGTTTGCAACGGTGTGCAGGGGGTCGGCCCTGTGCTTGAGGGTGCCCTGTTTGGAGAGCGTGGACTTAGCAGGAGGATATGGGGGCCTATCTCCTAGGGATGGGGGATGACCAGACAGGCCGGTCCAGGTGCCATTCACGGAAGGACAAAGCCTGCTTCTCCGGCTCGAGCTCATGCCTCTTCCACGTGGCAAGCTCTCACAATTCTTAGACACTTGTTTTGGCTCCAGGCATCATGAAGCCTGGTAGAAGAAGCCTTGGCTTTGACTTTTTCTTTTTCTTTCCCTTTCCTTTTCTTCTTTCTTTTCTGCAGCTGCTATCAGAGGAATAAAGCAGAAGGTACTTTACAGGCTTATCTGTCCTGCTGCTAATGTGCTTCTCCTGTTTTTACTCAGTCAGTCTCACCTCTTAGTATATTCATATAATTTTAGTCTAGAAGCCATTCATTTGGAATAAATATGATTTTGAGATAATTTTGTCAGTTATATAGAATTTCTAAACTTGTTATTTCGGATGATGTGAACTCAAAATCTGGGTTTCTGCCTGGAATGGCACTGATATTTTGTCTTTGCTTAGCAAGTTTTTCTTTGTAAGGATGAAGCATATTTATTGAATGAATACGATTGTCTTTAATGTGGTCCAGAATAGATCAGCCCCTGGTTTCTACTCCCTTTCTCAACACCAGTTCTCCACGTTGGCTTCTCTTTCATTTCCTAAAATACACAGTACCAGCCTTCTGCCCCGGAGCCTTTGCATGTGAAAATCCAAGTAACCAGAAAATACTCTGTCCTAATTCTTCCCCACCCTCCTGACTTGGTTAACAGTTATCCTTTCATTAGGTCTTATCTGAATCATCATTTCCCTGAGGAAGCTTCTTGGGCCCCTTAGATTCGGCTAAATCCCCTCTTATTTAATTTATAGCCCCATGTGCCCGTCCTCTGGAGTCCTCATCAGATTCATAATTTTACAGTTTTTTGGGTGTGTGTGCATGATTTGATTTGCATCTGTCTTGATCACTGGACCACAAGTTCTCTGGAGGGAGGAGCAGGTCTGTCTTTGCTCCCCTCAGTATCTCAGGGCTGTGCATGCTCTCTGGCATAGAGCTGGTCAATAACAATTCCTTGAATAAATTGTAAAGGGAATGTTTAAAATATTTCAGTCAGCAGAATGGATTAAATAACCTCAACTATTCCAAAAGCACACATTTACATATGAACAAAGATATGCTAATTAAAAGGCTTCTAAGTTATTCATAACCATTCCCTAAGGGGTATCTGTTGAAGGCGCCCAAGGTTGGCACATTTGGGCTTACTATGTGTTCATGAAAGTTCAATTGGGTTTTATTTTTAAATATTCCATATGCCAGACCTCCTAATAATTCAAATTAACTCTCCTCAAGTTAATCTTAATTAATAAGGCTTTATTACATATTGATATATGGAAATGGAAGAATAAAAATAAAAGGTCATTAACCAGAAAGGGTTAGTATCTAAACCCACTGTAGATTAGTTTATAAATAATTAGATAAGGGGAATCGAGAGAGAAAAAACGGAACTGTCCAAGGATTAAAATGTCTTACTGTTAATTGTTTTTATAATTAGTTGTATTTGGGATTTATTTGACACTGATTTGAAAAGATAACAATGAAACTCAAAGAAGAATTGTGTCGTATAATCCACAGAAATACATAATAAACACATTTCCACATAATTAGAATTGAGAATCTAAGCTGGAAAAGGCAGGAGAAAATATTTAGTCCAACTTCCCTGCTAACATCATAATCCTTCCTTCCACAACCCCTAGAGCTGATCCCATTCTGAGGTTAAATTGCAGGGGACCTTGTTCCGCTCAGGTGCAGTTCAAAGCAGAGGATAGTTTTTCTCATGTCTCACCGAAATCTGTTTTCTGACAACTCACACCAACTCGCCTTCCTGAGAAACACACACCAGATCTCTTCGCTTTCTTGTCTCAGGCCTTTAAATGGTTGATCATGGCTATCACGACACCCCGATTGTGGGTTTTTTTTTTTTTTTGGACAAAAATGTCTCCATTTCTCAAGACCTCTCGCAATCCTGAATTGGCTTCCTTTGCACAAATTCTTGCTTATCTAGTTCACTCAGCTACTTCCTCTTTGATTTGGACACAGAGCTTTATGATGCAGCTTAGAGTAGACTTTGTGGCATCCACATGGTGTGGTTCCTCCTTGCTCCAAGTTGGGAGTACACCCACGCACCTCACCTTGACTTCCGACCTCCAACCTCGACTCTCTGAACCCACTGCCTTTGCTCATTTACATGTGCTCCCTGTCGATCATCACTTTCACTGACATCTCTGCAGTAGGTGACCTTTCTTAGTTTGCTCATGATAATGACTAACCTTTTTTTTTACTATGCAATATGTGAAGGGCTTTATAAGGACCATCACATTTAATCCTAAACAAAGTCTTAGAGACTATTATCATCTTTATTTTACAGATAAGGAAACCGAGGCCACAGTTGCATACATCCTCTAAGATCACACCCAAAACTGGGCTTTGACCCCAGGCTATTGGATGTTGGTGTCCTTGCTCTGGGCAACAGGTTAAATCACTGAAAACTCCATGATCAACTCAGAAATTCCTCCATTTTACCCTCAGAAGACAAAATCTTATATTTTTGTTTTGATTTTTTTTTTAGATTTATTTATTTATTGGAGAGGGGGGAGAGGCAGAGGGAAAAGAAGAGAGAATCTTCAAGAAGACTCCCTGCTGAGTACAGAGCCCCACATAGGGCTTGATCCCACAAACCTAAGATCATGACCTGAACTGAAATCAAGAGTCGGACGCTTCACTGACTGAGCCACCCAAGTGCCCCTTTTTCCTAGGGCTGGTTTAAATTCTTTCTGGGTTCAGAGCAGTGAAAAATTAAGAGTGCTCTCTCCCATAAGTTTGATTCAATTCAAAACTGAAACAACTCTAAGAGATAAAGTCATCCAAGGAAGTCCAAGAACATTCTGATTCTTCATATATTGAAGAATTGAAGAGATTATAGGTTTTTTTTTGGTTCTACGGTTAATAAATATGCCTACACATGTATAGAGGCAGAGGTCAAATGAATTTAACAAATGAAGGGAAACTCCACTGTTTTCAACAACTCAGTTTTATTCATTCAATAAATATTTATTGAGTACCAACTAAGAGTTAGGGCCTAATCTAGGCACTAAAGACAAGACAACAAAGTGAACCACATGGATAATGTCCCTTTTCTTACAGAACTTCCATTCTAGTATGGGAAGATATATGGTAAACAGATAAATGAGTAGGTATTTACTTAGTAGGTCAGATGGTGATAAGTACTATGGGGAAGAATAAAGTAAAGCTCAAGACAAAGTGATTACTCAGAGTCATTTGGGGGTCATTGTCTCAAATGAGTTGGGAAGGAATGACTTCACTAGGAGACGTTTGAGCAAATACCTGGGGGAGGTAAGGGAGCAGCCTAGCAGAAATCTGGGGAAGAGGGGTGCCTGGATGGCTCAATGGGTTAAAGCCTCTGCCTTCAGCTCAGGTCATGATCTCAGGCTCCTGGGATCGAGCCCCACATTGGCTCTTTGCTCAGCGGGAGCCTGCTTCCCCCTCTCTTTCTGCCTGCTTCTTTACCTACTTGTGATCTCTCTCTCTCTGTCAAATAAATAAATAAAATCTTAAAAAAAAAAAAAGAAATCTGGGGAAGAATGTCCCAGGTGGAGGGAACAGCAGTGGTAAAGATGCTTAGGAGAGTGTGCTCAGTGTAGGAGAAAGCCAAGAAAGGTGGAAGAATGGCTGAGTTCAAGGAGGGAGCAGGAGGTGGGGCAGGGGAGCCCAGGGAGACCTAGGGGAGGGGGAGACGGCATACTGTGTCAGGTCAGGCTGTGAGCTGACAAGGCACCCCACAGATAGAAAGCCTATTGAATCCTGAGACACATGTTCCAAGTTCTCATTGGGGTATTGGCTGAAATGCTAGCTGGTTTGTGAAAGGTAAGGTTGGTTGATAGACCGGGTAACTGTATACACTAAGAGTAGAGACCAGGCTAGCGGTAGGATGAAAGTATTGACCTTGGCAATGCCAAAAGGAGGGCGGGGACTTTGTGTGTGTGTGTGTGTGTGTGTGTGTGTGTGTGTGTGGTGTGTGTGTGTCTAATTTTATTCTTGATTTTAAGCATTTGCATTGCATTCTGAATCTTAGAATTATGTTACATTGCTTCCTTTCCATGATTAAAAAGAGAAGGTCTTAAATGGAGGAGCAGTTGAGTGTTGTCATCTGACTTGGGGCTCTGGCCTGACCAGATGATGTTTACACTTGGCTTGTTAGCATATCACTCTTTGGTTCCAATGTTTGAAATGAAGGCATGTGACTCTCCCTAGCCACTAAACACAAGCAAGCCCAGAGCTCTACAGTCACACTTCGGTGTCCTATGAGAGGGAGGAAAGAGGGACAAAATGCTGATTAGATTCGGTGCCTTACATTTATTCCAGTGCCTAGTTTGCCACCTGTAAATATTTGTTAAAAATGAGCTAAAACGTTCATACTGAGTCCAGGTATGCATTAATTTCTTCATTAAATACTCTGTATGCAACATATGTCCGACACTGTTCCAGGCACTGAACATAGATGGGAGGGCAGGCAATGCCCTGCCCCAGGAAGTTCCTTTCTAAATGCATCCTGACAGTGTTCACCACCTAATTTCTTATGGCTGTGGCCACCGTTTGGTAGTTCCTGACACCCTTCAAGGAGGGCAGGAGAAAGAATCTCTTGATGCTTCTTTTGAAATGTCAATTTCTTCCAAAACGTTTTTCTTAACCTTTTTGGGTGTGCCCACTTTCCTGGGGCCTTAAACATGGGTTTGGCCTGCTTCTTCTTGGGTCATTCTGCTGGAAGAGGGGGAAACAACTTCAAGCCATTGTTTGCCAAAGGGAGCCAACGAGTGGTAACTGACACTGCGCTCCAGGCTTGTCGGAATAGAATGTTGTCTTTGAATCATGTCCCCCAGTTGCCAGGTTGAAGTCCTAACCCTGGTACCCTAGAATGTGACTTTCTTTGGAAATAGGGTTGTTGCGGTATAATTAATCAAGTTAAGATGAGGTCATAAAGGAGGCGGGCGGGCCCTTAATCCAACATGACTCAGATTTCTAAGAAGAGGCCACAGAGACAGACACAAGAGGAGAATATCATGGGATCACAAGATAGTCACTGCTGCAGGTGCAAGCCAAGGACTGCCAGGGATTGCCGGCAAACCCCCCCTGGAGCGGAGGGGGGAGAGCAAGAGCCTCCCCTAAAGGTGGCAGATGGAGTGAATACATTTCTATTGTCGCCAGCCACCCAGTTTGTGTCCTTTGTTACCACAACCCTAGGAAACGAATATGGATGTCATTCGTGCTTTTCCACCCTTCCCAGACTGACCCTCTGCACATCGACCTTGCAGCAAAATTAAATGCTCTGCGTGCAGGTTGATGCTGATTGTATTCGGCCTCTTGGAGTTCTAGAGAAAGGAGGCAGCGTTTTGCTATCTCTGTATTTCTGGCGCCTAATGGAGGTCATAGATACTTGTTGCATACACACAGGCAGCACCGGCGGATTGAATGGCACAACCTTCTTGACCATCCAATCATTTCATCCCTCTGTGAGCTTCCATCTGCAATCCTTTAGCTCTTCCTCCAGTGGATGGGGCCTGCCAGCCTCACTCTTACTGTCAAGCCTCCTCCTTAGGGAGACCAAAATAACAAACGTAAAGACCTCAGACTGTAACAGCGAAAAGTTCACAGGGCTGTCTTAGTCATCAGGGCTGCATATAATCAGCCAAGTGTTGTTTTGGAGCTGAGAAAGCACAATGCTCCTTCTTCCTGGATCACTGCCTGCCTTTGTCGAACATTTTTTTTTTTTTAAGAAATGTACTTGCTTCTACGGGAAATCCACTAAATTATCCTCTTTATATAGGTCTTTAAATTTTAAAAAATAGATTAAAACCTGCCATCTAGAATAAAGATATTGCTAGATTTGGGAAGCCTGTGGATGCACGAAAACGCCTTATTTGTTATACTGTTCTAAGTTCTATGTAAAAAGGAAACAGGCTCCTACCTTGGCAGGCTCCAGAGCTCCTTCGGGGCCTGTCCCTCTGCCCCAAAGGCCTTACATAAAGCTTCCGTCCAGTCTCCTGCTACCCGGATGTGGACGCTGAAGAAGTTCTCCTGAGGAGCAGAGGTGAGGGTGAAGGGGTGCCATTCCAGCCACGATATGGACGGGCACTGGATCAGGATGTATTGTCCCGGCACCATTTTAAAGTTACGCTTTTTCATGTGAAGTTCTAGAACTCCAGACGGGTGGCTCACCACCTAAATCAGAGCGAGAGAGAGTGGGTTTTTTTTTTTTTTTTCTCCACCAGAGGTTTTTAAATTTTAGAATCAGCTTTTTGAGGTATCCTTTACATCTGCCATTTACTATTTCCTTTCAGGGATCTTTGCCATGCCTTTTATATTTGGCTTGGCAACTCCACCAAGCATGAAGCTTATCCCCCTCAGAGCACCAACCGGAAGCCGGGTAGCTGCACGCGGGGGCCACGTGGTGTCTGACACGTGACTTTATGTCCCACAAGGCCAAGCTCTTGCGAGCGCCGTGAAGCAGGATCAAGGGAATTGGATCTAGCCTATCAGACCCTGCACTTAATGATGCTTACAGTTATTAAAATACGGAGCTATCTCCATGGTTTTAAAACGAAGGCCCTCTTTGGTACCGTATTCAACGATCTGTGTCTTTTCTCAATCTCTTGGTTGATTAGCCCTATTGTTTTCTCCTTCTAAGTGGAAAACAATCTTCAAATTCACTGTGAAATGTTTCATTTCATTTTGTTTTTAGTCGGGTCTCATCCCCTGTCCTGCTCAGGCTCTGAGTTTGAGGTGTACGAAGCAGCAGGCAGACTCTCTTCGCTTGAGAGTCTTGCCCTGTGCTGCTCATTGGAAGGAAAGAACTGATTTCCCTTCTCCGATCTCCATCTTGTTTCCTGAAAAGAAATCTCTCCCGACTCCCGTGTCTTCTTTTGTGGCGGGAGGCGGAAGGGAGCAAAAGCAAATGTCTAGATCCTGTGACAGTGTTTTTCCATTCGGAAGAGAATCTCACAGCATTTTAATCATTAGTTCTATTTCCCATCTCCCTACTGATATTTGTTCTGATTCTGCTGTTAAGTTGTCTCCCTAGTAACGGCTCTAGTGGGTTTCCAGAAGTTTTACTGTCTGGCTTTTGACGTAGCCTGATATCCTTTGGTGCTTAACTTAAAAGTAGCAACGCGGAAACAACTTAAAACAGAAATATGAAGCAATTTCTATGCATCCGCTTTCATGAAGACAGTTAAGGAGATAGAGGATTCTGTTAATATTGTATTAGCAGTATAGGTTTGGTTAGTGGGGCATTTCTTCTTGGACGTTTAAAACACCGGGGGCAGGGTCTTTCGTACTTTTCAGTCTCCTACACATGTTTTCCTGGTCTAGCCACTCACATCTTCCTCCAGCATGTGGTACAATTGGAGAGCTGAGAGGAGGGGTGCAAATTTGGAAAACACTTCCTGGGGCTCTCACTCACTAGGTGGGGCTCCGTGTGGTTCCCCCCCCACCCTCGTTCTCCCTCTCGCTCTGAACCTGAGGGTGACTGCTCAGTAGCTCCGAGTGGGAGTGTATGCCCTTGAAAATGTCTATTATTTGTGTGTTTGCAAAATCACCATCTTTATGTGTTGAAAGAAGTGATTGTACTAGCAGTTACCATAGCCAACATAAAAACTGACTCAGCGCCCCCCCCCCCCACATCCTCCCCCACCCCCAGTGAGAAACCGAAATAAAGAGCAAAACGGATGATTCCTGGGCTGCACCGTAACCTTTATAAGAATTCTATGTCCTGGTCTGGAGCTCTGATCTCTGTCTTCAGTAAAATTAGTCACACTAAAAGATGCGCGGGATACAAGCAATTATTAGAACAGAAGATGGGCCTCTAAATTACAGACAGTTCTGCAATAAAAATGGCAAATTAAAAACTTGGGCTAATAAAAAATTTTCATCTACACTCAGGCTTTTATTCAGACATAAAGCTACGCGCATACCTTGGTAATGACAACTTCTTGTTGAAACCGCCAGAACCTAATTATTCTTTCACACGCATATAAGACCACAGGGCCTAAAACCCATTTCCAAGCCTGTAGACAACAGCAGAGAGAGAGAGAGAGAGAGAGAGAGAGAGAGGAAACGGAAATGAAAATAGAATCCAAATATTTTCAATTTGAACCAAATCAATACATAACATGATGGGATTCAGACATTTTCCTTTAACTTTGGGCCAGTTACCAACAATAAAGATATCACCTTGTATTAAATACTATAACGTTCAATTATTTCTTGAAGTCTACAAGCTTATTTAAGAGATTAAACTCTTCTGTATTGGTTTTTATGCTTACTTGATCAATGATGCCTTTATGTAATTAGAAATAATTGAATTTGCAAAGAAATAGGAAAGCAGATTGATGTTTATGTTACATATGATAGGGTCATAAATGCTCCCAACTCAGCCAAAGTCAAAGGCTTACAGAGCTACATTCCTGAGCCAAAATAGGACAGGGAAAATTAAATAGAAACATTTTCAACAATAATTTTTTGGCCAACAATGTGTCACAATTGGGGGTTCTGCCTGATAAAGCACCCACACCCCCATACACACATACACACACACACACACTCACACATATATGCATATCCAATGTTATCAGGAATAAGACATAAAGGTAGTGTCTCAGAACTTTAAATGTAGGTTTGCAGAATCAGAACAAAATCCTCCACAGTCTTCTGGGCAATTTTGATAGTGAATATTTCCATTCTTAATAAATCCTTTCCTGTGTGAACCTTTTATGAGAATAATCTGTTTTACCGATGATCAGTTTGCCAGCAGGCTAGTCTCGTACTAGTGTTGTGTACAAAACATAAGGTGTCCTCTTACCTTGGAAGGGAGGGACTGGGAACTTACAATGTTTGAAGACTTATACTAGGTCTGATACCAAACGACCATATGAGGCATACGGTATTCTCTTTGTTTTAAGAAGAGGAAAGTGAGGCTCAGCAAGATCAAACAGATTGTCTAGGTCACAAAGGTAATTAGCTGCACCAGAAAAACATGACCTCAGAGGGGTCTGACCGCCTGGCCCGTGCACTTACCATGTGCACTTACCACGTGATGATTGTGCTTCTTTCTGTCCCGTGAACTGACATTGCTGCTGAGCCTTGTTTTACAAAACATTAGAGACTCAGTCATTCATTGAATTTTAGGATGTTAAGAGTTCTCTGAAATCTCATCTAATTCTTCATTTAAAGAAGAAAAACCCTCACTTTGTGGGAAGGAGTGGTGTGGTGTAGGGAGGTAAGACTCAAACCTGGGGAGCCGGAACTGGAGCTCAAGCCTTTCATAATTTCCCCAAATTCTCTGCTTGGGATTCTAAGTGCACCGTGACCTTCCTACCAGCACACTACTTTCGGAGCAGGAAGGATCTCTCACCTTTTGAACTCATGTTCACTAAACCCTTTCTAGCTGACTCACTGTTTTTGTTGCTCGTTACTCTTACCCATTCTCTCCTTTTTTCTGTTCTGTTGACAGGTCACAAGCCCTTTAGTGTTATTTTTGCTTCTGTTATCTTCCTTGTGTATTTCTCTTCTGTTTACTGCGGGGTCTGTTTGCATGGCACCTCCGCTCACCTACATCAACCCTCCTTGCTTTTTCCCTGCGAGCCTCTTATTGGCCCAATAAAGGCTCTATTTATGCAGGCAAAACAAAGCAATTTGACTCACTTATTCTTTTCTGCCTCAGTGGGGTTCAGCAACGTGTTCAGAATAGCAGAGAGAATGAAGCCTTTTGTCCACCTGTGCCGTGGGTGAGCCAGTATGATGAGCAGAGGATGGGAGAAGATAGGAAGGGGTAGACACGAAAGATGGGGTTGGACCAAGCAAATGAATCCTGTGGTCTCTTATGCTTCGATGAACCACAAAGTGTTTTGAGAATTGGTTTGGATATTTACAGAAAGGAGAGCAAGAATGCAATTCTTTCCACGTGAGCATAGAGAGATATTTGCAAAAACACAGAGTATCTATGTACTTTTATAAATCATCTTCCATGCCCATTTTAGAAAGTTTTCGATATCACACACTTCATTTGGGGGGTGTGAAATCAGTCACGTCTCTGATTCTTCCATGTTGATAAAGATGGAAAGAATGAGTTATTTTTCTTTGTATGGTTAGTCAGGAAGGAGAATATAAGCTTTGATTCCTTGGCTTTGTGTCTACTCTAGTATATAAATGGCTCCAGGAGGAGAAAGCCCAGTTTGGGTATACGGTGACACTCCTGGAGCCCCCGGGAGTTCGGGAGTGAAGGACAGGAGTGGCCAGAGGTGAGTACTAGGTTATCCTGCAGCAACGACTGGGGTAGACAAGCATGAGTAAAAACAGAAGGAGGCCAGGGCCCAGAGCAGGAGGGACCTGAACTGAGTCTCAGAAGACCTGGCTTCTGGTCTTGGGGTTACCATCCCTCCATCTATGACTTGTGGCAGATCTTGGGCCTTTTAGTTCAAATTTTCTGCTTTGTAAAATGAGAGAGTTGGAGAAAATTATTGGTTGGCTTTCTTCCAGGCTCTTAAATGTTTTAGCTTTATTCACAGAGATAAATACAGTGTCAGGGGTATGTTCTCATGGGGAGCAGCAGAGAGAGGATGAAGTGAGGGGTGGGAGAAGGCCGGAGTTTCAGAATGAATGTTGAAGAGAGGAGAGATGAAAGTTCATGGCCATAGAAGCTCTGGTTTCTTGATGTGGCTTTCCTGTGAATGCCCTTTGTGACCACAGGGAAGAAATGAAAACTTGGGCCACGGGTTCTCCATCCATTATGTAAAGGGGCAGGGCTATTTAGTATCTAAGTTTCTTTAATGCTAACATACGATATGGCTTCTTTGCTTTATTTCTTCTTCTCCAAAAATACTCAAAAAATCATGGTACAGTGAATATTTTATGATGGAAATAAAGCCACATTGATTTAAAAGCTGCAATAATGAAACTTGTTTCTTCCACTTTCACTCCTGATTTTTCATTCCTACCAGAGAATAAGAGCATGCTGGCTCTGATTTTATTTTACGTTTATAAATGGCCTCTTTTTCTAGACAATAAGATTTCCAGGGGAAGGAACTATGTCTGTGGATCCTGCATATACTGCAACTCCAAGCACATGACAGCCATTTAGAAAAAGTTTGCTGCGCTGACTTTCACTCAGTTAAAGCCTCCTCCTCTACATGCCCTGATAAGTTAAAAAGCATTAACCTTATTATTATTATTGTCATTTATTGATGTTGCAGTTAAGTAAAATAAGGTGCTTCTTTGGCTAAGGAAGACCAGGCTTCTTTTGAGAACACATTCCACGAACAGCTCTTGACTCTGGAGCCTCGTATGTGTCTGTGAGTCAGAGACAGAAAGGGGTTGAGGGTATAATTGGTTCCCTTGATCAGTGTGATGTTTCAGCGGTGATGTGCGAAAAGCACTCTCCCTTCTAATGTGGGCAGTAGTGCACCACTGAAGGTGAATTGATAAATGTTCTATTGATGAAAGTACTGTGAAAAGGCAGTTAGGAGAAGCAAAGCGGAAGAGACGGGGAGATGTGGTGCAGTGGAGCCCTTCCTTGTCCTTGGGATGCCTTCTGGATTCAGTGTCTATAAGACATCAGAGAGAATATTGTACATTCAGCCAAGCAGTAATTACACAGCCCACACATGCTTTGAATCAGGATCCATTAAAAATAATGAGAAAGAGTGACAACATGAGTTTGGGTGTGTGAGGAGGTATAGCAGGGGAGAGTTAACAGAGAGATGGGTAAGTTCCCCCCTTTTAATAATAATTAATGTCAGCATCCACTGCCGAGCAGGATCTGGTCTGTATTCATGAGGTGTGGGAGAGTATTGATTTTTTTTTTTTTTTATGGAGACACGGTAGCTGAAGATTTTAGCGAGGCATTCGTGTTCTTCATTAATATGCAGGCTGGGTCGTGGCTACCAATAGTTGAGTTTAAGACAGAGACAATCTATACTGACCATTAAAAGAACCACAGTCTAATGGGCACATCTATTCCAGTTCTCTAGGTTTTAAACATTCCTCCTAGCAGTGTTCACTTTTAAAATCCAGTGCTTCATTTAATATATTTGAGGATTTTAGAAAAAGTCCATCCTAGAGTCCTCATAAGTTGATGACTTCATTTCCTGAATTCCCCGCCATTTACATACTATTATTCCATTTTTAATGACACATATTTTGGGGGGCACTGTTTCCTTCTAGTTTTAATCTCCTTGCTTCATTGATTCGCTTTTATGCATCACCCAGCTGCCCCACAGTTTGCATTGTTCGAAGAATCCCGAGGAGACCAAATAGGGTCATTATTTCTATTTACCTATGCCACCACCGACTGTAATGATGACAGCATGCCCAGGAAATCTTACTTTTGAGAACTTGTGGACATTATCCTCTACTCTAACGAAGTAGGTCTCCTTTTGTTCATTATCATTATTTCAGTCATGGGAGCTTAATGAGAACAGGAAGTAAATGCATTTACAATCCCAATTTGTTTGATCCCCAAAGTTGTAGAAAGCAAGAAGGCAAGCTTAATAAAGAGGGCAGGCTTCTCATTTGGTTGTTGCTTAACGTCCGTTGGAAAAGTGCTGCTATTAATTCCCAGAATGGCGAAGGCCATTCCGCGGGGGGATGGGGAGCTGACCTTGCTGAGCAGAGGGTGGCAAGCCAGAGACGCGGTCGTTAGCGCTTGCGGTGCTGTGCATTCCGCCATAACTGACATCCACAGTTAAATGCGAGTGCAAGGGCACATTTCAAAATGGACAGAATGCTTTTGGCAGTCAACCTCTTTTAAAATGATCCATAACTAGATTTCTCCATTAGCACACTTAATAAAGAGTTGGCTTTGTCTAGGTGACATAGGCTGTTCTTTTTCTCAAGCAGATAAAGCTCTAGTTCTTTTAACTAGGGAGACAGTTATTTTTTTAAAAGCTCTTGGGTTCACTCTTACCGAAGGCTCTTTGCCAGAAAACTGAGGCATGGGGCACGGGGCTGCCTTCTGCCATTGAGCATAGTGGTCTCTACAGACGGTGATGTTGTGCTGCAGTTGGCTCTCAGGAGTTTGGCCTCGAACAATCCGACTTGCCATTAAAACAAAACAAAACAAAACAAAACAAAACAAAACAAAACCTAAACATTTGAAATTGATTTTGTACAGTCTGATGATACCACAGATACATATTCTACAATGGGCTCTGGAATAGCACTTCAACTGTCTCGAAACTTGGGCTGTCACTCATTTCTCTCAGCATCTTTAAAAATAGAAATTTAAGAAGCTTCAAGTAACTTTGAAGATCCCAGAAAAGAAGTGCCCCTCTGTGGTATCCTGTGTTAAATTGAAAGTGTCTATATTAGAGAATTCATAATGAAGGGAAATTGTTTGAACACATCCTTTTGTAGACTGTTGAATTTAATTAGGTTACATCTCGTCCTGATTGCTGATTCGGGCTAATTGGCTAACTTTGTACTATTTGGGTCTTTTGCAGATTTATTTAACTTCTACCCTTTTTGGTTTGTTTCTGAGCACCTTGAAGTTTTCAAGTGAAAGAGTCAGAGGAAGTGCCCTGAATAATGATATTTTTTTCCCCAGTGGCCACTAGCAGGCATAGTGTTTGATAGGGTCAAAATAGGTCAGTGGGAAGTATATCTTCAGGACTACACAATGAATTTGAGGGTGAAAAAGAAGACTGCCTTCGTGAATGGAGCACTGGATCAAGAGTCCTGTAATCCTTGCTATATTATATTTGCCACAAATGCGGCACTGACCGACCTTGGACAAGTTGCTCTGGTGTAAGTTCCTCGGTTTACCCATTGGTGCACTGGGCTGCGAAGCCTAAGAATTGAGGTCATGTAATCTGGGAGTTGCTCAGTTCCTAGGTGTTTATGAATAAAAACACTGACTTATTTTTGAGGAACATGGTACTCACAGACTGAGAAACTTCAGCATCACACAGGCTCATGTCCCAGGTAGCCTGTAGAGCAACATGTCCCCTTTTGCATTATTGGACACTGGAGGAGGGAATGGCAATGACCCTGGGGACCTCAGACCTCAGCCTGGAGAACTGACATTTTGGCCTTTGTCCCAGTCTGTGATGTGGAAGGCATCCAAAACATCCTTTTGAGTTAGATGAGCACAGCTATCTGTGAATCTCTCCTGAGCAGTTGATGCCCAGACATGGGAAGGGTGAATAATAAATAGGAACCAGAGGAAAAGGTTCTATAAATTTTAACACCATCGTTCTCAAGCTCTAGGTAACATTCTCTATAGTATCTAAACTTCAGAACATTTCACAAATGTAGTATCTTTTTAAAAATTAAAAAAAAATGTTATGTCTTCATCTATGCTATCCCATAATAGAAAGATTAGTGGGCTTTAACACATTCCAATAATCCTCCTTTACTTGGCATTTTGTATAGAATTTGCAAATTGCTTTTTGCTGTAAACAGTAGCTGTGGAATACTTCAAGCTGAGAAGATTAAATGAAGCCCTTATCCCAAAATAAGCCTTTCAACTAAGTTAAAATGACTAAAATATTTCATCTTATGAAATGTTATTTGGATATTAAAAAAAAATATCTCCAATGCAACACTGGCCCATTGAAATCCTTTCGTGTGAGTGCAGGGGGGTGGGATCTGGGGCGATGTGGGCATGATTTTTGCGACAAGGAGTTCTACACCCACATGGAGTATGAAGAGCCTCTCAAACACGCTACAGGGGTTAATCCTCCGGCATCAGGAGAAGAATCCACAGAGAAAGAGAGGACTGGCAGTCTTTGGGGTGGAGCACTTTGGGACCATCCATCCTGCTCCCCCAAATACAGAGAGTCAGGGTGAGGGATTAAGCATCAGGAAAGCCAACTGCCCATTTTAAAGACTAGAAAGATATTAGCCAGGCAGCAGCATACACATAGGAACATTGACTGACGAGGATTTTAAGGATGAACAGAAGGATTGGCAGTTTTTTTGGGGAAAATATGCCCCCCCAAGGGCATATTCTAGGAAAGAATCCTAGAAGTCAGATGGGGAAACTAAGGTCCCTAAAATTTAAAGGACTTGCCCATGGCCACCCTGATGACTAGTGACAGAGCCTAGGTCTGACTGCCATCTGGCACGGTGTTCCCTCCCCCATACCGGGTTTCCCAGTGGGTTGTTTTGGTTAAGCAGAAATGACATCTGGGTGTCCGAAATATATATCCTGACTAATCTCATGTAATTTGGATTGCAAAACTACGTTCTGAATGAAACACAGATCTATTGTTCTCCGGCATTCATTAAAACTTCTGCATCTTATAAACATGTCAAGATTCCCCAACAGAGTTAGCAAGAAAAGTAAAGATATTAATTACTTCACCATCTATGTTGCTTATTTTCAGTTACTAAAGAAAAAGATGTTTGCCCCAGTGAATGTTCTTTTCCATACCTTCTATGTGTCCTTTAGTCCCTGCCGGTTGTATTCTTCCATCCAAAGGGCTTTCTAAGATAATTTCGAGGTTCACAGACAAAATCTTATACTCTGAGTACATTATGGACTTACCCGGCCCCATGGAATGCCAGACTGATAAAGAAGATGATGAACACATGATGTGTGTACCAGAACAACTCATAGGAGACCTGTCTGATGAACTCGGTGGAAGAGGTCATGATCAAGATTAAAGCCAGAGAGATGATCAGGCCAGTAACACCTGCGATTGTAGTTAGCAATTCAGTGATGGTATTCTAAAAGAAACAAGCAGCATGACATTGATATCTTTGTTCTACCTTTCCACTTCAGGGTCATTACTTGAGAGTCCTTGCAGGGGGTAATTCAAGATGTTCTTATCGGGAACATATTAGCCTCGAAAAACGGGTCCCCATATGACTCATGATGGGAGCTTCCTTGTCCTTTCCTTTCCCCTGTTTGATGGCAGACATTTGCTTTACTCCAGTTTCATCAAACGCCATTGAATCATTTACATGTTTTCCATCTGAATAAATCAAACTTCCTGTCAAAGTTATTACGTCGAATTGAAATAAAGACAATATATGAAAATGCATCTTAAGATAAAACGCTGTAAAATAAATCCAAGTCTCAAGTTTTGAATCTTTAAAATGAAAATGTGGATTGCCATGCCTAATTGCATTTTAACATTAATAAACACTTTTTTGGAGAGATCCCTCAGGGACATTCCTAATAAAGCAGCTGCACATTCTGTTCCCCTGGTAGTTATTCCTTGCTCTTGCTTTTTAATTGGAAGGACCATGACTTGCATTTCTTTCACGCCACCTCAGGAGGCTTGGAATAAGGCTTTGTAAATCCTAGGTGATCAATAAAGATACAGCTATTCTTATCTGGTCGACACTGCCAAAAAACTGGCATTCTGACCTGTGAGTGCAAGCGATGGTTAAAGAGCCTTTTAGAATATGAATCACAAAGCACTTTGTATTTACTGTGATTTTTCCATACCCTTGCCAAGTCATTAGTATTCATACGTTGTGTTACTATCCTTGAGACAACCAACGTGAGCTCAATAAACTCACACTATCTTTTGTCAGTAAAATCTCATTAATTTGGGCTGCTTTGAGATCTCAAGGTAATTTGGGTAGGGACTTCTCCTTGTTGATTTTTTTTTTCCTTCATAGAGGAAATAGTTGAAATAAAATTAAAAGGGGTATGTCTAAAACATTTAAAAGACCTTTTTTTGCAAGTGTACTCAGGCATTTTAGAAATCTATTTATATTGTAGGCTGTGATAATTTCAAATCATCCTTCTTTGCTTATTAAGGCAAATCCCCACTTCCCTTTTCTTGCAACATATTTTTATAGACTGGTTTGAGTAGCCATGTACCCTCTAAAGTAATCCCAATGCATCTCTAAAAATACTCTATAATGTACACTTGGTGTTATGGATACTTTCTCCAAATGTACCAATTTGTATTATTGATCTTTCTCCAAATACCCTAAAGTAGAGGGTTTCTTGAACTTAATTAGCACTTACATAGTATATGGCTTCTAAAATTTGGAGAAAACTATATTGGGAGTAACTTAATTATCTTGTTAAATTGCTTTCAAAGTCCTTCTAATAAATACTATTTACTGTATGATCTTTTCAAAATATTGAAGCTTATTCTTGGTTGTCTGTAACCATGGGCTTTCCAGAGCCTTAGTGGGGAAAAGTATTAACCCCAGTAGGTGCCAAGATAAATACTGTGGCTGAAACAAGTGACCCCAAAGGCCTTCCTACAGGCTTATCGCATCTGCGCTTTTGACTTATAACTTTGAAACTTGTGCTTCTGGTTGTTGTCTGCTAAGAAAATGTAGCTCTACTTGATTAATGGCCTGATATTGGAAATCATCTTAGAATAATTAGGGACATGACGTGGAAGTCCCCCCAAAGAGACTGAATTTTGCTTCTTCAAAAAAGGCTATACAGGCAAAAGGGTCATGAAAGACATATTTCCATGGCTGGAGTGCATTGTCTTTGGGTACTTCTTGAGTGATACTGATTTTTTTAACCTGCTTAACATGCTGAATGCCTATTCCAATGGGATAATACGTGACCCGATATTTTGATCTACTAGGACCAAAGGGGTAGGAAGTGGGTGAAGGGAGAGGAATATCTTAATCTCTGCAGGTGGATTTCTGGAGCTACATTTGGTTTTCTTTTTGTTTCCCACGTGTGCTGCCATTCCGTGCACACAGGTAATTAGCATTAATGATGTCACTAGCCATGCAGGTCTGATTATGAAATTAGGTACTCTGCCCAGTATCTGATTTGGCAAATCAGCCAGGCACATGTGTGCCAAAATAGGACACGGGAGAAGAGATCCAAAAACAATTTGTAAGTTGAAGATGAAGACATCCAATTTATAATCCCCGGATTTAGTTGGCACTTCTCATTCTTTATGTTTCCAACACCACCACCAACAAAAATATCTAATCATGAGCTGCTTTAAAATTTAAAATATCAGGGTTTTAACATGTGACTGCATTTTCTGTTTAAGTGTATTTATTATGTTTTGCTATAAACTAATTAAGTGGCATCAGTTTTTCTCCTGGCTCATAACCTCTTAGCAACATTTATGAAAAAATAGTTTTAAAAATGGTGAAATTGATGTTAACATTCTGAAAAACTTCTCTCCAGCTCTTTTATTATAGCTTTTCAAACATAGTATTCCTGATAAAGCGACCAGAAAAGGAAGAACTTTTCAGATGAGAAACTCACTGTGTGGAAGGTCCGGATGGGGTTGAGGTAGCTCTCATTTGGGGCATCGCCAAGTTTGGAAAGCGCGGCCGGAAGTCCCTCTGCGTGGGCGGACTGGCTCCAGTGGTAACGCTGTAGGTTGCACAAATGCGCTGCGATGTGGATGGCTACGGTTGAGGAGGTGACATCAGACATGCACAATATGGATTTCTTCCTTTGTGGCTACTCAGAAACACAATGCCTCTATGGTCAAGTTTCTCTGTTCTGGTTTTTGTAATCTCCAAAGAGTGATTTATTTGTGCGTCTTTCCCAGTGTCTTGAATGGAGTGGATTGAATCGTTTTAAAGGTATGCTGTGATTTGCCACATCCATTTTAATTATAGGAAGAAATAAAGTAAATCTCAATTCCCCGTAATTCAATTATAAACATATGCTCATTCTGCAAGCGGAATAGGTATTAGGACACCACAACATAATTATATATGTTCCATATTTTATATATATATATATTCAAATATGTATATATATATCTATATAATTCCATATTGTATATAGAACACATTCTGTTTTGTATATATGTATATAGATTCCATAGTTCATATTTATGTAATATGTTTTCCAAGCAATCACAGAGCGTTATTCTAGAGTACTGTATATCATAACCATGGACATCTGTGCATATGACACATCTGATAGATACCAGGGAAGAGTTTTTGTTCTCTTTCAGACATTATATTTTCTATTCTTCCTTTATATATTTCAGTGTGTATGTATAGTCACTCCTACACATACACATATACACACTATCTTTGCATGTGTTATTCCTAGAGGATTGAAATAAGTCAGTATTTATAGAACTAATCCTTTTCGTATATTCTTAAGAAGAAAACTCAGCTTTCTAATTCTGAGAATTGGTGATGTCTAAATTCTAAATGAAGAGAACAAGCTCAGGAACACAGCATAATTTAGCCTGAGGAGTCTGTGCCCAATGCCACTCTTTTCTGTCTTGTAAAATCTGTGGGAAAGCTAGCAGTCACAACACTCAGACAAGGACCTCCTCCTGATGCTTTTCCGGCCAATGAAAGCCCTATTGGGTGACCCGTGGATACAGCCATTGGGATCAGATTCAAGTGTGAAATGAGAATTCATTACCCAGGGTGTAGATAACTTCCCATTTGATACCTTTTTTCCCCTCCCACCATGAAAAGCAGCTGTGGCTACTTCTTTCATACAGTCTCTCCATATTGTAGGCAAATTCTGGAATCCTCCATGGCTGCACATTGTGGGTTGAGGTGTGGGGAGTGGAGGAAAAAGGAACAGCAGAAACTTCTGAGAATATTGCTGGCATTTTGGTCCCTGTGGTTCTAATAGCAGATTTATTTAGAAATACCATCTGCTATTTAGCTTTACTCTCTGTCCCCTGAGCTTCTTTGATCAGAGCCATTCCCCTTTCTGACCTGCAAAGTTGTTTTCATGCTTTAAGACCCAACACAACAGTTGTTTTCTATCAAGTATCTTTCAATTCCACAGCACCAATGATGCCAATGATATAGCAATGATTTAATTATAACATTTCCTAGACATTACTGTTATGAGAATTTATTTACATCTATGTTGCCCAATGGACTCTCGTGCCTCAAGACTTATTCATCTTGTAACCTTAACACTTGGCACATTGCTTACTACCAGTATGTACTTAATAAGAATTTGCTGAGTGACAGTGAGCTTACATGAAGGGAGAAAGGGTCAGGAGGTTGTCTTGTCTCTAGCTGCAACATTGTTGGAGTACTGTTCTCCCTGCTAATACTTTTTTTTTTTTGCACATTTTCTTGCAGACTTAAAGTTGGAAATCAATTCAAATGTGCTTTTAGTTGAAGCTCACCTAAGAAGGCAAAGCACGATGGTATTTCTGAGTCCATGATGTTGACTGTCTCCTTATGGGTATGATGTGAGTAGCACCAAAAAGGCATTGTACTTCTTCCTTACATTCCATTTGTCAATAAATGTGGTGATATCTATGAAGGACTGCCTTGTTTAGTCTCGGTGTCCACAAAGCTAGAAATGTTTGTCTAGTAATCATCTCTCCCAATATGCTACATAGGAAATGAAAACTATGTGGTAAATTGAACATAAGCATGTTCAGCAGTATTCCTAATTGCTGTTTTCTGATAATTACCATAGTTTTTTTTTTTAAACAGGTCATTTTTCTCATAGCTAACAGATATCAAATACTTACTATACCCCCAAACACCGTTATAAATGCTTTGGGCATATTATCTCGCTTAATCCTCAGGTAGTAGTCTTATTGCCATTTGACAAACCAGGATTCAAAAAAATTATGGCGCTTGTAGTTCATTAATGGCAAAGGTGGGATAAATCTTGTTTGCCTGAATCCAGAGCCCCATATTTGACCTTTAAGTTATATTGCTTCTTTTCACTGATGAATAATTGTTATACTTTGTTGAAAACCAGTTTCGCCTGTGGGCTTAGGTAAAACTCTTTGAATGGTTCACTTGGTGTCTTTAGAGTCAAATAGCTCCTAAGACCAATTGCAATCCTTGGAGTCCTCGTGCAGGTGGGTGGAAACTCTCTTTTTACTCTCTGCCCCTTTCCCCTTCCCCTTCTCCCCCTGGCCGTCCTCAGTTCTCCTCCATGGACTAAAGCACACCAGACAGAGTGGAGCTGATCCCATTTTACAGAAGTAGATACTGAGCTTCAAGCCAAATTAAGTGACAACATTTACAATTCCATAATATGTGACAGCCGGAAAGAAAGTACAAGATAGATTCTGTGTCTTCTATATTCTGCATTCCATCGCATTCTCCTCCTGTGTAAGCAGTTGTTGATCACAATCTATTTCCTATTAGATTGATTTCCACATGAGAATTTGACACTGTTAAACTAGATTTAAGTACATTTATTGAATGAGCAAAGATATTGAACTATTTATTTATTCTTATTGCCAAGTCTCCCGTAACAGAGCTGAAGAAACTAATGAAGTAGTATAAGAAAATCCAGGATGATTTTTAAGAGGTAGCTCCTGAGAGAATATGTTGAAAGCTACTCTTGCCAGCTTTTTTTTTCATTACTTTAAAATTCATGTCTGAAATATTCCTTTGCTCCAACAGCCTCAATTTTGTTTTCTTTTTTACAGGTAATAAGATAACAAGTAGAATATCTTATTTTATTTATCTTAGGAATTCTTAGAAGGAAAACTACTTGTGCCCATTTGGTTTGTCTAAACATTTTATTTCCTCTGAGGTCTGACCCTAATTTTATTGTGATCTTGGCTTTGAACGAAGGGCATCCCACCCATCAACTCCACGGCTGCTGGGACTTGGTAGATTCCCAGGGAGATACTGATTGTGTTGTTTCTTCAGATATTATATGTTCTGTTCTTCCTTTTACACACTTCAGTTATTTTATTTTATTTTATTATTTTTAAAGATTTATTTATTTATTTGAGAGAGAGGTAGAAAGAGAGAGAGAGAATCTACAGCTAATTTCCCGCTGAGCAGAGAGCCAGACATGGGGCTCGATTTCATGACCCCTGAAATCATGACCTGAGCCAAGACCAAGAGCCAGAAGCTCAACTGACTGAACCACCCAGGTGCCCTGCTTCAGTTATTTTGCTATGAATAGCCATGTTATCTATGTTAATAGTGCCAGTTTCTCCAAGTATGTGATCAAATAGTGATGCGGTTTGACTTTCTTCTCTCTTACACATCAGAATTCTATCATGTTACTAGAGTCGTTATTAGAGTGTACGGAGAAGGATACTTCTCAGTTACTTCATTTCTTTCAGCCCACTTTCTTATCTGTAAAATGGGTGGACTGAACGAAACTAGGTGATATCTTGGCTCCCTTCCAGCAGTCAGGCTCCTGAGTCTCCCTCAAAGTTAACTGGGGCCATTTATCATCCAAAGGGATCTGTAGTCCAATGGAAAAGTGATGCAAATACGGAACACATGTTTTAATGTTTTCAAAAGCAACACTGGCTTAAACAGGCTTGTTACTTTTGTAGCAAATCCCATACCATCAGTTATGCAGGTGAGTTCTTCCCGGTGCTCCTGAGGACTTTCTGCCCAGTCTGTAGAAAAGCCCGAGATACACATTTCCAGAATCCACCCAAACGCTAGGCTAAAAGTTGCTATAACTGGGTCTTTCCACAATCCTATTTTCTCACCAAAGTACTTTTACAGTTAAAAGAGAGCAGCAGTCTTGGACAAACCACAAATGCACATTTAATTGGTGTGTGAACTTCTAAGTTCAAATAAGGAGCTTTTATTGAAGAGTGAACAAAAAAATCATAAAGGCTACAATTAGAGCAGTTGCCCTGAGAAAGTTTCTTTTCCTTCTTTCTTTCCTTCTTTTTATTTTTCAGGAGATCAAAGGAAGCATAATTGAGGGAGAATCTTGGAAGGGCGGTCAGTTCTTGCTATCTTTCTGCCTGCCTGTCAGTGATAACAGTCATTTTGGAGTTAGTCACCTCCTAATTAAGCAGCCGTCAGAAATAAGGACCCAGGGACAAATCCTGGCTGTGCATCTACAGCCAGAGCCGGGCCCCCCAACTTTTAAGTCTGCAGTCTGATTTCTGCAGGAATGCACATGGACTCTGGCACCCTAGACGAGGGCATGCCACTCATTTGTACACGTTCAGTTACGCTAGGCAAGACAGGGGAGACAGCCTCCTTGGAGGTCCCAATGCCTCTTGCTGAACTGGACTAGTAGCAATTCTTTAGGGATCTGGTCCTGAAGAATTTGGGCCTCTGGGGCTGTTCTCTGTCTTGGGGTCTCCCAAGTCTTTCTATTCAGTACCCTTCTTCTGAGCCCACTCCTATCAACCTCTTAGGTTTATTGAGCTTTGTAAGCTAATTTTAGCAACTCATCTGGAGCTGCCTGTGGGTAATTGTTAACCCCACCCCCTGGAGCCCAGCAGATGAGCAGATGTAAGTCCTTTGGGTCACTATTCACAGCCCCCTTTGAAGGAAGCTCCTGCTCACGGTACTACTATTCAGATGGAAGATCTTTAAGGTCCATTCTGGACCACAGAGTCCAAAAGGATCCACATTCATAAGGACGAAGGGGCTGTGAAACTGGAATTTTTATACGACGGGGGTTATAGGTCCCTGAAAATGATTTATTAGTGGTTGAAGAATGCTCCAGGAGCTCTTATCATAGGCAGGCAAGTGGGAAGGCAGGAAGCCAGAAGAAGGGTTTCTGTCACTGCATTTTCGGTGATGCCCTTGATTATAGATACCATTGTTTGTCTCGCTCCTCCTCCCCAGCCTACTTCTACCAGGCTCTAATTACATCCTTTAATGATTTGACCAATTAAAGCCTGCAGTTCAACTTATAGAGGAACGGATGAGAAATTAGGGGCTGGCACGCAAACTTCGATGCGGATGCGCTTCTTCCAAGGTTACACACCTCTATTAAGCCAGTCGGCTATTTGAAAAGCAGCATAATGGGCGATGCTAATAAAATAAGCATGGGGACATTTTCAGCGGCTCCCAAGTGAATACACAGAAGGACGAAATGTGAAAAGCAAAGGGATATCTATGAAACCAGGGCTTAGCATTTTTTTTTTCCTTCTGAAAGCACAGTTGCCAGCCGCATTTCTTAGTGTGAAATGTAATAATTGCTATGTCAGGGCTTGGGAGAAGCAGAGAGCTCTCTCCCCACCCTCCTGCCTCTGCCAGGAATGGAAACAACCCCTCGCTGCTGGTTGCCATGGTGGTGGGGGAGGGTGGTGGGGGACTTGAGTGCTCTGCTCTCAGAAGCAGTCTGGGCCTGCGGGGGTGTGGGGGGTGGTTTAGAACCTGGGGATGTTTGGGATCCCTGCAAAGCAGTGGAGGTTCAAGCAGAAGAGACCCCTGAGGGCTATTTGATTCTCTCCAGGGATTTGTGAAAGAAGAAGGGAGAGAGTGCTGCTTCCTCTTGTTACAGCAGAATGTGAATTTCTCTTGGACAATTAGCATCATTTTGAATCTCTTCCCTGCCCACACCCTGTTTCCCTATTTCCTCCCCCGCCCCCCACCCCAGCTGCCACAGGGTCCCTGAACAACTCCTACACTGTCTTGTACCTTTCCCGGAAATTCCCCCAATCCCTTTTGCTGGCTGGCTGGCTGACTCCTGCTCTTCCTCAGGTGTGGCCAAATTTGTTGAGGACTTATTACATGACAGGGACTGGGAGAGCCAAGCCAGGTAAGGCACATCTCAGCCACTGAGGTGATCAGAGTCCAGAGAAATTTTACTCTGTGGTAGGAGGTGTGACTGGGACAGGCTGAGAGGTCTGACAGTTCAGACATGGATGGTCAGGGGGAGGCAGGCCAGGCAAGGAGTCCCGGATATGGCAACATCTTATCTACTGAGGAAGGAAAGGAAGAGCATTTAACATGAAGGGGTAATAGGAGCAAAGGCACAGACTACTGAGGGACCCAGTGGCTGGGCATTGCCAGAGGAAGAAGTAAGGGGGTATGGAGAGAAATGAGAGCGAAGGAGGAAGCAGGGCTCATTGAACGGAAACTGCTGGCCATGCTAGACTTGGAGGTGATTCTCTTTGCAATAGTGGCAAGTGGATGCAGTTTCCAAGAGACATCCCGACAACTAGTCTGCACATCTAGAGATGGATAGATTGTATTCTTGTTCTTTTAGTTTCATAGAAGAAAAGGCATTAAAAAAAACTTATCTGAGATCACAGGACCAATCAGTAGCAGGGTTTGCTACTACTAATTTGGTTGCTTGGTTCTAGTCAAGGGCTGTTCCTGCTAAATTATTAGTGCCTACACTACTTTCAGGTTATAGCTTCTCTTAGGGTATCTTGCACATGGGGGACATTCAGTACACATCACTGATGTACTTATCCTATTAATATATGATTACACAGAAAGAAATATACATACCCAAGGGTTCAAGAACAAAATTATTGCATAATATATTTTCCTTTATTTTTTTTGCTTCTTTTTCTGATGTGTTTTGATACTGTGGGTTTTTTGGTTCCTTCTCTCTTTCTCTTAAAGTTCAGTTCTGCCTTAAACCTATTGCATAGTCATAATATCCTTCCTGTCATTTTACTGTATTTTATCTGCTCTTTTAATGCAGGAATTAAAGATTCTTAAAATTTTAAAGGAAACTGAGATAATCCTTGAATTCCTTTTCCGAAGAGCCTTCTAAAGAGCAGTCTGGACCTTACTCTGACACCACTTACCACAGGGAACTCTGTATTCTTAGGGACCCTCATTATAATTTTAGAGAATTTTTAAGGTCTGGATGACGTCCATATCTGAGCTGAAATCTGCTTCCCCAATTCTTCATTCCTTCATATGTTCAACTCATACATCAAAGGCTTTTTGGCACCTCTGTAGATGATAGCCCTATAAAGATGCATTAGCTTGTTCTTTGCCCTCCATCCCTTGGCTGGTTTTCTCTAGGCCATGATGTCTCTTTACCCTTATTCTTAACAAACTACAAAGACCATTTGCAAACATTTCCTGGGTTGGTTTAGTCTGGCATTGAGGACAATCGATGGGGAAATCTCCCCACATGTCCCACCGCACACCCGAAGTTGTATTAATTGGCACTAGGGTACTGTCTATCATGTCTTGTTGTTTAATTAAATCCACATTTGTTTTGAGTGTTCTTTTTACTCTGCTATTTTTTATGCATGAGAGGATAAAAACAAATGAGGAAAACGTTTTATAGTTAAATTAGTTTGGGGGAAACAGTCCTGAACCATAACTCTTTATTGTGCAGATAGCCTTTCATTTCAGTGTATTTGTTGTCCAACAAAACCACAAACAAGTTGGTTATTGCTCGGTTTCTTTTCTTCCTCAGCAGAGTTTAGCCTTGGCCCTGGATGCTAATTTTTATTGTATTTCTCTTGAATTCTCTTGTCTTCTTATTCAAGGAATAACAATAACACTTTATATGCTCTAAAGCTTCATACCTTTTCAAGGTCCTTTATTATCCACTAGCTCAATACTATCCAGAACCCTGTTCACCTGCTCTTCCTTTTCTTTTTTCTTTTAGTGCCTATGATACCATTTTCCTATGTCTGTGAATGAGATTTTGAGGATAGCTCAGTTTTATTTCCAATGTGAATTATGTCGAATAGCACAGTATTCATTTTGCAAAGAGGTATTTATTGTTGTCTTCTCAACAAGCTTAATTATTCACAAATGACAATGGAGTTTCATTAACTTTTCCCTGACAAACTGAAGGCTTGGTAGGGAAGACAGCACGAGTCTAAACTAGAAATTTAAAAATCCATTTATATAAGGTTTATGTGGTCAAATGGAAGGCAAAGATTTATTTGAGAGTAAGCCTTTGGCGGAGGAGGAACTAAAGCAAAACTATCAAGTTAAACATTAGGTTTTGTAAAATGCACTGGGTGATGAATAAGAAGTTCTTACCTCCATTAACGGCTATCCCATAGGCGACCAGTTTGTGGAATTTGAGATTTTTATCTAATTGCCTCCTCCACGGGCCTCTGCAGCACTGGAGTGAAAATAAAAGTCTTGTTTGGGGAAAAATCGGGGATGACAGCATCCTGAGAGCTAAGAGAACAGGACTCAGGCGTTCTCTCTATCTACATTCCTCAGGGTGGGGCAATGGGGCACAGAAGTTAGTGGCCAGTAATTAGTCCAAGAGGCAAAACCAAATGGTTAGTACTGGCTTTGCTGACATTTCAACTCAATAAAAGTGAATGAGGTAGTATAGTTCCCTGACTGTAAGTCCAAATTGTAGAATAATCCTGCTAATCTCCATGCCTCAACTAGTTTAGGAAGAGAAGATGGAAACCGTCATTCTCATGGATGTGGTTTAAGTAGTCTCTAAAGTACTCCTTATTACACAAAGAACAGCACTCTCTTCATCTACCTTTAAATATTCATAAAATTATGATGATGATTATATAATAAATTACATCTAGTTAGGGTTATTGACGTTCTCATTCTTCTCTATAGCACATTAATCTGTTCAGCAGTAAACACGGAACCCAACACATTGAAGTCAATATAATTAGGAAATGTCCTGTTATGTCTAGTAGGGGTTAGTCTACATACTGAAATCTGTGCACTGTGCATGTGCATTCCTGGGCTGAGAGCTCAGAGAGATGTGTCCTTAGTGGCAATTGTCTCAACTGCTTATTTTTCTCCTTTCAATTAGAAATGGTAACAGTTCAAACTGTTAGAATACTTCCGTCTTTGCGAGTCAGGTCAATTCTATTGCCCATCTTTTTCTGACGGAGTGAATACATCACGGAAGGGCTGAGCAATGACTTCAATGTCATGTGGGGAGTGAAAGGCAAGAGCAAAAGTCACCCTGGATATACTGATTCCTGATTTTTAGTTTTAGCCACTGTGTTCTCTCTTACAAAGAAACAAACTTTAATTCGAACAAGATTATTAGGAATTTCACAGTAAAATATATCTTTGTCATCTATGCACTTATGTTAGGACATTATGACAGTGGAAATTATTTCAAGTATTTTAGTACTTACAGTACTTGTCCCTCTCATGAATGAAATAAGGTTTCGACTGATTGGTAATAGAATTAGCATGCAGTTAAAATTCAGACACACTGCAGATGCTCGTGCCCAAGCCAATGTTGACTGTCCATATGTAAAGACACAGAAGAGAGATGCAGTGAGAGTCAGGAAGCTGGGGAAAATAGAATGTTTTCCGAAATGATAATGTATAGTCGCTAACTCTACTTACACCCAGGATAACGCGCGTGTAAAGGAAAGATTCTTCCTCTTCATACCAACAGAATGTGTCAATAAACAGATATAAATTCACTCCCAGCCATGAGAGCTAGTGTTGAATGAAAAGAGACCAATCAATACTATCTTCAATCTTTTCTTCTGTTCAAAATCACTTGGGGTTCTTCTTTTAAAGTGAAATGAAGAGCTTCTCAATGTTAATCAGACTTACTCTGTACTTATTTCTTGTAGATAAGTTTTTAACAGTGATTACAATGTTAGTAAATTGTTAACTTTATAAAAAAGATTTTAAACGCATATGGGTATCCTTTAAGGAATTTAATGAAAAGTACAAAACCTTCCTAATCAACATCACTTTAGTATTTTAAATCGATGATGGCAAAAGGAGGAAATCTTTAAAAACAACTCAGAAAGTACTCTAGAAAATTTCCAATTTCATAGTCTAATTCAAAGACCTCATTTGATTTAGAGAAACATTCATACATTATGCAAAAACAAACTACTTGACTTTAAAAATAATTAAAAATGAACTCAGTCGAAAAACAACTTTCCATGATTCTGTAAGGGTAAATCAAATATATCTACTGAATGTTTTCTAACAAGTTTTAGTCTTTTACCAAAGTAATACTTCAAGCTATTTAGCATTCCTATACAAATTATCTTAAAAGTCAAAGATTGTCTAATATATATATTTAAACTTGAATAACAAAAATGATACTTACTACTAATATGATGGAGAGACTCTCATTCAAAATCCAGCACCCCATTGTGACAGTTTTGCTCTTTTTGCTGTCGGCAAATTATTTCTTTCATTCACCTGAGCCTGGATGCTGTATCCTTAGTAAGGGCTTCCCTGCTAAATTATTTTGTCTTTTTGTCTTAGGAAGCACCTACTGGGATCAGCTCTCGAGGAATTTCTAATTAAGGACTTCTTGCCAAAGGCACATCACCAGGCTGACATGCCTCATGACCTGGGTGAATACAAGGCAAGTCTCTGTCTAATGATTCTTTTCTTCAAAGATTTCATAAGAAAAGAAAGCTCATTTTATTAAATTATCCTCATGTACTTTATACCCCATTCATTTTCTACATGATTGCAGTCAAGATGATAATAAGTCTTTATGTAAATTTGAGAAATAACCTCATTGACGAAGGTCGGGTACAGCAAAACACTTTACTTGAACTTTTCTACTTTATTTTCTCCACTTCTTTACTTCCCCCCTTTAAAAAATTCCTTTATAGAAGATATAGAATGATGGTAAATAAACATGAATTAAACAGTTTTTCAGAAGATGGTGAAAAAAAGAGAAAAAGATCTTTGAGTATGACTCTAAAGAATGAAGTAGATGATATTTGTGGGATTGATGGAATAAATGCTATTTTCCCCCCAATCACACTTGGTGAACCCATGAGATAGATGAGAATATCATAATGAATCCAGGAAGAGCTGTGCATAAGTCGAGCCATTCTATGGTTTTGTGTTCCATACAAGAGCTATGACTACTTTGGTAGACAAAGTTGTTCCAATTGAAGCAATTTGCTGGTTAGTCCTGACTCAAGTGTTTCATTTAAAAATTTCAGATAATTAAGATGAAAATAAGAGGAGATTTGCATCATTTAAACAATTGTCCAAGCTTCTGTGTCTTTATGTGGGAATCTATTTAGTGGTCTTACAAGAATTAAAAAAAATTTTTTAAACCTGGTAGGAACATTATCTTTAGGTTCCAAATGTGTCTCTTGTAGACAGCATATGGACAGGTCCTGTCATTTTATCCAGTCTGCAACCCTGTGCTGTTTTATGGGAGCATCTAGGCCATTCACGTTGAGAGTGATTATTGAAAGATAAGTTCTATTTATATCATGTTGCCTCAAAAGTCCTTGTTTCTAAAGATTATCTTTGTAAATTTCTGTTCTATGTCACTCTTGGGTTCTTTTTTCTTTTATAGAACTCCCCCTTAATATTTCTTGTAGTGGTGGCTTGGTGGTCACATAATCTTTTAAACCTTGCTGGTCTTAGAAACTCTTTATCTCTCCATTCATTTTGAATGTCAGTCTTGCTGGATGAAGTATTCTTGGCTGCATGTTCTTCTCATTTAGTGTCCTGAATATGTCTTGCCAGCCCTTTCTGGCTTTCCAGGTTTCTGTGGACAGGTCTGACATTATTCTGATGGTCCTTCCTCTGTACGTAAGGAATCTCTTCCCCTTAGCTGCCCTTAAGACCTTTTGTCTAAAATTGTGATTTGTGAATTTCACAATTAAGTGTCTGGAGGTCTTTCTAGACTTATTGATCTTGGGGGCTATCCTTTCTGCTTCTAGGACGTGAACATTTGTTCCATTCCCCAGATTAGGGAAATTCTCATCCAGAATTTGTTCAACTATATCTTCTAGTCTTCCCTCTTTCTCTACCCTCTCAGGGATCCCAATAATTCTGATGTTGAAACATTTCATGGTGTCATTTATTTCCCTAATTCTGTTTTCATGGCTTCTAAGCTGTTTGTTCTGGGCCTTCTCCTGATCCTTCTTTTCTATCAGTTTGTCTTCTAGATCACTAATTCAATCTTCTGCCTTGGTTACCCTAGCTGTTATTTAGATTAGATTGGATCTCATTGATAGCATTTTTTAGTACTGCCAGATCAGTCCTCACTTTCACCCTTAGAGTTTCTATGTTGCTACTAATGGTCTTCTCCAATCTAGCCATTGCCTGGAAAATTGTCAAGGGTTTATAACCACATTCCCATCTTATTCTTCTGTTAGTGTTTCTGTGTATTTGTTTTTGTTTTTGTAGTATATAAATGGTTATTCTTGGGGTTCATTTTGGCTGGGTTTTTCTTTTTTTTCTTGTCTTTTGTTGGTCTTTTTGTTTGTTCGTTTTTGTTTATGTACCTTATAAATCTTACTTTTGGGGCTCATTTTGGCTGGGTTTTCTTTTTTTTTCCTCTTTTTCTCTCTCTTTTTTCTTTTTTCTTTCTTTTTGGTGGTGATTTCTGATTGCTCCAAAACTTTCCAGGGTGCACTTTGCCTAGATCGTGGTTGATATATTCAGCTATACATCCCCTCAACCACATCTCACCAAAATGACTAGGAGGAGGAACACCCAACATAGGAAGAATTCAGAGACTGTTCCTTGTGCCACAGAACTATTGGATATGGACATAAACAGTATGTCGGAAACCTGGTAGGAACATTAATTTGATATTCATTGACCTAAATAATAATATATATTTTTTAGATTTTATTTATTTATCTGAGAGAAAGAGAGAATGAGAGAGAGCATAAGAGGTGAGAAGGTCAGAGGGAGAAGCAGACTCCCTACGGAGCCAGGAGCCCGATGCGGGACTCAATCCCAGGACCCCGGGATCATGACCTGAGCTGAAGGCGGTTGCCCAACAAACTGAGCCACCCAGGTGCCCCTAAATAATAATATTAATGATAATAATAATAAAAATAACAATCCTAAAATTTAAATAAATAATCCAGGCACTAGGTTAAGAACTTTTTGAATATTGTCCAATTAAATCATACATTAACTCTATGGGGTAGGTGTTAAAAGCTCCATTACACACATGTAGAAAGAGGCCCAGTGAAGTAACTTGCAGTAGGAGTAGTTGGGACTTGAATTTGGTTCTCTCTGAATTGAGCATCTTTATTGTTAACTACTACCTTACACTGTGTTTTTAAATTAAATACTAATATATGAATTTGTGCATCAAACATAACTACAGAAATTGATCTCATTCCTATAAATTGGACATATTTAAGCTACAGGAATACCTTTAAGTTAATTTGTTAATTACAAATAAATAAGTTATTATGTGTGATTAAGTATCTTGTCTATTTTAACATAATGGTAATGAATTATAGAAAATGAAAACGACCCATTTAATCCAGTAATCCTAATGCTGTGTATTTACCCAAAGAGTAAATAAGAACACTAATTTGAAAGGATAAATGCACCCCTATGTTTACTGCAACATTCTTTATAATAGGCAAGATATAGAAGCAATGTACGAGTCTATCTATGGAAGAATGGATAAAGAAGATGCAGTACACACCCCTCAACACACATACTCACACACAATGGAATATTAGTCAATCATAAAAAAGAATGAGATCTTGCCATTTGTGACAAATGGATGGACCTAGAGTGTATTATCTAAGTGAAATAGGCCAAACAAAGAAAGACAAATACAATATAGTTTCATATATATGTGAAATCTAAAAAATGAAACAAACCAACAAACAGAAACGGACTCATAAATACGCAGAACTAACTAGTGGTTGGAGGGGTGGTGTGGATAGGAGATGAGTGAAATAGATAAAAGAGATTAAGGGATACAAAATTCCAGTTATAGAATGAAGAAATCATGGGAATGAAAAGTAAGGCATAGGGAATAGTACTGTAGCAGTCAATAGTCAATAGTACCGTAGTAACTTTGTATGGTGACAGATGGTAACTATACTTACCATGGTGAGCATTGTATAATGTATGCAGTTGTTAAATCACTAAGCTGTGCACCTGAAACTAATGTAACATTGTCTGCCAACTGTCCTTCAATAATAAAGATTTAAAAAATTAATATATAGGTTATCTTTTTGTATGAACCATGTTTTTTATCTTCTCTGTAAAAAGCCCATGCCCCCCAATTACCTCTTTTACCAAACTCTCTCTCCTATATCAACCTGATATTGTCTTTGCCCTAAGTCACCCCAGGATCAGGGACTGGACAACTAGGGACCACCCCCTCCATTTGAGAGCCTATTGAAATTCTTCAAGTTATCCAATCCTAATCTTGTTCAGCTCACTCACACTGCATTGCCCATGTCTTCCTAAAAAAAAAACAGTACAATAGATGCTCTGGCCCACATTCTCCCTCTTGCCCCTTCTCCTCCCGACCGACCCTGCTTCTTCCCCTTATGACCCTGCATGGTATGACTTGGGAACTAGAAGTGATAAACTCTTCTTTCAAGGCAGATGTCTGCCTTGATTGATTGAAAAAAATACTTGATTGAAACAACTTGCTTACCATACTTGATTAAAACAAATCCCAGGTACATCTTAAAACATCTGTATTTCTAAGCATCTTGAACCCCAGAGTCACAGATTAAGCGTTTTGATGAATGGATGCATTTTCTACGCATCATCCGGCTCCAACTGTGTTACCTCTTTTAAGTCTGTTTCTCCATTTGTCTGCTGGGGCTAATTATAATATCTACCTCATAGAGCTAATCTTGTTGCTTCTTCACCTCCAGTTCTCCTAACTGACACTTAGACACCCACACTCATAAACACACTCACACACACTCACACTTACGGGAGATGATGACTGTCTGGGCGAAGTCTTAGATTTACCACCAATAATCTAGCAATTTGCTTCTCTTTAGAAAAAGACATCATTCTTGAAGAATTTTCTCCTCCAGAAATATATAAAAGTATAGGTATTTTGGCAGCATTAACCTGAGGTTAGAGTGCACTTAGTGAAATATTTTCAGTAGCCTGTTTAACAGTGAGCAATATAAAGATGTAAAGTCTTCATGTTCATTTTTTTAAGCCAATAATCTTCCATGATAAAATGATTTGTTATTTCTGAAGTGTTTAGGATTTACATATCTTAGAGGCCTTATTCAGTTGGGTTATAAAAATTAATTCAGAGAGAATACATCTAGAATTTTATACTATCTTGTCTATTTTAGATTCAATAAGTGTGAGGAAGGCTGGAACCTTCCAGCCTTCTGTACTTTTCACACAGCGTTACAAATGAGACGCATGTTTTGCTGAATAATAATGTGTAGTCACATTTTTTTGTTAATTGCTTAGGATGTTGCTAGTGCCACCGTAAAAATAAAATGTAAAGGTTTAGGTTTAAAAACACATCTTTCTGTGCTCCATTCTTATTTGTAAAATGCCATGTGTTTTATTCCTCATTTGAATATGTAAAGACACGTTGTGTTAAAGTGTAGCTATTATTCATTTATAGCACACAAAAATGGTTCATGGTTGTATTATAAGAGTATAACTCATGACTTTACTTCAGCGTTTTTCTTCAGACATTTTATTTTTGTAGAACTTGCAATGATATTTAGTTTACTCATATAAAAAATATGTGAACTTCAAATTATATTCAAATTCATTCAGAGCTCAACACTTTTGTGCAACTGATGTACATATCTTTTCATCTCAACTTTTCTATTTTCACATTTAAGAATAATCTGATGATACCACTGGTTGGTTTACAATATTGGAATCAGATTTCATAAGGCTTAAGTTATCTTATATCACACACCTGAGTCCAATTCCATTTAGCCTCTGGGCTCCTTCTTTGAAGCTCTTAGTTTGGATAAGTAAGATGTGTTTGCTCTCATTATCCTTAATTTGCTTGGGGAAAGTTTGGGGATACCGATCATGCCCCAAAGGTCTGCCTCAGTTTTTACTTCAATGAAGGACTCCGTATAAATTACAGTTTAAGTCAAGACTATTTGAATCACTTCCCCAGAATCAAGGCCAAGTTAATAAGGTTGTATATAAAGAGAGAGCGATCTACTAAAATTATATAAATGCTCAGAATTAGTTTCGCCTAGATGTTTTCATTGCTAATAAGTAGTGCCCATTTCATTTCTCAGAATTTTCTCAGAACAAACATAGTAAAATTTGCATTGTTCATTTCCAAGGCAGATACAGTGTTTCTAATTAAATGACTACACTCATTGGCTCTTCCAGTTCACCATAAGAGATGATGTGGGTTTTTTCTCTTGCAAAGATCATCAATAACAAGCTATTTTTAATGGAAAGGTAGGAGGGAAGCAGAGCAAATATGTTTACAAAGGCAGGTTAATTGCTCGTATGTATGAACACAAATTTTACATTGCCCACAATGTGTTCCAGGACTGGATTTGTTCTATTATGTTTTTAGTCTTTCTTAGTTTCTAAAGTTAAACAGTTGACCCAACAAAAAAACACTTTGGTCCTCCAGGGCAGGACTGATCATCTAGTAACTTTTGCTGCTGGATACTAAAATCTAAGCTCCCTGTAGATGTAGCAGAGCCCTTAAAGTATAAAAATAGTGTTGCCAAATTTTCCTCTTCTAAGTGCTAAACATGTTTTTGCCTTTTCCTCTAAGCAAGGTAAACATGTAAATATTAAAGTGAAAAAGATGAACAAAATAAAGAATAAAATACAAACACCTATCATCTCAAATCCTTACATGGTTGTTTTGAGGAGCACTTGTTGTGATAATTATGTAATTATATGAGACAAATTCCATGTGAGATAAAATCCATTTTTTAAAGGGAAAGCGGAATCAAAGAAAAAATGAAAGTTCATACGTTAAAATATATCTGATTTTACAATAAAGTTTAATTAAGAATATCACCAATACCCTACCTTTTACTGCAGTAAGTATTTCATATTTTTATTTCAGGAAACACCAGTGCTCTCTTAACACCATTTTGAAATGCCCTGTGGGACACCTGGGTCACTCAGTCGGTTGGACATGTGCCTTCAGGGTCTTGAGATCAAGTCCCTCATTGGGCTCCTTGCTCAGCGGGGAGCCTGCTTCTCTTTCTGCCTTCTCCTGTTGCTGTCTTTATCTCCTTCTCTTTCTCTCTCTCTGATAAATAAAATTACTTAAAAAATAATAAAATGCTTTGTATCACAAATTTAGTCAACCTCATCCAGTTCAGGTTTTTTTCCCTACCGATGGCGTAATTCTTTCATTTATGCAACTCCCATAATTTCAGATGAATAGTTACTGAGACCACTGCACGTATCACACGATGTTGGATACAGTGGGCAGAAGAGGTCTGGATCCCTTGATTGAGCTGCTTCCACTGAAGTGGGGAGGCTGCAGGTGCACGTGCAACAACTGAGGAACCATTGAAAGTGAGTGCATCCGGGAGTGGGAGAGACTGCACACCTGGGGACCACCAAAGCCCAAAGAAATCTAGGTGAGGATTTATCCTAGAGAGAATGCTCTCTAGAGGCGGATCAAGGTCAAAAGTATATGGTGTGAAGAAGAGAAGGAAGAAAATAAATTTAAGTTTCTGTGTCTTCCAAAAGGTCAGTTTGATAAACTCCCCAAACCTCAAACGGCAAATGGAAAATACTCCTGCCCCAGTCCTCTTCCTGTGATCACTTCTGGTCTGGTCTGCTAAGTCCAGAGGGCTTCCGTGCTTGTTTGATTCCCACTCTCCTGACTTCATCTTCCTCACTGCTCACATACATTTGCAACACCTTTCTTCTTTATATTTGTCAAGTCACCTGAAACTCATCCCAGACCATACTGAGAGCTTCTTCTTACAGAGCATGGATGCTGTGTTGCCTTTGGATCATGGTTCAAAAGAGAGCGGAGGGAATGACTCATTTCTCACCCCAAATTAAGAGGCACAGTTCAAAGTCTCCAGTTTTGCCAGTTTAAACGTTCTGTTTTAGGAATCTGATGAAAGCCAGAATTCTCATGCTTTTTACACGTGTGTCCAGCATACATTGGAACTTAGCAGATGTTAAATAAGCACAGAGTCACATTCATGTCTCTATTTCTTAACACAGAAGAGAATTCTGTACAATCCCTCTATGGGTTACAGTCACAGGATTTTCAAGCAGTCAGGGTTTTTCCTTGGAGTTGAAAAGCAAGAAAGAAGTTTTCTGGTCCCGACCATGAATCATTTAACTTCAGAGTTCACGAAAATTTAAAGTTTAAGAAGGCTAGTCTAGAAATCCGTTCTTTGCATATTCAAGCTGTTCATCTCTCAAAAGTCAAAGTGGATGCCAGAATTCCATAGATTTCATTTTTCAAGATGAACATTCATCTTTGAACATATTTCAAGGCAGATGGTTTACAGTTCATGTATTTGTTGCCGTTTTTCTGCCACAACAACTAAATATTGAAGCCACATATTTGTGATGAGGAGAGCACTTCCAAACCATCTCCCTGCTGCTCTCCCGCGTCGCATGCTCACTGATCCCCCCTGCACAGCAGGGCAGGTTCTGAAGAGAACACGATGAATTACATCCATTTGATTTAATAGACAGGGAAGGGGAAGGAAGTCACATAAAACAAACTTCCTATAAATAAATATTTCTTGTAACAGCCATGAATTTTCTGGTAGCAAATAAGAAAGCAAATGAACATCTATTGAAATATTCTGTTTCCTTGATCCATTTAGATAAGCTGGGAAGTTTACTTTCAAGCCTTCTAGTCTCTGAGAAGGTACTTTGCCCAAATGTGGGAACGTTTGATCCAAGTTCAGAAAAGAATGGGAAGATCAAGTAAAGGTTTGGCATCTTCAAAATATAAAACCAGCAGATGCAAAAATGACACTGGAGAAAGCCTTGCACATTTTCACCGAAGGATGCCAATGGCATGCAAAAGGTTCAGGGGTGTCTCTGAGCTAAGACAAAAGAGTTTGCTCTTTGTTTGTCATCTCGTGTGCCATTTATTATCACTCTGTTGGACTATCCATCATTGCATTATTACGACTCTGAAGACTCATTTTGTTAATAAAGAACCATTAGGAAGCTAAGCCAGAAACAGAAATTTTAAAAAGAAAATAAAAAAAAGAAAGTATGTTTGCTTGATACCATGGCAAGATTTCTCTGGGTATTCAATAAGCATCAAACAAGAAACTGACAAAATGGGAGAAACCTGTCTACCATCATTATCATCACCATCATCCAACACACTGAACATGCACACACAAAAAGACCAATATATATATTTTAAATTTTTATTTATTTATTTGAGAGAAAGAGAGAAAGCATACAAGCAGGAGGAGAGACAGGTGGAGGGAGAAGCAGGGTCCCTGCTGAGCAAGGAGCTTGATGTGGGACATGATCCCAGGACGCTGGGATCATGACCTGAGCTGAAGGCAGACGCTTAACCCACTGAGCCACTCAGATGTCCTGAGTGATACATTTTTTAAAAGATTTGTTTATTTATGAGAAAAAGAGAGAGAAAGCATGAGTGAGTGGGAGGGAGCAGAGGGAGGTAATCTTCAAGCAGACTCCCTGCTAAGTGCAGAGCCAAAGCAGGGCTCGATCTCATGACCCAGAAGATCACAACCTGAGTTGAAAACAAGAGTCAGACATTCAATGGACCGAACCACCCAGGTGCCCCTACTGAGTGACATTTTTTAGAGAGGGTTTGCAGAGCCTCATATTTTGAATCAAAATTGCCTACAATCATGATACTTTGTCTTAGGGATAATTTAGAGCAATATTCTCATTTTACAAAGAAGAAAACAGAGATGGGGAAGTTAGGGACTAGTCTAACTGCATCTTGCTGCTTAGCAGAGAAACCGGTCTAGAGCCCAGGATGTTCCCGAGCACTGGCTATTTCCTCACATCCTGACTACATCTCTGGTTTTCATATCTTTGCAGTTTATGGGAGAGAGCTAAAAGAATTAGCAAAAAACATCTCCTAAAAACTCACTTCAGGAGGCTGGATCCTAGAGCATGGGGCCTGAAAGTGCAAACAAGGGGATTTAATCACTCTCCAGGAATATCCATCCTAAGGAATGGATATTTCCAGAGGGCTTCCCAGGTGCCAGGCATTTCGTATATCATGATACATAATCCCCACAGACCTCTGCGGAAGGTATGATAAGATGCGTTTTATAGGTGAGGCGGATGTGGAGAGGTGGAGACTCAGGAACTATTCTAAGATCTCCTAGTTAGCACTCATCCTGGCTGAGCTGAGCTGCGAGCCCACTGTGCCTGCCCCTCAGTCCCATGGTCTGTCTGACCACGTTGTTTTGAAGACAGATGCACAGAGGCATTTCCCAAAGCAATGATGACAACTTCCCCTACATGCATGAAGGCTCTTGCTTTGATGGGTGTCCAGACTAGAAGGCATTTTACGATGGCCAGGCTGATTAATTTGAACCAATAAAGAAAAAATGTGATTCAGGATGACCAGAGTCATTAAGCTGTTTCTGCCACAGGTAAAGAGAGGATCAGTCATGGAGTGCTTACTCTGCCCCGGATTTTATGTCAGTTTTAAAAGTTGATACTTAAAATGTAGATTTTCCCAACAGGAGACTACGATTTAAAAGGACAATTGTCCTGAAGAAATGCTCTGTAGATAACTCACAACTAAAATGTACTTTCCTAGTGGCAATATTTTACTAATATTTTTGCCCATGAAGAGAAAACAAAATAATCATGTAGAATCCACCTTAGAGTGCTTTATGGGAGATGGCTCTTCAAGAACCATGACCTCCTGTAAGTAAGTTGAAAATCTGTATATCCATCTCTAGTTTTTGATGCTGGTTCGACTCCTACATCCCTCTCTGTCCACCCTTCCAGCCAATGGAGGTGCTAGTTGAAGGTGTGGGTACTAGTTCTAATAGCTACAGGCTCCAACTGCAACTCATCTATTTTTCAGTTCAAAGTCCCTTCCAGGAGATGAGGCCAACAGATCCCACATCATGGCTGCACGGTATTTGACTGATTGGCACCAATTGTGAATAAACCCATCTGTCCTTTGTATTTTATCCCTTTTCACATAACTTCAATTTTCCCTCCTTATCTCCTTCTGTGTTAGTGGTACAAACTCCTTGAAGATACCTTACCACATATTTCCCTAGACAGAGCTAGCTTGGCCGTCTCCTATTCCACTTATAATTAATATTTCCCTCATTTGCAAAGGTTTTTCTTGGTATGATATTATTATCATAAGAGGCTGTGTTGTCAAGGTGATGAAGATGATACAGTGCAATTTGGCTTTTCTCAGAACCGCTTCGTCAAACTCCCAACTTTGTTCAGATGATCGTGTCAGATGACTGCAAAATACTCCCCAGTATTCTTGACACCTTCTCAATTTTCTCTCTTTCCCCATTTGTGTACGTAGGTCTTGCCTACCTATGTGTTTCCCCCCTAAGTTTGGCAACTTAATAATTTTTCGAACCAACCTTGGTTTTACTTCCATTGGGCTAGATCTCCTCACTGACCGCCATGCCCTGACGCTCATCCATCACATCTCATGCATTCGTGGCTCAAGATGACACAAAGGAAAACTGGAGTATGGAAAAGGGAAGAGACTGGATGTACCGTGAAATTGGAGGAAAAGCTCGAGGGAGAGTAAGTTTTGTGGGAAGCTAAATCTACACTGTTGCTGATTATTTTTAGACCACACAGGGTTTGAAGATGGGCAACAAGAAGTAGAGCTTTAAAAGGCTGCAGAAAGGAAAAATGCGGCCATTCGGAGAGCAGCATTAGCCTTTCATCCTTTGTCAGCTCTCTTCCAGTATATACCACCATTTGTTCCTCACTTGATAAACATTACCGAGTGCTGTATCTCAGGTGTGCTGGGCCCTGGGGTGCCCTGATGAATAGACATAGGCTGATTTCCAGATGCTACCATGCAGCAAGCCAGCCATCATTTGGTGTCACTTGGCTCTGCCTCTGTATCTCAACCTATCCCGTCCCATGTATTCCAGGTGCCTCCCTATATGCTTTTTTTTTTACATTTCACTTGGATTTTTGCAGCAGTCCACTAACTGAAATGTCTGTCTAGAGTTATTTTGCTTTCATCCCATCTCTGCAACCATAGCGGCTACCTTTCTAAAGCCCAGAACGAATCATGTTCTAACCCGGCATCTATGCCTATGATGACTCCAGTGAAAGCCTGGCCCCAAGCCCCCAACCCAGCTTTGTCTCTTTCCATTATTCAGCACACCCCATGAGCCAGCCACATGTGAACTCATGAGTATGGTAGTATTTTGCTCGTGCTTTCTGGAACATTCTTCCTTCTCTTTTCTGCCTTGAATGAGTCAGGGTTCTCCAGAGAGACAGAACAAGTGGGACACACACATTTATTTAAGGAACTATGTCATGTGATCATGACCATGGAGGCCAAAGTCATGGAACAAATTTCAAAGAGTTTGAAATTTGTTGAGTAAGCTGGCAAATCAGGCAAAAGTTGATGTCAAATCTTGAGTCCAAGTTACAGAGGGCAGCAGCCTGGAAACTGTAATAGGGTTTCTTCCTACCTTTCTTTCTTTCTCTCAATATTTTATTTATTTATTTAAGAGTGAGAGAGAGAGTGAGCAAGCGAGTGAGCACGAGCCCAGGGGAAGGGCAGAGGCAGAGAAAGAGGCAGGCTTCCTGCTGAGTAGGGAGCCTGACGTGGGGCTTGATTCCAGGACCCTAGGATCATGACTGAGCTGAAGGCAGACGCTTAAGCTACTGAGCCACCCAGGTGCCCCTCTAGTAAGTTTCTACTACTAGAAACATTGCAGTTTTGAGGAAAATTCCTTCCACTGTGAGGATCCTCCGTCTTTGCTCTTAATTTCTTCAATTGATTGAGTGAGGCTTGACTACATGATGGAGAGTAGTCTACTTTACTCCAGGTTTACTTGTTTAAATATTAAATACATTTAAAAAATACCTTCACAGCAACACCTAGACTGGTGTCTGACCAAACAACTGGTGCCATAGCTTAGTCAAGTTGGCACATGAACTCAACTGTCACGTGCCTCAAAACCTTTGTCCTCTTCAGTGATTAATTCCAATCTGGCCTCTTCTGGCAGGTTTCTTCTCTTGGAAGGATTTTCAGCCAACTGTGGTGAGCGCTGAAAGAAAGAGTTGTAGATCAAGGTAGAGTACTGCCAGTAGGCAGCAGCAATCTGCTCAGTGTGGGGGGTGAGGAGGAGGCGTTCCTTAAGGAGTTGGTCCTGTGTTATGAGCCTTGAACAACAAATTGGAATTCAACCAGGCAGAAAGAGATGCAAGAGTTTTCCGGGGGTTGGAAGGGCAGGTAGGGCAGTAGGTATAAAGCAGAGTCACAGAACCACATGGATTGGAGGGAATTGTATGTACACAGAGGTAAAGGTGAGGACAGTGACAGGTGAAGGTGAGGACAGAGGTAGAGGTGAGGATGGGCCAGAGCAGAGACTGGGGATACAGGCCAGGGCCAAATCACTGAAGGCCCTTATTAGTTTCCTAGGGTTGGTTCCCTCTGGAAGCTCTGAGGGGGAGTTCCTTCATTGTCTCTCATGGCTTCTGGTGGTTATGGGCACCCTGAGCGTTCCTCAGCTTTGGGTTGCATAATCCCATCCTCTATCTTCTTCTTCAGGGGGCCTTCTTTCCCTTGAGTGTCTCTGTGTTTTCTCCTTTTCTGTCTCTTATAAGAGCACTGGTGATGACCAGTGCTCTTTAAGGCTCTTTAAGGCCTGTCCTAAACCAGAATGATCTCATTTTGAGATCATTTACCTTTATTATATTACTTACCGAATTATACCTGCAAAGACATTTATTCCAAATAAAGTCTCATTCTGACATGCCAGGTGGACACATCTTTTGGGGGCCACAATTCAACCTATTACAGCCCAGTAGGAAAAATAATAGACTTAGATCTGAATCTCCATTCAGGGATCACAGACTCAGATTCTGGGTAGCTAATGTCAGTGAGGCCAGGGCTCAAGGTACCTGCTGCTGCCTACCTCATCGGAAAAGGGTAGCTCTGCCTAGCTCCAGAAGCAATGTGGGCCAACATGATCATATGCCTTAATTTTTGGAGAAAAGTGAGATTTCTAGAATTATATATGAAATCTCCTTACTCTAAAATTTGGAAACAAGTTTAAATTAAAACAAAAAACAGAACTCAGGGGATGATGAGCCACACCAAAGCATGAAATGTAGGGGGACAGGTCCCAGATTGCTGTATCTGAAGATGACCCTGGCATCTTGATGGAGGTTGGAGTAGAGGGGGTGAACCTGCACACCAGAAGGCAAAGGAGGAGGTAGTTGCAATAGCCCAGGATAATGTGCTTGAAAGTTAAACCAAGGAGGGAAACCCTTAATGCATTGCCACGCCCTGTATGAACACTCACTGAAGGACAGGAATTAATAGCCATTTACAAATTCTAGAGTATATGAAATGGAAAACCAAAGGAGGCAGAAATGTTCTCCTATAGACCTAAAATATCAAAGAATTCTTTTCTGTTTCTTTTAGAAACTATATCTATCAACTAACATTCTGCTTTCATTTTCAAGTGAAAAATATAACTGTATACACAACTAATTAAATTAATATAGCTTATTATGACAAAAATAATTTCTTTTAACTTTGTGGAGAGCACCACATTTTATATTAAGCTGCTAATACTCATAACCATATGATTTCAAAATCAGCCAAGCTTGAAAAATTATTGTCTCCGACATTCCCCATAATCAAAGCAACCTCAATTATAATATTATATTAACCAAGCTAAAAAATAGTATTATAGTTTCTAACCTTTCTGAACTGTAATTAGGCATCTAACTATATATCCAAATTTATTTGCTATATTTGCATAGTTAATTAATTATGATTTGTTTAAAAGTATTCCATTTGTAAAACTTTGCTCTCCTTAGCCCACAAATCAAATTGCCCAGGGATAAATTTAATTTTTAAATATCTTTTTAAAAATCGTGTTAAGATATGTTTAAGACACAGCAGAAGAAAGTGCTGGAATATATGACTCTTTCTCCCTTAAAAAAATAAAAGTTTTAAGAAGAGATGGGGCTAAGTTTAAGGAACCGAAGAATGAAAATGGAAATGATGCATTTGAGGAGGTGTGAACAACAATTGACTGAATAATGAACTGGAAAAGAGAGTGCCCCTAAACATCACTTGATGCACACCCAGAGAAGAAGCTTTCAAACTTGCAGGATCTATTAGGATATCTTCAGTGGATCCGCAACTCTGTTCAAGTCACACGAACTACAATGCCACAGAGCATCCCACTGAGCGCCTGTGCACTTCAGTATCATGCTCAAGCTCAAAGTATTACAGGACACAGATTAAATGTTTGAAAATCTTTTGAAATAAAATACCAGAAATTAAACTGCCTGTACATCTGCATGAACTCAAGTGTCCAGGTAAAAAATTCAGTCAATTATTCAGATGTTTACAAATATCAAAATATCTGGATGAAGAAAGCTTCCAGTTGTCTTCTGGATTTTATAGACCATGTGAATCTATCTGTATAAATTTGACATCTGAGACTTCTGGTCAAGGCTGTGACCTTAATAGATGTGGGAGATTCCGTCATTTCTTAAAATGCATAGACATGCCAGCTAAACTATTTTTATTCTATGTGCTGCTGTAGCGAGCACTAGGCTAAACTATTTAAATATTAAGGAGTAGACAGCTATGTTTGTGACAAAAACAGAAAACTCCAGGTAACCAAGTAAAGAGGGTGTGAGAAGCGATAGTGGTGAGAGGGGGTTTCTAGGATGGAAACTCACCTTTGGACCTACAGGTTAAAGAAGATGCCCCAGGGCTATCTGAGAGATGATAATTAGCATTCCTGTACTTTGGAAGTAGCTGTGAAATCACTCCCTAATCCGTCAATAGGAACTGAAAAATCTTTGCTTGTAAACCAGAAAGACAAGTATTCAAACTCTGCTGGAGAAAGAAACAGAATCACCTTGAGTGTAGGAATCTTAAATTTCTACTGAAAGGCGATGAAACTTGGAGCCAAAAATCAATGTAAAAATAGTTCATAGCCAGTGAAACTTTTAGGGTCTTGGCAGAAGCACTGGAAAATGTCCCATGGAAGGTTGAACTCAACTATTGGATTTCTCTTAAGACCTATAGAAACTTTAATATGTACGAGGTTAGGTTCAATGCAAGACAGTCCAGAGACAATAAATGGAATAATTACCATCTAAATTATTAGGGATGAAAGAACAATAGCTACACAAAGAGGAATTATTCCAAGTTATTTTTAAAAGGTAATTGCACTACATTTTGAGGTGTATACCATAAGGACAAAGAGAACTAAAATAATATACACTTAAATAATATTATTCTGAGACTGTCGTGTGTATTGAAGGATAAAGAAAATGAATGTTTATATTGATACCATTGAAAACGAAGGCTTTCCATGTTAGGGAAAGAATGACAGAGATGTAAGACCAATAAGACTAAAAAGAAACTCTATAATTATAGATTTGAACTAGAGGTATTAGTATAAAGTCATGATATATATTTATCTAAAAGATTATCTTCTAATTTGTTAATAAAAATGGCCGGGCGAGAAAAAACAGAACAATGAAATGACAAGGGACAATGATCATCTCTTGGCTCAGGGTGTGGCTTTCAGATACTATTAACATTCAATAAGAGAAACCACAAATCCACGGAGAAATGTTGAGTCCAGGAAAGTGTTGAGTCTTGTTGAACAGGAAATGTATGAGAACCTGGAATATCTTGTCATACCAGAAAGCAAGGGAACTATCTATCGATTCCCAGTAACATGTTGGGAAGATCCAAGAGCCAAATTGAAAAAGTTCCCACTGGCCAGAGATGAGACAATTTGAGGACCAATAAAAATAACAACATATCAAATATGTTTAAATGCATGACTTCATAAGGATATCAAAAAAAGAAGCAACTTTCTGTCAACTTTGAAAGCTATTGGAACTCCAGTTTGTTTATTAGAAAACTGATAGAAGGGAAAAATCAAACTTGCTTACATTTTAACCCTATATTTCTATTTGAACTGTGCCTAGGGTAACCAAACAATTGAAGAAAAGTTTCTCTTTTCTAGAGTACTAAAAGCTTATGATTCCAATGGGAATGATACAATTTTAAAATTATCATTTTCCACCCTGTCCCTAACTCTGATACTAATTCCAGCTGGAGTGAATTTAGGCATTTTTTACCACCAGCTGGTAACATTAAAAAAAAAAGAAAGAAAGAAAGAAAAAAGAAATTCAACCAGACATTATGACTCTCTTTATGGTACATAACATTTTGAAGTATTTACCAAATAAAATATTAAACTTTTATTTGATCAGGTTTCTATATACAACCACCAATTTTAGGGAATTATGGAGTGTAAAGGGAGGACTATTTAAAATAATACCTGGATGTATTTAGCAAATTCCAGATTAAAAGAGTCTCAATAGGACGTCCTACTTGGTTTCTTCCAACAACAGTGCAAAAGTTGGAGGAAATTTGTACATTAATAGAGACTTAAGACCCATTAAGCAGTTGCAGTGTATGGACTTTAATAAATATCTGACTGGAAAATAAAATCATAAAAAATTATGAGACAGTAAGGGAAATTGAACACTGTGGATTAGGTAAAATCAAATATATTTTAATCTTCAGGTATGGCAGTGTTACCGTTGTTATATTTTAAGAGTCCTTATCTTTAGCGATATGAAATATGTATGGATGTAATGATGTAATATCTGAGATTTGTTTCAAAATAGTTGAGGGGTTTAATGTAAAGATTGGCCAAAAGTTTATTATTATTATTTTTAAATATTTTGTTTAAATATAAATATTTAAATATTTATGTTTAATAATATAAATAATTAAATTCATTTTAATAATGAATCATTAATTATTATTAATTATATTAATAATCATATTATATGATTATATAATATATGTCATATATCATACAAAATATATTTTATATGATTCTATATAATTCATAAATTATATAAATGTATATTTATAATTATATTTTATGTACAAATTTATAATCATTTATGATTATTTATAATTATAGTATTTTTATTATATTATGTAATTATATTATATTAATATATAATATATAAATAAATTTATATGTTATTTATATATAAATACATTTGTATGATTATAATTATATTATTATATATTATATAAATATGTAAATATTTATAAAATATAAAAATAAATATATTTTACATAATTATATAAAATTTATAAATTATATGAATTTACATATATGATTATATATGTATTATATATTATATAGGTATATATTATATATATGTATATATGAATTATATATATTTATATTTATATATGGTTATACAAAAATAAAAATTATATGTATAAAATATATAATTTATAAATCATATATAAATTTTATATATTTTATGTGAAATATTATAAGTGCTATATACTATAATATGATTATAGTTATATGTATTATAAAATTATAATAAATTATTCGGGGGGTGACAGGCAGAGGGAGGGGGAGAAGTAGACTCCCCCTTGAGCAGGAAGCCCAACACAGGAGTTCCATCCCAGGACCCTGGGATTATGACCTGGGCTGAAGGCAGATGCTTAACTGATTGAGCCACCAAGTTTGTTATTTTTGAGTCTGGGACAGGGACATGGGGGGTTCATAGTATTATCCTCTCTGATATGTACACAACAAAGAGTTCTAGAAAAAGAAATAATAAAGGAATGATGACCATTAATAGATGAAACGATAAAACGCAAGTACAACTTAATAACAAAGATAGAAGTGAAGCAACTAACCCAACAAAATAGAGATTTTTTTTAAGCATCACAGTTACTATGGACAACTGTAAAATTTTGAAAAAAAAATAGATGAAATATTTGGTTTTCAAGAAAACATAAATTAGTGTAATGTACTCAAGGAAAAATAAAAGACCTGAGTATAACAGTAATGATTAAAGAAATGAATTGTCAAAATCCTACCTTGTCTTTTCCCAAAGCAGTAATAAGACAATAGGTCCAAGAAGTTTTAGAAGAAAGTTTTATGGAACATTTAAAAGAGATCTCTATCTTAATAGAAACAGTTATATGCTAATATAATCTTGATAATCATACTAGAAGAGGAAATTATCAGAAAATTATAGCCAAGTTTTGTTTTGAAACATGATATAAAATCGTACGTAAAGTATTAGCAGATTGAATATATGGGTATACAGAAAATTTTGTTAGGACCAACTAGTGTTTTATTTGAGAAATTCAAGTATTTTTTTTTAGGAAATCTCTAAATACTATTCACTATATTAAAAAATTCAGATCAAAATCCATATAATCATCTCAATGGTTGAGAAAAATCATTCTATGAAATTCAATATTCTTCTTTGATAAAATCTCTTATTAAGCTAGGAATGGAAGGAGTTTTTAAGCTAAAGAAGGGCATCTAACAAGAAGTTATATAAACCTCAAACGTAAAGATAAAATTTAAAAGCATTTCTATTCATACACTTTATAAGGCAAAGATGTTCATTATAATCATGCAACCTTGTTCTCATGAACCTGACTAACAAGGTAAGACAAGAAACAGAATTACAATTTATAGAGCTGGGAAGAAAAAGCAGACTGCAAATGATCACCCACAGACATAAGCTGAGAGAATCAATTGGCAAAATATTATAGCTACTGAAAGATTATAGGAAAATTAATATATACAAGATTAACAAACACAAATTAATAGATTTCCTATTTCTAAAATATAACGGTTAGAAAATCCTCTTTACATTGACAATACCATGTCTAAGGCAGCCAGGAGGAAATTTAACAGAAGATAGGTTAGATTCTCATGGGGAAAATTACAGAACTTTGTTGAAGAACATTGAAGGAGTCTTGAAGTAGTAAAAACACATACCATGTTCATGAATGTGAATGGGAAGACTCACAATAATGAAGATGCCTTTTTTCTTCCAAATTAGTTTTTAAGTTCAATGCAATTGCAATTAAAATCCCATCACTAAGTTTTTGGAATTTGAGAGATGGATTAAAAAATGAAAATCGAAAATAGATCCTCCAAATATCTAAGACAATTATAAAAGCAATATGAACAGGAGAAATAGGCAAAAAACAAAGATAAGACAATTATTTTTTCAGGTAATGAGCAATATAAAATAATGACGTTCTGCAATAAGAACACAAGAACAAACTGCTGAGTGGTACAGAATATACCACCTAGAAGCAGGTTTGTCTTATTGAGAACTTACATGAGGGGTGCCTTCTGCACGTGGGCAGGAGATGGACTATTTCATACATGATTTAATACATAATCCAATACATGGATGATAAAGTGATTTTAAATGCAGCAAAATTGTAATCCGGCCCTTTATCTCATGTCATACACAAATCACTTCTGTGTGGATTAAAAAAAATGCATGAGATAAATTTATCATCTGGGAACAGAAAAGGAAGTCTTAAGCAAGGTACAAAAAAACACAACTCTACAGGTAATTTATAAATTTGACTACATCAAAATTAAAGTTCTAATTGATATAATGGATGAAATACATACTTAAAGAAATGTAAAAACTAAGAAAAAACTTGTAACATATATAACTGATATAGAATTAGTACCTTTAATATAAGGAAGATGTAAGAAAATAGTAGAAACCCATAAAAAAGAGGACTCACCAGAAAACTAGACAAATGAAACTGGACAACGCGTTTCAGTGAGAAGAAGAGGAAATCAAATTGGTCAATATACATCTAAAAGGAAATTTAACTTTATTAATAATCAGAGGTATACAAACTGAAGGAATCAAGTACCCTTTTTAACTTACTTGATTGGCAAAAATTAAAATGTCAGACTCTACTGAGTTGGTGAGGATAAGGGAAAAGAAACTCTTCCAAACTGTGGATGGATGTATTACTTGTTACAATTACTTTGGAAAGCCATTTTGTAATAGATAGATGTCTTGAATATTTGTACTCCTTACCACCTAGCAACTCTTCTAGGTATCTGCCTTGAAGAAACTTTCACACATGCATGTGTGAAATGCAAGGAGATATATACAAAAAGTTTGTTGCAGCTTTCCAAAAAAAAAAAGTATTAAGTTTTGAACCACCTAGTGTCCATGAACAGGGGAATGTATAAAAGGCACTTGATTCTGGGCTATGTCTGCTTTTATAATGGTATTATCTTTATAATTAATCGAGCTCATCTCTTGACCTGCATTTTGCCATGGATTTAGTGTACAAAATTATGTAGCCTCCCCCTTCCTCAGTGATTTTTCTTTGATCGCATTTGTTTATGTTCGTATGGATCCTGAAAGAGGAAAAGAAAACTAACCAGAAATAAAAAATAACAAAGAAAGCCTTGGTTTTGAAGGATAGCCCTAAGTAGTAACCCAAGATTCAAGAGAAAGAAGAAAGTTATGGGGTGGGTGGGAGGAGAATGGGACCAGAGGAGCATTTGCAATGGAGAGGGATCAGGAGCTCTGGGGCTGCTGGGGACTATGAGAGGGTGTGTGAACTGATTTGAGAACCAGAGGGAGCATCCTTTCAATACTGTCCTTGGTTAAGTGCTTTATTTTCTGCTTAAGGGAGAATTATTGAGCAAATATTTTATTAAAAAACCATGTTAACTCCATTAAATATATTTTTAAAGGCATATATACCTTTTTAAATATAGTTCCGTTGTTGACTTTGGGGCACAAATGCTGTGAGACTATTTTCTTCTTTTATGATTACATATTAATTAAATATTCTGATTACATTACATAGTGATTACATATTCCCCTGCTTCAGTCTTTCCAAAGGCAGGCATTTTAGACGATCTTGAAGTAGTCTTTCATAAATTATCACTGAATAAAAGAAAAGAAGCATAGCCAATTATAATTAAGTGTTCAAGAGCTAACAATTTTTTTTTTTCTTTTCAAAAATAAGTTCTGGGAAATTTGTGCAGCCTTGTATTCCGAGAGGCTCAAAAACCCTATAGCAACTGAAAAACGACTTTGTTAAATAAATGAGGTGCAAAATTTGATTTACCTTAATATTGTTACAGTCTGGTGGGGAAACACCACAATATTCTTCATTCTGTCACTTACAAATTAAAAAAGTATCCATTGTTTATTTAGATCCTGTAATGCTGTGGCTGTCAGGGCAACTGCAGATGCTGTGATTGATCTAAGTTCTTCCATGTTAAGGAACATGTGAATAGTGCACGTGTGCACACACGTGAACATATTTATATCTACTCCTTGAGAACAGGCATGATTTATTTGTGGGTGCACGGAAATAATTTTAGTTACAATGAGTTACAATTTAGGGCAGCTGGTGATACTCTTCTGCTCACCTGTCTTGAGTAATTTACAAACTTTCACTTATGTACAAATTTAGTACTCTTTATCATGCAGATAATTTAGGAAAAAAAAATTTAAACGTTTGGTAATTGCTCTACTAAATCATTATTTAGATTTATGTCATTATATCCATTCAGTTTTGGGTCATTTAGGAAGGTAGACTAGAAATGCCATTCGGGTTCAGTGTTAGGTTTAAGCAATATTAATTATCTGTCTAGTGGTTTATCTGAATTGTGCTGGATCTGCTAATTAAATTTGTGCAGTATATAGTTAGCCAGGTAAATGATGTAAGGATAATTTTGGAAATTGACAACATGATGTTCCCGAATATTCCAGTAGAACCCATAATATTGTTCATTTTGTTGGTCTTAAATTTTCACTTCTGCCTTTGCCTTTGGTCTGTGTACCTGTGGGTACACAGGTACCCATGATAATGATTTGGTTATTCTGTATTGCCAGCCATGAGACTTTTGTGGTGGGACTGGTGATTTAAACATGGGAGACAGTAGATTAAGGCACACATCTCGGGTTCCTATGACTCCTGCCTCTGCTCTTCCCAGCTAGCTGACTTTTGCTGAAGTACTAACCTTCCTGATCCTCAGTTTCCGGAGCCATACAAGGGAGATGATTATAATTCTTACTTACTGGGTGATTGCAAAGATACATTGGGAAGGTATACATCAATTTCTGGGCACAGTGCAGCATAAATGCATAAATCATGTTGGTTATTATTACAGATAGTCCCTCTCACGCAATAGGAATCTACAAGTTTCTTCTGTGAGATAGCCAGGAGGTTTGTGCTTGGTTTCTTCCCTTTGTCACCTATGATAATGCTCCTCAAACCTGCCTGCAAATTCAAATTTTTGAAACTTTAAAACAATATAGATATCATATCTATTTCAAAATCAGTTGGATAAGAAGGTTTGCATTTGTTCTGCCCTTCGTTACTTCTTGAAGTTTCTTGAAGTAATTCTAATAAACAGCCACAGTTGAAAACTACTGGCCCCTGAAATCTTCCCTTTAAAGAAAATTTTGGATAGTGTGGGGATGTGTGGGGTGTGAGTAGCTGTGTGGCGATGTAGGGGTGGGAGTGGAGTGATGTATCTTTTTCACTTCACTAAAAGGCACCTAAAAATATAGCCTATAATCTCGCTTTCCTTTTCTTACCTGCCATTCTCTTTTCAAGCTATTGTGGTTAGGTTTCCACCCTTGTCATGGTACATCCACATTATGGATGGCTTTCTAAGTGCAGGATCTATTTACCCCTGTCACTGACCACTCCTTCCTTCACTTCCTCCTCCCTTGACTTTAATGGCAGCCTTATCTGGTTCCTATTCCATTTCTCCCGATGCTCCTTCTTAGTCTCCTTCTTATTCCTTTGTCCCTTAACTGTTCGTGGTTTCAAAGGTTTCATTCTTGACCCTTTTTTTCTTCTCACATTTCATATTTTCCACCAAGACCTCAGCCATATCCATGGTTTCACCGTAATGATGATGAGCCCAAATCTTGATTTCTAGACCAGAACATCATCTTGAATTCTAGACTTCGAATTACCAAGGGTGTTTTTCCTGTTATTGTTGTTGTATATCTAGAATACTTTCTGGCACCTAGAAGGGGCTTCCTTATTTTTAAAATTAAATTAATCTATCCAGAAAAAAATTAATCTATCAGTGAATGAATGGCTTATAAGGCCAAGACCAGAGTAAGCAGTTTGGATTTCATCCTTGACACAATAAGAAATTACTGAAAAATTTTAAAGCAGGGGATTAAAGTGATCAGATGTGCATTTTGGGGAAGATTAATTCTAGCCATAGTTTAGAAGGTAGAAAATAGGGGAGACAACATAAGAAGATGAAATAAGAAAATTTAGTAGTAGATGACTTTGGCAAATTATTTAACTGCTTTCAGCTGGGCTTTCTCAGCTGCAAAATGTGGATTTCAACAACAATGAGTATATAGTACAGTGAGCAATAAATAAAATAATGCATATGCAATGCTTAGCACCTTGACTGACATATAGCAAGCACTTACTAAATGTTGGCTAAAACTACCTTTATTATTAAATGCTTATATTTATCTCAGTGTTCTCACAGTGTTCTATTTTACACTTGCATGCTTTGGCTTCCTAGAAAGAATGTAATTATCTCAAGGGCAGAGAAAGTGTTCAGCACATCTGGCAAATTACTAAATACTCAATAAATGCTGAATGAATGGATGATTGCACAACTTCTTTTGCTTTTCTTTCAGTGGCTAACATAATATCAGACCCTTACCAGACACTTAATAAACACTACTTGAGTGTTTTTAAATTATTATTAAAAAACAATGATCAGTATGATCTCATGCTTGATTAACCCAATTGAATGGAACTCGAAGTACATTGTAACCAGAGGAATTTTCTCTAAATTACAAGCAGCAGAACATTGTGTTGGTGCCTTTACTTGGTATCATTAGTATCGGCATGGATGTCTTCATCTGAAAATTCCTATTCCTATTTCCTTCACATGTATGCCATTGCTAGGACTACAAGGGTGGAGTCTTTTAGTTTATGAAGCGGATGGAGAATTTCTTCCTCTCTCTTCCCTTCCTCCTTTCTTTCCTTTCTTTGCCCTTCCCATTTCTTTCCGTCCTCCCTCCTTTCCCGCCCTCCCTCCTTTGCTTCCCTCACTCCTATCCTTTCCTTCCTCCCTCCCTTCCTTCCTCCTTCCCTTCCTTCCTTCCTTCCTTCCATCCCTCATCCTTCTTTCCTTCCTTCCTTCTTCACCTGCCTTCCTTCCCCTTCCCTTCCCTTCTCTCCATCCTTTTTTTCTCTTCTCCTTTCCCTTTTTGTCTCAATTCAACAACTGGATATCACATGCCTACTATGCCAGCATTGAGGAAAATCCAAAGAGGAACATGAAGATTCAGTGGGGAAGAAGTCACAATCATCCATCTCAAGGAGCTTATAATTTAGGGTAGGGAATAGACCACTAAACAAACAATTACAGAGCAGGAAGATAGAACAAAACACCTGGTGTTATGGGGAAAACATGACGATCGCTAACATAAGATCCATTACATCATTTTCTGTTGTCCTGGAGTTATCCAAGATGTATTTCTTTGTGCAGACTAAGTTAATGTGAAAACGCATCACTGTGACCTTCAATCTAGAAAATGTGGGATAAAATTAGGCTGGAGCATCTTTTTCTTTTCTGACATCATACATCTGATTTCACTGATATATAGTACACAATTACTGAAACAAGTGCCTATAAAAGTCCATAAAACCAAGTGACCTTTCAAGAGATAACAAAGGTAAAAGGTTACTGTCATCATTCTCTATGAATCATCTTATCATCAATATTTTAGACTTCGAAGTAAAATAATGGAAAGTTTCCTCAAAGCAGTGACATCAGATAATTAAGTCATTCTTTGGTATTTAACAACAGTATTTCAGAAATAGGACTCCAGAGTATTTCTACACATGCTTATGTATGCCGGTTGATTTTAGGTTCATCATTTTGTAACTACATTGATACAATTTCTTCTCTTCACATGGGACGTGATTGTGGTGACATCAGTCACTCTGAGATTAACTAAAATCATGGCACAAATGGATAAATATAGAGGTAACAAGGCAAATATTATAAAATACACAGAACATTTTGTTTATTTGTATGCCACAGTTTCTTGTTGATCATATTTACTTCTTATTTAATGTTTTAATTTGTTCCATTAAGTAAATGTTCCTGCACATTCATAAATATATTTCATAATGTTATTGCCGGAGAATACCCCTCAATGTATCTGCCTTATTAAAACCAACAGCTCTGTATGTACTTGTGCTATCACCCATGTGACAAGCTACAAACTTGGTATCACTACAGTAGCTGTTTACAGGAAATAGAATAATTATGCCACTGCTGTAAATTACAAGATTTCTCATTGGAACCATAGACTGTTAATAAGGGTTGCATTCATTATAGATTTATCAGGTTTGTGTTTCAGCTGTGGGTTGGCATTTACATGTCTGTAAATTCATTTGCATAAGAAATTGAAAGCAATTGATTGAGGCTATTGGAAAAAGTGCTTTCAAATCTTGTGAAGTTGTTATCTGCACAGTGAAAGATGGAAATGTCCTCATCTCCTCCAAGGGAAGCTCTTGATGAGTTGCCTTTGAACCCCTTCAGTGAAACCACGTTGTTATTGTTGTTTTTTGAGTATGCTGTTTTTGGATTCAGGTTTGCTAAGGCCACTATTTTGATCAAGTTTGGGTTGCCAGTTAGTAGTTGAATCTAAGACAGGAAGTATACCATAGCAGTTAGATTATAGTAGTCAGTAAGAAATGGCTCTGGAATCAGATTGTAAAGATCGGAATCTCATTCTATCTTTGGCTAGCAATATGATCTTGAATTTAATCTAATTTTTTAATTTTTGAGGAGCTGCTATAACATTTTTCCATAGTGGCTGCACAAGTTCATATTCCCACCAACAGTGTAACACTTCAATTTTAATATTGATATAAGTATGCCAGCTTGTAAACATCAGATTTGTTCTTTCAGAGCTTTATTCTGATGATCTTAATTATATTCTTAGGCTTAACATGAAAATGTGTCCATGCAATAGAGTAATTGATGATAGAGATGTAATAGCTCTTCATAGCCTCATCACAACAATGAAGATATTTCTTTCAAATTTTAACACAGTGGTCACAATTACGACACCTTAAGTGAAAACAATGGGCAAATATCAGAAAACAATAACTTCTTCAAGTTGGCTTACAGAACAAGTACTATATGGTTTCACTTATATGTGCCATTTAAGAAACAAAACAAGTGAGCAAAAGGGAAAAAAAGAGGAAGAGAGAGAGAGGAAAACCAAGAAACAGATCCTTAATTATGGAAAACAAACTGATGGCTACCTGAGGGGAGGGCAGTGGAGGGATGGGGGAAACGGAATGAGCATCGGGTGATGTATGGAAGTGCTGAATCACCATATTGTGCACCTGAAACTAATATAATGCTGTATGTTAACTAACTAGAGTGAAAATAAAAACTTGGAAAAAAAAAGGATGGTTTCCAGGTTAGAGAAACAATAAAAATAAGTTGCATGAATTGTCAATAAAAATGAAAGACCAAAAATAGAAAAAAAGTAGTTAATATTATAGGTGACAGGTGAAAACAATCTGCTGATTACCTAGTTTCATTTTTACAAAATATTAACGATTCCTGGGTAGTGATCAAGTAATCAAATTGTCACTCAAGGATGGCAAATAATTTCATGCACACACTCCTGCTTTGGTTTCCTAAGGTCATACAGACCTGGTATAGTCTGGGGGGAAGAACGCTGTAGAAGACAGTGTCCTGTGTTCTTACCTAATCTCTTCCTCTGAACAGCTGTGTGACAGTCCAGTTACCCATGCACATTTGTCTGCTATAAAATAAAGCTGCTGGTCTAGATCATTTTTAAGGGTCCCTCCTACCGCTGATATTCTGTAAGCTGGGAAATTTGTTAGAATGTCAATGCAGATTTGCAGTTGTGAAAACCCCCATAGCTGCTCTTCTTTTCTCAGGTGGAATGGTGTGTTTACCCTGACTGGTGCTTGTTCTCACTTTTGCAGCGTGCCTTATTTCAGAGGGGTGGGGAAAATCTGTCACCCTAGAAATATTCAAAGTTACAATCTATTTAAAACAATTAAATAATAGTTCCATGTTTTGCCATTGTGTTTGCATTTAGAATAAAACAGCTATTTAATCTGTATAACAATTGGAAACTAATGATGGTTAAATCACCTAATACTCCTTGATATCAATGCAAATTAATCTGAAATTTAACTCCATTTGTTGGAACCTTGCAATCTTCAGGCACTTGCATTAGATCTCCTCTAGGAAATGATTTAAAAACATTCTGACATCAAATCCTTCTTGACTTTGGGGACTGCATTTCAAAGTACAAGAGTTTTTCATATTGGATCATAAATCTGCTCCACAGGAATTCGGTCTCCTTAGATTCCAGCTTTTGGTTTATGCTTCCAAAAACAATTATACTAATAAAAATGTCGAAGCAGGGGATAAACAGAAGTGGCAAGTACTTTAGAAGCCAAAGTAGGATTTTTTTTTTAACAGAGGGGGAGAGACACCTCTTTGGCATTCACCATTATAAAACACAAGATTAATGCAGTTCTCAATAAGAAGGCTAAGTGCATAAAAGAGCACAACCATTATCCATCTCAATGGATATGCCTCCAACTCACCAATCCCAACAATACATAAAAAATACATGATGTTATTAGGTGGTGGAAGCTGGCAATATATTGCCCATAACTTATTTATATAAGGCTGTCCTGAGAAGCAGTGTTTAACCCTGCTGCCTAGGCAGATAGGAGTTGGGACCTGAGTCTTTGTTTACTGAGAATCGGATGGTAACTGCCAAACACTTCTTGAAAACAGAGGAGTTGTGGGACAACTTAATACCTCTGTCATTGTCTTCTGGACAAGTTCTCAGTTTGCCTCTGAGATTCTGTTGATCTCCCAGAACAAGAGTCATCTCACTGTTCTGTCTATACTTCTTTCTTTATAATTTTTTTAATTAACATATAATGTATTATTTGCCCCTGGGTACATGTCTGTGAATCATCAGGCTTACACATTTCACAGCACTCACCATAGCACATACCCTCCCCAATGTCCATAACCCAGGCACCCTACCCCTAGCCCCCTCACCCCCCAGCTACCCTCAGTTTGTTTCGTGAGTCTCTTATGGTTTCTCTCCTTCCTAATCCCATCTTGTTTCATTTCCCTCCTCCATCCCCCCATGGCCCCTCACCCTGCCTCTCAAATTCTTTGTATCAGAGAGATCATATGATAATTGTCTTTCTTTGTCTTGTTTTGCTTAACATAATACCCTCTATTTTACCCATAATACCCTCATAATACCCTCTAGTTTCCATCCACGTCGTTGCAAATGGCAAGAAATTGTTTCTCTTGATGGCTGCATAGTATTCCATTGAATATATATACCACATCTTCTTTATCCATTCATCTGTTGATGGATATCTAGGTTCTTTCCATAGTTTGGCTATTGTGGACATTGCTGCTATAAACATTCGGATGCACATGCCCCTGTTCTGTCTATACCTTGTACTCACTTGTTTACATTATTGGTAAATACAGTAAACTAATAAATGTCATGAAAATTAGGAACTGGTGAGTCAATCACAGGGATATCCAATATCTGATATCCAGCTAAAACACTGGAGCCTGGTTTGGGCTTCCATGGGTCTAGAGCAGCTTGGGATGTGTCTGTAGAGATGGGGGTTCTCAGCAATACGTTGTATATCACTTAGGGAGGTCCATTGATATCGATGAGAAATACAATGGAAATAAGGTTCAGCCACGTGAAAGCAACTCAGGGTAGGGGCAGAGGGAGAGAGAGAAAATTCTGAAGCAGACTCCCCACAGAGCACAGAGTCCAAGGTGGGGCCCCACCAGGGCTGGATCCCAGGACCCTGAGATCACAACCGGATCCTAAAACAAGTCAGCTGCTTAACCAACTGAGCCACCCAGGTGCCCCTGAATCTGGATTTTCAGGGATTCTGGGCCCCTGACAGGACAGCACAGAGTCAGGCTAGGGCCACTTATGGGAAGTGTATTCACTGGATAGTTATGAGAATTTGTGGTGATAACTACTATTTTTTTGTATCTACATTCTGAACGTTTCATTTCCATGCCTACCTCTAAAAGTTAGTCTATATACAAACTTTCATCTTTTTTAGAAAAGAGAATGTATTGCTTTTCAAATAAAGACTTTAATCAAAAAGTGACTTTAGAGGGAACGAACGTGATAGTCACCAGATGGGCGTAGGTGGGGATGGGCGAAATAGGTGATGGGGGCTAGGGAGGCATATGTGATGAGCACTGGGTGACGTACGGAAGTGTCGAATCACTATATTGTACACCTGAAACTAATATTACATTGTATGTTAACTAACTGGAATTAAAATAAAAACATTAAAAAGTGACTTTAATTTTTATTCAGGTAGTCAAAACAATGAGTGGGTTAGGCTAACATAAGTGCTGATAAAAATTACTGAATATTTCTTCCAATGACCAAATTTGGAGGTGTCCATCCTTTCACCCTCTTTTTTTGTGGAGACTGAAAGTTTCTCATTAGGACAACAGAGGCTGCATCAAACTTGAACTGTGAAAAGTGCTCTCCCATATTTGGTAAGGACAACACATGTCTCTTAAGGTCATCAATTTATAGGGAAGTTAAATCATGTATTTTCTTGGGATACTATCCAATTGATTTCTCAAAGGTCACCAATGAACTCCTCCAAGTGAATTCAATTTAAAATTTGGTTTAGCCTTAAAGGGCATTGCAGTTCAGTGGTCTAAATCAGGGATTAACAATTAAAATTCTGAACCTTGTTTTTCTGGCATATTGGTGACGGGAGAGATTTCATGGATGCTTAATGTTAGCAAAGGCTGTAGGCTCTCATTCCTGCTCAAGTGTATTTTACTAGCTTAGGATGTGGGATGTATTTGTTCCTTTATAAAAATATAAATATCTTGAGAATGTAAGGTTTTTGGATTTCCCAACTTCATATAACTTATTCTAATCAGTTAATTAGAACTCTATTTCCCTGCTGAGTTCAGTTGTAGTAGGCAGTCAGTCTTAAGCAAGAGTGCTCATATAAATCATCTATTTGTAACCCATGGTATAGACCCTATGTAGAGATATTCTGATTTGGTAGTTTAGGGTTAGGAACATCGAAAGTATATTTTGACAAAGTTCTCTGGTGATTAAAACAAAGCAAACAATAGCAATGCACATATATGTACACAGGTATACATGTGCACATGCATTATACATATAAAATCTATATGTATATATATTATATATATAATATACTTATACACATATATAAATGAATATTTTTCACTTCACAGTATACGCATACTCTGGAAAGTTTATAGCATCAATACACATGGGAAGCTCATTCTTTTTAATGGCTGCAATGACTCATTAACTTGATGGACAGTTTATTTACAAGCAAGTTTCTTTATTTCTCTGTGCCTCCATTTTTTTTATTTGTAAAGTAAGGATGATAAGAGTGCCTGCCTCATCATGTTGTCTTGAGGATTAAAGGTGTTAATATACATAAAGTATTTAGAAATATGTCTGGAAGCTAACAGGCATTATAAAAAAGTTTGATATTATTATCATCATCATCATTATTATTTTCAATCACAGTCTGACAGTAGTCCTAAGAGATGTGTGTCACAGAGTTTTTTGTATTTTCATGTAGTGGTAATTCCATAAGAATAGGATGATTTTTTTCAAGTTTTGGTATGAGATGATTTTGGTAATTTAATTTTAAATGAACTGGAGAATGAATTAAGTGACACTCAGGAGGATCACAAGCTCCCTAGGAGGCAGAACTCAAGTCTTATTTCATTCTCTCATTGAAGAGTACAGCTTTGGACAAGTCATACAGAAATCTTGGGACTCTAGTTCTCTATGCATAGAATGAGGGTGTTGGAAGAAATGGTCTCTAAGTTTCCAATAGCTTTGAGTGTGACTGGGTAGTGTGGAAAAAAAGAGAAGGTATATATAATATAAAGTTTCCTTAGCATATAGGCTTTAGGAGGGAAAGCATCTCAATGCCTAATTCAGAGCTAAAGCCACAATGTCTAGAGTGTACCTTTTTGCTCAGAGTAGGCATTAAATAAAACTGTTAAAGAATGTTTAATGAGGGGTACCGAGGTGGTTCAGTCAGTTAAGTGCCTACCTTCGGCTCAGGGTCCTGGGATCGAATCCTGCATTGGGCTCTCTGCTCAGTCAGTGATGAGTCTGCTTCTCTCTCCCTCTGTGATATTTCTTGCTTTCCTCTCTCTCAAATAAATAAACACCATTAAAAAAATGTTTAATGAGAATGTTCAAAATGCATTGTGAAAACCAGGCACACAGTAGGTCTTCACAGCTGTTTTTTTTTAACTTATCAGTTCAGTACCTGTGTAGGAACCTCTCTAGAAATCTGGCCCAAATACCCATCTAATCTTTCAACATCAGAAAAAATGTAAATAGATTTAATTTTATTCTTAGCACATCAATGCATATCTATTTCTATTGTCATGTTAAGATACTTTAATGGAACCACTTCAACAGTTGCAAAATACTCTGTCTAGAGTACTTTGTGAAAGTAAAGGAATGGAAGAGCATGAGAAACTTCCATCTGCCCTTGGTGTATGCTGAGTGAACATCACTGGAAATGTCTAGTTCCTCTTGAGGAAACCGTACACATGCAGTAGTGTAACTGGAAGGAACTTTTGGACAATTACTTAGAGTGTCCCTTTTTTTTTTTTTAAGATTTATGTATTTTAGAAAGAGAGAGAGATAGAGAGAGAGAGTATGTGAGCAAAGTGGAGCAGAGGGAGAGGGAGAGAGAGTCTTATGTAGACTCCCTGCTCAGTGTGGAGCCCGACTCGGGGCTCGATCTCACCACCCTGCTATCACAACCTGAGCTGAAACCAAGAGTTGAAGACTCAACACCTAGTACACCACCCAGGAGCCCCTAGAGTGATCCTTTCCACACTGATGAATGAGGATGAATTTTTCTAGAATGACACAATTACGTGCAATTACATAATGTTTTGAGAATATTAGCATTTTCTATGTGATTGGAGAAACGCCCAGAGGTGTTGGGAGGTGAAAGAATGGGCCCCTTGAATTCTTCAGTCTCACTTTCTACTGGACAATTTGAAGTCATTACTCCCAGAGATTCTGAGGCATATATGTATCTTTGGGCTTAGAGGCCTCTGGACAGAATTAATTTTTTTCATGCCAGAGTATGGATTTTTTAAATGCCAACTTTCATTTAATTAAACAATGAAACCAAACCATACTTCTTAATCAGAAACATTGGGGGAGAAAGTTTGGAAAGAGAAAGGATTATAATAAATAATAGTGAGTTTTATATGAAAACTCAGTGCATTTTAAAATAAAACTCACTGAAAGTTGCAACAGGTCAGCCAATCTATGAACCTCTAGAGGGTAACAAGTCAGTAAACTTGACATTGCACAGTATTTGACATACTGTGGTATTTGACATACAGTGAATCATTATTTACATTTTATCCAAAAACATTTACCTGAGAAAAGGTCATGACGTTAAATTTGGAGACATTTACAGCAATTGCCAAATGTTTACTATCTACATGAATGTCATGCTTCTCAGTCAAAAGCAGGTTGATGTGCTAAATGTCAATTATTTCAACTTGTTTGATGGTAGCACAGATTGCCAAGCAACATAAAAAGAGGTTTAATAAATATTATATATACTGCTAACCATTCATCTTGCCTAGCGGAGGCTTGAGTTTTACATATAGAGGATTTATGACAAGCAACAGCTCAGGACATTAAAACTCAATTACTGCAGTCCTGGATGGCGGCACTATCATTAGCTTCTGGAAGCTGCACCTTGTTTCTTCTGCTTCTGCTGTCACTTTTGAGAAGGCATTGGGGAGAAGAAAATTATTTCAGGAAATCGTACTTTGATGTTTTCTTTGTGTTTTCTGGTCCTTTTCAGAATTAGCAGCAAAGGAGGCTTACCCAGTTATGTTGGTAGGAAATTGAATTGTTCCATTTTTCTCAGTGATTACAGGACATAATGATATTCTGCAACAACTCCAAAGACTTTAAGGGAACAACACAGAAATGTTAAGAGGAATGCAAGAACGCGAGTGGAATAAAACCCGTGAAGTTGCCAGCAGTGAGTGAAAGGCAAAATAGCCTCCAGGATGGTTCATCAGTACCAAAACTCGATAAGAGCAAGTTATGAGCTTTTGTTCATTTTCTTCTAATAGTGAAAGTTGGATGTCACAAAAGCCTCAGTGATATAACCACAGATATACCTTGAATCAAGTACCCAAGGTCAGTATTCTAAAAAGTTGGCCTTGGGCCTAAATTTATATATCTTTTCTTTCTTGATTTCCTTTTTGGTGGAATTTGAGTTGATGAATAAACTCAAGGGACTGGCCTAAGTTTGATGCCATCTGATAAGCACCTGTTGGGAACTACTGACATCAAACACAGTACTATGCTCTGGTATAGGCGATTATTGGATTCAGGAAGGAAGATGATAACATAGTGCTTGTTAGACTACGTAAATACTACAAGAAAGAGATCATACCAATTCCCAGAGAGTTCAGAAGGTGGCATTGTGAGCACTTTCAAAGAACTCTGTATAGAAGCCTCAATGTTAAGCTCTGAAGGAAGGTAGCACATATTCGTTTGGAAGCAAGTAACAAAGGGCATTCCAGGCTAAAAGGACACCAAGAGCTGGTGTGAAAATGTTTGTGTATGTTTGTGGAGGTGAGTGCAATGGTTAGCTTTGCCTAACTCAGAGGGTTTATGAAAGGAATGTGGGAGGTCAGCCCAGGACGGTAGGTAGGAGTCAGATGACTCAGGAAGAATCTGGATTTCCCGTTTCGATTTTGGCTTTCATTCTGGAAACAAATGTGACCACTGGAGTTCTTTCAGCAGGTCAGTGCTGGCTTGGCAGGTCCAGGACAGTGAAAATGGAAGAACAGTGGAAGAACAAAAGAAGGTGGGGGGTCTCAGAGGATTGGAATCAGGGTGAGAATGACAGGGAACAGATAGTCTTATTTAAAGGCCATGCTGGCAAAAGTAACCACAGGAAGAAGTGGCATTTCCTTTCTGGGAGACCTTTAACTTCTCATCAGTCAGGAAAGGTTTAAGAGTTCTGCCTTGATAGACAGCTGAATGAACAGGCCTCTCCATCCATAGAATGAAGGGATTTCTAGAAATGAGGGTAAAGAATTTTCTTCCCTTGAATATATGAGTAATCACAGGAGAATGCTTATGGTAAGCTTCTTACTTCCCACATGCAAATGCAGTTCAGCTGAGCTGATTTGCAGCTTATGCCAGAAATGTTGAGTCATCTCTCAAAACAAATTACATAAGCAATTCTTTCAACACTGAAATGTAGGTTTATTCAAGACTCCCAAACATATTACTCTTATTCTCTAGCGCTGGGTCCCTAGGTTAGACAAAGAAATTTGACTTTTAAGAGGGTCAAAAGCACTTTCCAGATATCAATGTCTTACTACTTTCAAACCACTAGGTCATCTGATGTTTGCAACATCATGTACTTATTCATGTGAAATGCTGATGGTTTCCAGAAAATATAACAATGTTGCCAGACAAGGCTAAGTCTTTCCATTAGATTCACTTTGGGTCTAAATTCACATGTTAGATTTCTCACCAGTCACCAAGTAGGGACTTACAGGATACCATAAAAAATGGGGGAAATATGTAAAGTAAATGCTCTTCTGGAGAAACAAGCAGGGCAGCTACCAAAAGAAGGAATGGGAAGAATGGAAATACTGGAAATAGCACTCTGATGCTTTCTTTATATTTTCTGGTATAGCTGATGAGTAGGTAGGTAAATAACTTGTTTAATTCATAGTTAAAACTAATGTGCACTCTTACTACCTGCCTGTAGCTGGAGTCTTGGGGATTTCAATGAGTTTGAAAGTTATTTTCAATATTTCATTGGCTTCATGTGTCAAAAGTAGGTTTCTGTTTTGCTCTGAGAGCACAAAACAATAGTTAGAAGCCACAGAGTTTTTGCCACTAGAACAAAAGTAACAACAACAAAAACACCCCCAAGGAAACAGATGTCTACCATCCAAAGAGAGAAAGGGTTGACTCACAAGATTTCGAGGCTGAATAGCCATTTGTGTCCTTTTCATTGGTCAGCTGGAATGGAATTTGGATATTAATTGTGTGGCAGGACTAAGGAGATCTTTAAAATTCCTCCCAATTTTTGAAATCTTTTGCCAGAAAAATGCTGGGGACAATAAAGAGATCATATTAAGGACTTAAGCCTGAAGAAGGTGGCTAAAATAACTCAATATGCTTTATATGTCTTAGCTAAGTGATGAATTAGAGAGATGCAATAACTCCTGACTGCCATCTGAAGGGTAAAAAGAAGGGTAGGATTATATATAGTGCCAAGTGGAAATATAATGAGAAATAATACCACAAAATTTACTAAAGGAATCTGTAGGATCTGAATTAGAAACATTTTTTCAAATTAGAGCTTCACAATCTAATGTGTTTTGGCACTATCTCCCAAGGGCAGCCAGAGAAGCCCCTTTGAACAGCTCTGCATAGTCTTGGTTAGAACGATTTGATCATCATGCCCCTTGGAAAATAAAAAAACCTTTTCTGGAAGACAGGGAGGGAAGGATTGTACAATTTTTTTCAACATAACTTATTCAGATGTGAGGATTTCTCCTTAGGTTTTCTCCCTGATAGACTATGTCTTCTGTAAACAGGCTGCTGGCGGACCCAGGCTTACTTGTGCCTATGAAGGCTGCATATTAAGAACCATCAGCTGGGAATGTCTGAAATGGGGCTCCAAGCTTGCTCTCCTGTAGGTAGGAGGGCAGCTACCTCTTGGGAGAGTCTTCTGCCATCTTTCCTATTGGGGAATGGTTTTGGGGAAACCCAGGCAGCTCTGCAAATTTTCTCCCCCACCCTTTCCTCTAAGCTAGGACTTCAGACTTCTGTCTGGTGACCATCACTGTAGCAGATGGCGAGGGAAGGGAAGCAAACATTTCCTTCTCATGGTTGGGCTTTGGTGCTTTCTGAATATTGCTGCCTGCTTCCCTTACCTTCTCCTACTTCTCCTACGACTGAATCTGCTCCTCCCTCCTCAGGCAAGTTCACCCTGCATCCTTACTTCCTTTACTGCAATTAGAAATGCCACCCCTTCACTTTCCTTTAAAAGAAGGAGGTGGCAATTTACAATATAAAGCAACAGCAGGAGCCAATAACTGCAAATCTGAGTCAGAGCCCTCCATCTTTCTGGAGGGCTCTTCCCTCTTTGTTATGACAGCCTAGTTGTATATCCTCAGGCAAATCACTGAAATTCTCTAAAGCTCAGATTTTTCATTTGTAATTGAGGAGGTCCTACGTTCCTCACGGCTGCCATCGGAATTGAGAAAAATTGACATGCATGGAGACATTCTATAGTAGAGTCCAAGAGGCCACAGCAGAAAACCTGCCCTGCCTTTGTTTGAACTGGGCCAAAATCTTTGGACTGGGCTAAGGGACAATGTTTTAAGGAATTGCTTGAGTAGTCAGCAGAAGAATGGACATTCTGATCATAAGACTGATAGTTAGGGACTTTCTGAAGATAAAATCAGCAGTCAATCAATAGTTAGGGACTTTCTGAAGATAAAATCAACAATGCCCAAATCTGCACTGTTGTCAGGTTCTTTTTGTTTTTTGTTTTTGTTTTTTTTTTATTAACATATAATGTGTTATTTGGCCCAGGGGTACAGGTCTGTGAATCATCAGGCTTACATATTTCACAGCACTCACCATAGCACACATCCTCCCCAATGTCCATAAACCAGCCACCTTATCCCTCCCCCCTACCCCCCAGCAACCCTCAGTTTGGTGAGATTAAGAGTCTCTTATGGTTTGTCTTCCTCCTGATCCCATCTTGTTTCATTTTTTCCTTCCGTATCCCCCACAACCCCTGCCCTGCCTCTCAAATTCCTCATATCAGAGAGATCATATGATAATTGTCTTTCTCTGATTGACTTATTTCGCTTAGCATGATGCCCTCTAGTTCCACCCATGTCGTTGCAAATGGCAAGATTTCTTTTCTTTTGATTCTGTTGCCAGTTTTTATAAACAAAGCTTTATTAGAACACAGCCACACTCATTGTCTATATCTGCTTTTGTACTACAATGGCAGAGCTGAGTAGTTGTCATAGAGAACAGATAGCCACAATGTCTAAATTATTTGCTATCTGATCCTTTATAGAAAAAAAAAGCTGACCACTGTTATTGATGGAAGGGCCTTCCTCATGTCTAAGCCTCTGGCTATCATGGATGTGTAGATGATACACATGGATCTCTCCTTTTGGAGGAGAAAAGGAAAACTAAACTAACTAAACTAAACTAAAGAATTTGCTATACAGCCAAAGGTCATTTGTAAGTCAGAGTATTTTAAATCTTCAGCAACCCCTTGTGGGGTGACTTTCCCCAATATCTCTTGGCATATTATCTGAATTTCCATGTTCATAGTCAGTACCCACAATTTATAATAAAGTAACCTTCAGTAAAAATTATGAAGCTTTCATAAAAATTATGAAATCATTCAGCTCTTAGAGATTAGCTTCCTGTAGAGCACCTTTTACTTTGGGTACTGTGGGAGAGAGATTCAAAGTCAACAGAAAAGCGAATTCATGTCTTTAAAGAGCTTTTATATATGCTTTTATATATAACAATTCAAACTGCCTGGTTAGTCAGCATAGTGACAATTAACTCATGGGGCTAATCATTTAAAAGGTTATTACATAAAATAATAAATTACTTTAAAATTATTAGGGAAATTAAAGTAAGACAAATTATCAATAGAAGTGTAAAAATTGTGCACTGAAGACCACAAAACATTGTTGAAAGAAATGAAAGAAGATCTGAATGAATGAAAAAGATATCCCATATTCATGGATCAGAAGACTTAATATTGTTAAAATGGTGATACTTTCCAAACTGATCTACTGATTCAAGATAATCTCTACCAAAATCTTAGCTGCCTTTTTATTTTCTAGAAGTTGACAAGGTGATCCTAAAACCCATATGGAATCTCAAGGAACTCAGAATAGCAGAAACTATCTTGAAAAAAATGAAAGGATTCACACTTCCTAATTTTGAAACTTACTACAGAATGGGAGAAAATACTTGGTAAATCATGTATTTGATAAGATATTTGTATCTAGAATATATAAAGAACTATTAAAACTCAATAACAGAAAAGACAAGGCAATTAATAAGTGGACAAAGTATTTGAATAGACAGTTCTCCAAAGAAGATATATGAAGGGCTAATTAGCACATGAAGGGATGATCAGCATAATTATTAACTGCAAAAATGCAAATTCAAACAATGATGAGATACCATTTCATATTGACTAGCATGGTTATAATAAAAAAGATAATAGCAGGTGTGATAAAGATGTGTAGGACATTGCTGGTGGGAATGTTATATCATGTAGCCTCTTTAGAAAACAGTGTGTTGGTTCTCAACATGGTAACCATACCATATGATCTATTATGCCAATCCTGGTATACACCTAAGAGAAATGAAAACATATGTCTACACAAAAACTTGTATGTGAATGATTACACATGCACTATTCATAACGACCAAGAAAGGAAATTAACCCAAACGTCCATCAATTGGTAAATGGGTAAATAAAATGTAGTATATTCATACAATAGAATGTTATTCAGATATAAAAATGAATGTGTTACCGATATATACCATAACACAGATGAACCTTGAAACATCAGGCTAAGTGAAAAAGAACAGTTATAAAAGGCCACATCTTGTGTACTTTCATATGTCTATCAAATATCCAAATTAAGGAAATTGATAGATACAGAAAGCAGATTAATTGTTGCTAGGGGCTGGAGGGAGGGAAGGATGATGGAATGACTGTTAATGTATTTCTTTTTGGAATGATGAAATGTTCTAAACAGACTGTGGGTGATGGTTGTACAACTCTGAAATACTGAGACCACTTTAAAAATACTTCGAATGGGTGAATTTTTGGTGTGTGAATTACAGTTCAATGAAGTTATTAAAATAAAAGAAAGAAAGAATGAGACCATGGTGGTACTTAATAAATATTTATTTCATGACTCTTCGAAAGAAGCAAGCTTCAACAGATGAGTTATATAGGAAAATAAATATTCCGAAAATGCTCTATTGATATGAATTGTCATAGGACACTGTGAAATGCCTCTTTCTGGAGGACTTTTTCAAACAGGAAAAGTTTTTATCTGCGTGAGGTAGTTTTGGTGTTATCTTCTTGAGAAGGGGAAGAAGGATTATGTAGCTTCAGTCCTTAAGCTCCTCTTTGAGTTTGCCCTTTACCAATGTCCACGTGTAATTTTATAAATAAACATTGGTTCAATAAGAAAATTTCCCCTTAAATTTCTCTGATATTCCTTTACTGGATTCCATTGCAGAGGTGCAATGCTCTCTAGTGAGTTCTGCCATGCCAGGATGCTCTCTAGGGAAGTACCAAACTTTCTCTATTCTAGTTTGGTAGGTTGGTATCAAAAGACTGAAAACGGGCTGAATCTTTCCTGCTTCTGAAATATTTACACATGGAAGGAAGGAATTAGTAACTTGTTATTATTAGCCACTTGACATTAATTCTGAATCAAAGTCTGGGGAGAAGCCATGTGAAGAGCTAAGACCTTGTTAATGATCCTGCAATGCGTTCCTTCCTCTGGAGTATTGACTCAGTTACCAAATAAATAAACGTGATCTTTCCAAGTCACTCACTGTACCCCAGAGACACCCCTCCTCTCCTTGCAGGTCTTCAATACTACTCTTGGAGTTTGTTAATAAAGATAATCTTGCTGTGAGTTAACTAATGATCAGTTATATTATCATCTCCCCATAGCGCAGATTACAATACTCTGATCCTGCTGCTATTTAGATTGTCAAAGAATATTATTCTCAAGGAAAAGTGAACTTCCTTAGCTCAAAGTAACAAGATCCTTTTATAAGGATGAGGTCATTTTCTGGGCAAGATGCAAATGCTAACCTATGTGCTTCAGTAACCTACCATGACCTCATGTTCAATGCCTTAAAGAGTAATTCAAAGGAAGTCTACGATCTTCACTACCAGTGTAGTAGCCTTGACATTGTGGTCACAGTGTAAGAGCTATATAAATTCAGGAGAGAAATATTTATTTAAACTCTCTGGCAATGATACTCTTATTTTCTTTTGTTATTGAATAATTGAAATGGTATCAAATAGCAAAGTTTCAATTATTCATCAAGTTATTTCATTTACTATACAAATGTCTGTAGGCAAATAAATGACACTGGAATTAAAAACTGGCAACATCTCATAGGTTTGCTTATCAGGTCATCTCTACTTGAATCCTCAAATATGAAAGCTTAGTACAAATTGTCCATCAGCGCTTGTAGAGGGAGTTTGATATTTGTATTGGTTTCTATTTCTCCCGTGACAAATTACCACAGATTTAGCACTTAAAGCGACATCTATTTATTATCTTACAGTTCTGTAGGTCAGAAGTCCCAGTACAGTTTAGTTTAGCTGGGTCCTCTGCTTAGAATATTGTAAATCAGAGATCAACATGAAGGCAGAATTATACTCTTTTCTGGAGGCTCTGGAGATGAAGCCACATCTGAGTTCATTTCACTAATGGCTGAATTCAGTTCCATGTGGTGTGGGACTGAGGTCTCTTATTTTCTCGCTGTCAGCCAAGGTTTTTGCTCCTGGCAGGTCTTTTCTCCAAGAGGCTGCCCACATCGCTTCTTGTGCATTCCATGTGGTACCCTTCCAACAACAATGGAGGAGTTCCTTCCATGCTTCAGATCTCCTTGACTTCCCCTCTGCTGCCTCTTTCCTGCCTCCAACTAAAAAAGTTCTCTGCTTTTAGGTGCTGGTGCAATTAGATAGGTCCACCCAAATAATCCTCCCCATTTAAAAGTTTGAAATCTTGGTTATATCTGCAGGTTTCTTTTGCCATGAATTAAAGCTTATTTACAGGTTCTGGGGATTAAGGCATGGATATTTTATGGGGCTGTTATTCTGCCTATCATAGTATTGAATACAAGACAGAGAGTCTCATAATCCAAAAGCTTGGTAATTTTTTTTTGTCCTAAAAGAATAAAATGAACAAAATGATACAGGAATACCCTGTTAGGTGCTAATCATGAGTACAGACAGTACAACTCATCTTTCCAATTTCAGAGCATCTATTTTTCTGGAATATTGTGCTTTGCAGTTTGTCCCTGAAGTTTGTAGCTTTTTAATCCTTTCTTCCATTCTAGGATTGCAACTATGCAGTATATAGTCTGATCATGCTAGAACAGCCAAAATAAAGATGCATTATATATATATATATATAAAATGCATTTTTTTCTTGCAGATCTATACAATATACTTATCTGGACTCTCCCAGATTCTGGCTCCCTGCCAACCCTTTCTGTTTGTAACCCCCATAAACTGTGTAGAGTGTGCAGCTGGACCATGAAATTCTGCTGCTATCATATTCTTTATGACATTGTCATTGTGTCTCACACTGACAGTCCCTGGAAACCAATGCTATGAATTTGGTCCCTTCAAAAAGACTAAGCCTCCACATTCCTTCTCCATTTGTGTCATTCAATCCTCCACTGACATCTTCAAACCTTTCCTACTATTACATGGGAAGATATTTATCTGAAGATGTCACCTCAATGTAAATGTTACAGCTGCCAAGAACTATGAAAAGTCTGAGATCTTATCCTATTTGCAAGCTAGTAAGTTAGCCTGTTACAGTTTTATGGATGCTTGTAGAAGATATGAGACTCCTGGGTCAGAGACAAAGATGTTATTACTCATGGTACAGCAGGAAGCATGAACTTCATGTTTATAATATTTCCTTTGCACCTGAGACCCATGGGTGTGATGTTGAGGAGTGGGTTTGGCTCATAGCTGAGAAGCCCTGAACATTTAAAGGTAGCTTAGGGACTTGACTTTTAAGGGGGCTTGAAGGGGGCTTCTAGCAAACCTGCCCAACCTTTGTCTGGAGCCCTGTGCTCCAGAGGGAAACTATGTCTAAGGCAGTTTACAAGTGTCATTCAAAAGACAGAGCTGGAAAAAAGCTGCCAGTCATCTGATCATAAGGAATGCAAAATGTAAGAGACCCATGGAGAATTGTTTTCCAACAACTGCTTCCTGTTTAAAAGGGGTCCCTTTGCAGGTAAGTGTTCCTTTCTAATATAAACTAGACTAGCTTTGCCTAGGTTTAGAAAATAAATTAGAGCCACTTCTAATGATCTAAGTCATATACATACTTTATAATTATTTATTTATTGAAAATAAATTGTAGAAATACACACATCTATACAAATAAACACTTTCCAAGAGATTACTTAAAAAAAAAGCAACGAACTAATTATTTCTGACATTTACTAAGCAGAACAAATGAATCAACATACCTATTAAAAGACTAAGTGAGAAAAAAAAAAGATTAAGTGAGATGTGGGTTAGAGAACTGCGCTCACATATTTAAAAAAGGGTTTCTCTGGGAAAAATAAATACCACTTTAAGACAGCTTTCCCAGAGTTTGTTTTTCAAACACAGATTCCAGTAGCTCATCCTTAATAAAAACAACTCATGGCCAAATAATTTGGGGGCATGTACCTTTCTCCAGTGAGAATCCCAATGCAGGTCAGCATATTAAACATCCTGAGAAGTCCCAATATGAGGAAACTGGTTTTATTTTGTTTAATTCAATATTATTCTAATTGATTTGATAATGAACTCATGTGTATGAGTGTGTGTGTGTTCAACACTTGTGCCTTCAGCAGAGCACACTCAAGATGTTATCAACTTAAGGTGATCAAGATTTACCAGGTCGCTCTTTTCTCATTTACCCAGGCTATTTAAAGTCTTAGAACGTATGTTTGAATTTGATTTATTCTGCACATCGCACATTTAAACACAATATTTTTATTGGGCTTGATTATCTGGAAATGTCGTTAGCTTATTCTCAATGTCCTTCTGCTTTCTCTGACCTATTTATAAGGTGAATTCCTGAAGTTTAATTTTCATATTGATGAGGAAATATGCTTAATGTTACGGGAGAGATTACAAAGAATTTGAAAGCCAAGTAGGGAAAATCTACTCACATCAATGAATTTGTTTCTCAAATTTTGACAAAGTAGTCCAGAAGTAAAACTGTAAAAGGTAAACATGATATTATCCCAATGCTCTTTTATTATAGGTATATGTAAGAAGCAATGACTTATTGTAAAAATTAGAGTGGTGTAAATGGAACTATCATTCAAATGAAGTACTGAAAAATAGTTAATATTGACTTTGTGTAGATACATCAAACTACTTAATAGGTCACAATGAAGATAAGTATCCATGTGTACCCATTGCGTTCTAAAATATATTTTAAAAACCTACCAATTACTATAAATTCATCTGATTTTAATATAAATGTATTTATATCATTTGATGATCTTTCCACATCGTTAACCTCAGTTTTAAATAGCTTGATTTTTCCCTGTTCAGTAGAAGATGAAACGCACATCAGGACACTGAATGATAGGAGGCAAGAGCAATTTTTATAAATGCAGAATTTCTAATAAGTGATGATGATTTCTTTTTATATATTTATTTCTCATCTTTTTGAAAGATAATATTTATTGATGTTTTTAATTATACATTATTGATATATTGATGTAGTTCTATAATATTGATGTATTAATTATACATTAAAATTAATCCATTTTAATGTATAATTTTGACAGATGTCTATAGCTAAATAAGCATCACCATAAGTAAAATATGAAATATTTTTATCAGCCCTAAAAACTTTCCTGTGATCCTTTAGTTTTTCTGTTCCTTTGTCTGGCCCCTGACAACTAAAGAGCTTTTCATTACTATAGTTGTGTCCTCATCATATAGTATATAGTTCTCTGTGTCTGGCTTCTTTCACTTGTAAAATTCATTTGAGAATTGTCTATGCTTTGAGTATATGTAGTGCCTTTCTTTTCATGACTGAGTAGTATTCCCTTAAATGGCTCTGCCCATTTGTGTGTTCATGAACCACTTGAGGCACCTTGGGTTTGTTTTCAGTTTGGGGCTATTATGAATAAAACTGCTATGAACCTTCAGATTCAAGTCTTTGCATGACATTTATTTTCATTTCTCTTAAGTAAATATCTAAGCGTGGGATTTCTGGGTAGTATGGTAAATGTATTTTAGCATATGGAAAGCAACCAAACTTTTTTGCGAAGTGGCTAAAGCAATTTTTAATTCATTTATACATTGAAGCAATGTATGAGAGGTCAGTTAATCCATATCTTCTCCCACACTTGGTAGAGTTCCTCTTTTTAATTCTAGCCAATTTAGTAGATCTGTCACAATACTTACATTTCCTGAATGACTAATGATTTTGAGTACTTGTTTATGTGCTTTTGTGCCATTTGTCTATCTTTTTTTTTTTAAGATTTTATTTATTTATTTGACAGAGAGTGTATGCACAAGCAAGGGGAGTGGCAGGCAGAGGGAGAGGGAGAAGCAGGCTCCCCGCTGAGTAGGGAGTCCATTGTGGGGCTAATCCCAGGACTCTGGGATCAGGACCTGAGCCAAAGACAGATGCCTAACCGACTGAGCCCCCCCAAGGCACCCCATTTCTATATCTTTTTTAAACAAGTGCTTACATCTTTTGCCTAGTTTTTTTGAGTTGTTTGACTTAGTATTAAATTACGAATTCTTTGGATGTTTTGGATAGAATTCTTCTATCAGATATAGCTTTTGAAAATATTTCCTCCAAGTCTGTGTCTTGTCTTTTTATTTTCTTAACACTATCTTTTGAAAAGCGATTTTTTCCCCTAAATATCATGAAGTCAAATTAACATATTTTTTCTTACAGTTTGTGTTTTTTGTGTCCTGTGAAATCTTTGCTTAGCCCAAGGTCACAAAGATTTCCTTCTGTGGTTTATTGCAGTTCATATAGACTTATGAATCACTTTGAGTTAATTTTTGTATATGGTGTGAAGGAAAAGATTTTTTGGCGTATGGATATCCAATTGTAGCACTATTTGTTGAAAAGTGTGTCATTTCCTTATTGAATCACCTTGCCGTTTATGTGGAAAGGCAATTGGCTGTATATACTGTCTATTTCTGGACTCTCTGTACTGTTCAGCGTTTCTATATGTCTATCCTTACACCTACACCAACTTGATCACTGTAGATTTATATCACCTTTTGGAATGAATCTACCTCAATAATATTAAGTCTCTCAATCCACTAACTTGAGGTACTCTTCTTCAATCTAATTTTTCTTTGATTTCTCTCAGGATTGTTTGGTAGTTTTCAGTGTATAGATCTTACATAAATTATGTTAAATTTATCCTCAAATCTTCCAGTTTTAATGGTAGTATAGTGGTGTTATTTTTTTTTCTTTTGAAAAATCAATTTCCAATTGTCTGTTGTTCATACATAGACATATAATTGATGTTTCCATCCTAACCTTTTCTCTCGTAACCTTGCTAAAACCATTTCTTAGCTTTCTTAGATTCCTTAGAATTTTCTACATTGATGATCATGTTAGAAAATAAAAAAATTTTATTTTTTTTCTTTCCTATCTGTATGTATTTTATTTTATTTTTCTTCCCTTATGCACCGACACCAGTACAAGGTTCAGTAGGAGTAGTAGAGGAGTGTAGTGTAGTGTAGGAGTAGGAGTGGTAGGGGAAGATATCTTTGTCTTATTCTCAATCTTAGGAGGAAATCATTCCATTTTTCACCATTAATTGTGATAGTAATCGTAGATTTTTTTAATACATTTTTTATCAAGTTGAAGAAGTTTGAAGAAGTTTCTTTCTTTTGGTAGATCACTGAGAGTTTTTATTATGAGTAGTTGTTGACATTTTTCAAATATATTTTCTACATCTATTGCAATAATCATTCAGTTTTTCTTTTTTCTTTTTGCTTCTTAATATGGTGAATTACACTGATTTTTGAATGTTGCATTCCTGTGATAAATCCCACTTGGTCACAATGCATTGTCTTTTAAAATATGGCTGGATTATATTTGCTAATATTTTGTTAAGACTTTTTGCCCCTATGTTTATAAAAGGTCTTCAGCTGTAGTTTTCTTATATTTTTTGACTTGGGATTAGAATAATTCTGTTTTTTCTCTTCTATTTTGTGGATGCATTGTTGTTATATTTTCCTTACATGTTTGGTTGAATCTACCAATAAGACCACTGAAGCCTAGGATGGTTTTTAAGCCATGAATTCAGTTTCTTCAGTAGATATCGGTCTTTAAGGTTATTTCTCATTGAGTGAACTTTTTGTTTTGTTTGTTTTTTGTTTTTGTCTTTCATGGAATTTTTCCATTTTACCTAAGCTGCCAAATTAAATGGTATAAATATATTTATAATATTTTCTTACTATTTTTTTTACTGCGTATTGAATCAGTATTCTTTTATTCCTGATACTGGTAATTCATGTCCTCTTTTTTTTCCAGATAATCAGTTTGTGGTTATATTGATTTTTCTCTATTGTTTATTCAATTTCTATTTTGTAGTCCCCATTCTCGTTATTTCCTTCCTTCTGCTAACTATGAGTTTAATTTCTTAGATAATTACTTTTAGATTGTTTTCTTAATGCAAGTATTTAAAGCTATAAATTTCCCTCTAAGCACAATTTTTGCTGCAACCTACAAATATTGATATGTTATATTTACATTATCATTTAGTTTAAAATATTTTCTCATTTCCTTTGTAATTTTCTTGGACTTATGGCTTATTTAAAAGTATGTCATTAAATTTTCAAAAAGTTAGGGATTTTGCGAATACCTTTTTTTTTAAAAAAAAAAGATTTTTAGTTTAATGCTGTCATGGTCAAAGAACATATTTTGAATGATTTCAGTCTATTTAAATTTATTGAGACATGATGTATGGTCTGTCTTGGTGAATGTTCCATATGGAGTTGAAAAGAATATGTATGCTTCTGTTTTGGGGTGGAGTGCTCTATAAATGTCAATTTGTTCAAGTTGATTGATAGTGTTGTTCCTCAGGTCTTCAATATTTTAACGATTTTTCTCTCTACTTATTTTTTCAATTGCTGAAAAGATATTATTGACATATCTAACAATAATTTTGGATTTATCTGTATCTCCCTTCAGTTCCACCAATATTGGCTTCATATATTTTGAAAGTCTGTTATCAAGTACATACACCTTTAGGACTGTGATGAATTGACTTCCTTATCATGATGAAATGCCCCTTTTAATCCCTGGTAATGTTCCTTATTCTGACATCTAGTCTTCCAGTGTTAATGTAGCCGCTTTGGCTTTCTTCTACTTTTCATAATATATCTTTTCTTATTCTTTTACCTTTAATTTATCTGAGACTTTATATTTAAAATTGTTTTTCTAGAGACAACATATGGCTGGGTTTTGCATTTTTATTAAATCTGACAATTTGTTTGTTAATTAGTCTTTAGACCACTTATCTTAAATGTAATTATTGATGTGTTTGGGGTTAAATCTACCATCTTGCCAATTGTTATCTATTTGTCTCATCTTTTTTTTCCTCTTGCTTTTTCCTGCTTTCTCTTAGATTAATTTTTCATCTTACTGCTTTCTGTTTTTGTCCCAGGCATTCTGGAGTTTAACCTTATGAATGTACACATCAGTATTCAGGAAACAATTTAAGTGGCTATATCTGCAGATCTCTGGAGATGTTTCTGTGCAGCTCCCTCTTGTCTACTATCCTGTCCTGCAAATTTTAGATACTTTGACTTCTCCCAACTACAAACCCTATTTTTCAACTCCAGGAGACCTTCTATTTCTTTTTGTTTTCTGCCTCACTGCTTTTGGTCCTAGAAACTGACCTCAGGTGGTAAAATAGGGTAATTGTAGGATTTACCTCAATTTCTGCTTTCTCTCAAGAACTCCTGACATTCCATCCCCTTTTTTTCACTGTCTGGAAACATTTGCTTTCTATATTTGTCTGGTTTTCCAGTTGTGTACAGCAAGTGGCAATTCCCATGGCAGTTAATCCTTCATAAATGGAAGATTTGCTGATGCTTTTTTTATTCTGTAGATATAGACGTTGTCCACATAAATTATTAGTACCATTTGTATGTATATGAAAGATGTCCACCTTGGAAATTAGTCCCCACAGTGGAAAATTAGTCCCCACAGTGGAAAATGTTTCTCTCTTCCCTTCCCAAACTTCACTCTCCAAACCTTAATTATTTCTCATGAAAGAATTTTCAGAGTATAAAGTTGAATCTATATTTTTCTTATCTGGAACTGTTTAAGGAACTAGAAAAAAGTTTTCTGAAACCTCATTAATTTATTTTTGGTTTTAGTGTCTTAAAAGGATTTTAATTCTATGTTCTCACTAACTTTAGAGATTTTAAAACCATTTTTTTTTCCATTCACGAAACGTAGTTAAAAAACCAAAAGTGCTCACTTGGTCCTTTACTGAGATTGGAAAATTCATAAAACAGAGTGGAGTATATAATGGGGAAAATTGTTGAGTCATCAAAGTCATCATTTGATATAAACAGCTTACTCTTTTCCTTGGCCTTGAAAATGTTGAAACTGTGATATGTTTTGTGAAGAAAGAGAAGTGGCAATCCAAACAGCACAGGGACAGGAAAATCTAGAGAAATCTAAAACAGATAAGAGGGTTTGCTCTCATCTGCAGTACAGGACAGAAACCATGGATGAATCAACAGGCCATAGGACACCCTGTGCCCCTGGAGTCAATAGCTAACACCACCAAGACCACAGGGAGGAGTGAAGATGTTGCCAGTCTTCTCAGACTGTTGCAACTCAACCCTCCGTAGACCAGGTTTGTGTAGGCTTCTAAATATCTGTTCTCTGAGGTCAGAAGAAGGAAGGTGAAGAAAATTGAATTCCCTTTCCTTTTCACTCAGTGGGGAGATTCTCACTGATGGGGAAAAAAAGTAGTTTCCCACAGGGCAATACAAGCTCAACAGGTTGGACAAAGCATTTTCTCTGGAAAAATAACCAACTGGTATAATCGAATTCCTTCCTTGAAGAGTATAAGTAGCTTTTTCAAAGTTGCTTTCACAATGACTTGCACTTTATAAATCAAAATTTGTAGTTTTGCTTGAGGAAATAAGCTGCTTAAGCAGGCCCATTTTAGAAAGCCTTTTCTGAGACTCTCTTTTCCCTCAATCATTTCAAGTATGAAACCTAGTGATTTGGGCATCACGGGTATTTATTGAATTTCTTTTCATACTGTACTGTAAGGAATGAGAGTAATTGTGTTCATTTTTCTGTTTATACGAGGTGATAAACTATTCTCATTTCAACATCTCACAGAGATGCACTTAGATTGCCCTCAGGCATTGTGGTGTAGAGCTGTACCAGCTTCCCTGCTAAAACCTTACATTTAGGCTTTCTCTTCCATCACTGGAGAACCAAAGAGTCTTCGGAGCTGTTGCCAAGGAGTTAGTTACTTCTAACCAAATGAGAAAAAAATGTGGGAGACTATCTTTGGAAATGGAAAGTGAACATAGTCAAATGCCTGGTCACCCCATTCAGTTTAACTAGTTAAATACATGTTGTATGAACTTCTATGTGACATGCAGTATTGTTTGAGGTCGGGGACACAAAGATGAATAAAAGAAAACTCCTACTCTTATGGTGCTTATTCTCCATTCACATGGTAGTCAGATAATATCAATACAGTGGGCTATGTGCCGGGATACCGGTCAAGGGAGTGGCAAAAGCATGGGGGAGAGGCATGGGGGACAGAGCAAGGAGATGCTCCAGACAGCTACACAGTATCCATAAAAAGAATTCTCATATCCTTTGATATCACTGCAACCAGGTGAAAGCTGTGAAATTCAGAAGTAGAATGTATCACTTATTTCTGCAAGCCTCCAGTGTTAAGAACTGTGGTGTTTAAAGAAGGCAGGGAGTGATGGATTTGCTGTGGCACTATTACTGCAGAGAAAAAAGTAGACAAGTATCAGTTTTATGGGAGAGTCTCTGAAGGATATTGGGCAAAATATTTACAAACCAAGACTTTATGTTTTTGTTTCTATTTAACAAATTTACATTTCCTTTACCTATATCTCTCTCCCATCTGTTACCTCTGGCAACCACCAGTCTGTCGTCTGTATCTAGGAGCTTGGTTTTTCTTGCATTCCACAGATAAGAGAGATCATGTGGTATTTGTATTTCTCTGTCTGACTTATTTCACTTAGCATCATACCCTTGAGGTCTACCAATATTGTGGCAAATGGCAAAATTTCTTTCTTTTTGCTGTTGAATAAAATTCCATTATAAATATATAATATTATAGATATACATATCTCTCACAACTTCTTTATCTATTCATTCATCAATGGGCACGTAGATTGTTTCCACTTTTTAGCTCTTGTAAATAATACTGCAAAAAACATGGAAGTGAATGTATCTTTTCAAGTGTTTTTGTTTTTTTCCAGATAATTGTTCAAAGTGGAATTGCTGCATCATATCATAGTTATATTTTTAATTTTTTGAGGAAACTTTATAGTGTCTGCACCAATTTACATTCTCACCAACAGTGTACAAGGGCTTCCTTTTGTCCACATCTTTGCCAACCCTTGTTATTTCGTATCTTTTTTTTATCATAGGCATTCTAACAGGTATGAGGTGATATCCCATTGTGGTTTTGATTTGCATTTCTTTGATGATTAATGACGAACATTTTTTCATGTACCTGGTGGCCTTCTGAATATCTTCTTTGAAAAAGTCTTCTGTCCTTTTTAAAAATCTAATTGTTTGTTGTTGTTGTTTTGTTGTTTTGCTATTAAGTTTGCTATTTTGGACATTTGCCCCTTATCAGATATATGACATACAAATATTTTCTTCCATTCAGTATGTTAGTTTTTCATTTTGTTGATGGTTTTCTTTGCTGTGCAAAGGTTTTGTTTTGATGTGGTCCCACTTGTTGATTTTGCTTTTGTTGTTTTGCTTTTGGTGTCAGATTTTTAAAAATCATTGTGAAGACTGATACCAAGGAGGTTACTGCCTGTGCTTTCTTCTCGTTTCATGGCTTCAGGTACATTTAAGTCTTTAATACGTTTGGGTTAATTTTTGTGTGTGGTGCAAGATGGTGATGCCTCCAGGTTTATTCTTCTTTCTCAAGATCGCTTTGGCTATTCAGGTCTTTTTTTTTTTTTTTGTGGTTCTATACAAATTTTAGAATTATTTGTTCTTGGAAAAATGTTTTTGGAAATTTGATAGGGATTGCATTGAATCTGCAGTTCGCTTTGGGTAGTATGAACATTTTAGCAACATTGTTTCTTCCAATCCATGAGCGTTTAAAAAGAGTTATAATCATATTCTTCCTTTAAAGTTATAAAACTACTATTAATTATTTGGTTGTAATACAAACATACTTGAACATGTTCCCTTCATTTTTATAACAAATGTAATGAATGGTTCTACTTCTCAATCACATTACAACTGATTTTATCAAGTTATTGGTGACAATAGAGAACTTTCTTCTGATAAAAACACCCAAGAGATTTTACACAGTAGTAAAATAAGTTTGAGCAGTCACATTTACAAGTGACTCTCCTCAAGGCCTGGGATCCATAGCAATTTTTGTCATTTTTCTTAAAAAAAAAAAAAAAAGAAAAGAAAAGCAGCTGAATCTGATGTACTTTTACCTCGGCAGGGCAGCTGGGCTACCTTGGGAGGGAGTCTAGCTGACCACTCTAAAACGGTTTTGCTCTGCTCTCCTGGTTTTCATATTGACATTAACTCTCTTTGGAGGGATGGAAGATGTCATTTGAGTTAGTTTTTTTTTTTTTCAGGTATGACACGATTCATTACGTAGAGGAATTTATAAGCTATAGCGCTGTATGTTAATTTGTGGATACACAGATCTTGGGATTAAGCACTCCCCGAATGTCAATAATCACTCTACTACTTAGGACAATTTGGTTTTTCAGCATCAAGTCACCAGTTGTTTGAATTTTAGATGGTCTTTTTGAGTTTGTTTCCTCACATTTGAGGTTCCCCGAGGAGTGAGCGGCCACATCAACTCTGCGCATGCGGGAAACAGTGCTTGCGCACGAGGGATACACTCAACTCAAATCACAGGTGTGGACCGCATGTCAAATGCGCATGAGTGGAGCATTGCGGGTCAAGGAAGTAAATCCCAGAGAAACGTCAAATGGAGAGCTTGGGTGATCTGGATAATCTTGCAGATTAATCTAGAAATTCATGCGGTTGGTAAATATTTTCTCCAGTGTTTTCAGGCCTGATGTTGTTATTGAAATGCTGATCATGCACCAAATGTACACACAGTTTTCTACCAAGGCGGGTGAATTGCTGACACAAGGCTTTACTGTTCTTTTAAGTCTTTTGTGTTCTTTTAGTCTCAGTAGGACATCTTTTAGGTCTCAGACTGTGGGCCAGGGCTTGTCTGAATTCTTCCTATTGGGAAATAATAATTACAAAAACAGTAAAAGTGGCTGGTAGGGAAAGAGAGGTTTTTCCAGAGAGTGCTCTGTGATGTGTACATAACAATGTCCAAACCTCCAAAATGGGACATCAATTTGGAATTTAGTTCCTTGATGTAGGGCGTTCTTCCTCTTTAAATTGCCTACAAGGTCAACTGGAAACAACTCGCTCCGGCACGTGAATTTTGGCATTCCCACAGATGCTCAGCTACCTTGTACCGTGTGGCATTATGGAAATCTAATGTGCGAGCCAGCAGTCACTTGCACCTTCCAAAAGTTAATGCCTTTAGTAGGAGCTGTTTTGCTATTAGAGATGGCTTTAAGTTATGGGACCAGACTCCGCACACCAGTGTCTAATCTATCTTGCAGTTAGGTTTATAGCAACGAGATGGTACTGCCTAGCTATATATGCTAAATTCCTTGCATAGGTGGTGTTACAGTTCTACTCTAAATAAAGCAATCAATCAATATTTCTTCTCTGCTTACACTCCAATCTTCAGAACTGCTTGTTACGCTAGCTAGATGGATTTACTTAGAGCAGTGAAAGACATTCAGCAAGTCCATCCAATTTCTTGATTTATTTGCTATTGATGCATAAAATAAGCTTGTCTGTGAAATAGCCAGGTTGAAATTGCTGTTCTCATGCATTTTCATTGTTATTATTTGGTTAGATTGACTCTTGAGGGTCAAATTAAAACTCATTCATCCAGAGCTACATGAGTGACAATAGATAGCTTCTTCAGTTAAAATCAGTACTAGTCCTGTATTTGAATAAAACTGTTGGGGAATCATAAATAGAATCTGGGTTTACCAAATATTCTAAAAGCTAGGGAGAAAGAACATTCACATGAATTGTTCGTCTTACAAACTTGCTTACAATTTAACATCTAGATTTTTACTATCACTAAAAATGAAAAGGAATAAGCCATAAACCTAAGAACTCAATGGTAACAAATGTAGAATTTTCTAGCACTAACAATAACAATAGTGAGATTTATAAAGATCTTTACGGGTATTATGTCTAAAGATATCACATCTCAAGATACTTTTAAAATAAACTATCTGCATGTTTGAAAACTGGATAATTAAAAAAATTCCTCAGAGATAGTCATCATGCAGAAAAGTCTCACCTGCCTTTCCAACTTTAATAGTGCAAAAATCTTTTCAAAAGAGAAATCATAGGTGTCTTATTTTTTATAGATTATTTTTGCAAAATATCAAGGTAAAAACATTTTCAAAGAAAACGATAGTCAATGCGTTGCTTCTTCCAAAATGTATACTTAAAATAATTTGACGTTTAATACTTAAAAGATACTTCTTATTGTGTAGAACTTAGAAATAATTCCAGTCAAAGGCCTTCATTGTGGAGATGAGGAAATTAAAACATCCAAAATCAAGTGACTTGCCCAAGGTCACACATTTAGTGTCAGCTGACATTAGAATCTTTGTCTTATTACTCTTACTCTATTATTTGTTTTCTTAAAACCACATCTCCATGATATAGTCCATAGTTTCTAAAAGGATTTTCTAGTGCATGGCCAGTTTTACAAAGTAAAACATTCCCATGCCAAAGATTCCTTATAAATCATTGCCATCTTTCTCCAATGGTAATTCTTGTTCCTTACTCTTTTTTTCCTCTTTTCTTCTCTTTATAATCTTTTGCATCACTGAACAATTTGTTATGCTGGTTGCACTATTCAGTTACAAATTCTTTGAAGACAGGGACAATATTTTGAGGAGTTGGTTGAATTAGGTTAAAGATGATCTTATTATGTGCTACTTTTCTGAAATCTTTTAGACTGGGGTTCCCCAGATTTCCCTAGTACTACTACAGTAAAAGTATAAAAAAAGGAAATAATAAATTGGCTTAAAAAATTTGGATTTTCAAATACTTAATGTGTATTTTTCATGCATTAGTTTAAGGTATTCGTTTTTTAGGTTTATGTAATATGATCCACAAGAGTAGAAATATTCCCAACTGCCTCCTGTATCTACTTTGGTACAGGAATTTAAAGATGGGATAAGAAGAAGGCTGTCACTTAAAATAAATTGTTGCATTAGGCAATGAGTTTGGGCTTTTCTGGTTGGAAGCCAAGTGGAAGATGGTATTCTTGGCTTCAAGAAAACTGAGTCAATCTTAAGAAGCTTAAGGCTTCTGGTGAATGATAGTACAAAATCTGGTCTGCTTTTTTCTTCTTAGACATGTATAGGCTATAAGTACTTTGTCCAGGGTAAAATAATGATGTGGTAATTAACAGGTCATTTGATTGTGTAGAAAACCCCTCTCCATCTCCGTGTGCTGACCAATGCCCCTTACTTATCCACAAGAATCAAATGAACTTCACTTAATAGTGATACGTAGAGAATTCTGATATTACAGTATTTCTTCACTATTTTGCCATTTCTAAGGCCACTAGACAGAAAGAGACCAGGTGACAAAGAGTTTTTCTTGTCATTTCTTCCATTTAATGTAAATATTCTTCCTCTATCTCCAAACACCACTTTTTTGCAAAGTCTGAATCACCCTTATACATGCATTTTCTTGTACTGTTTTACTACTTCCAGGGGGAAAAAAAATCTTGTCTTTTTATTTAAAGATTTTGGACATTATTATTGTTTATCTAGAAATTTTTTTATTTTATTTTAGAGTTTTACAGGATCTTGAAACATTTTACATTTTCTGTTTCTTTTGGCAATAAAATTAAATCTGTAGTGGAAGAACTGAGTAACCTACAGCATATCCATTTGTCAATGTAACATCTTGAGTAGTACACTTTAAACTTTTAAGCATATACATTTTTAAAAGATTTCCCTATAAATAGCTAATGGGGAAAATCTTAATGTATGAAGGCTCTGAGTCATCTGTCTCACCCACTGCTACTGTCACGAGAAAGGGAACAGAATTTGTCATCAGGGGTTCATTTCATGAGGTGTTCCCTTTCTGAATTTGAAGATGTGTTTCAAACATGTACTTTAAGCAATTTGTATCTGAGAAACATGATTCCTTCATTGAAATTTAGAAATAGTACCTAAATAATTAGAATAATAACTTGTCAGTAGGCGTTACAATTAAAAATTTTGAGAACTCTGGATATGTAATTTTTGGTCACACCATTTAACCTTGCTGCACAAGTGGCATAGGCCAAGATATAGGTCATGCTGCTGTCACCCAGTGGGCAATTAAGGAACTCTGTTCTTTGAGATGCGCATGAAAGGAGCTTGAGCAACTGACAAAGCTGTATAGAATTCCAGTGACTTCATCAAGATGTCTGACTCTGGGGGTTGGGGGCAGGAGAGTGAGAGGGACATATTTTTGGCCAACTTTGGCTTTATTTTTGCCTCTGCTAAACTACTGTTCTTCATTCATTACCTTACGGCTATTCCCGCGTCTCAGTCCTGGTGTTGACACAGAGAGAGAACACGATTCCTTTTCCTTGATCTTCCTTTTTCTCTAGAGCGACATTAATGTAGACTGATCACAGACAGTAGGACTTTTACTAATGGGTTGTGGTTTGCCTTCGCGAGAGTGCTTGTTATCACACTATTTATAGTAAATAACATAAAATTGCATTTTAGGTAGTCCTGACTTTTTATAACCAAAGTTATTTTCCTTGTTTTACTTTTATATAAACTAAAAAACTAATGAGTGCATGTGCTAAATTTTTTAAATAGCATGGAAGGGTATACAATGAAAAATATTCTCATACCAGATCCCCAATTGCCTTCATCCAGAAGTAACTACTGTTAATATTTTTTTGGTAATCTTCTATAGCATTTTAATACAAATATAAGAATGTGCAATTTAATACAAATATAAGAATGTGTATATATGTGAATCCCTTTTGTAAAAAAAAATAATAACATATCTCTGTTTTTATCCTTACTCTTTCAACCTACCTATGCCATTGAATTTGAAGTAAATTTCTTGTAAGCAGTATGTAGTTGGATCACTTTTTGTTTTTTAGACTCAGTCTGCCAATTTCTGCCTTCCAGTTGGCACATTTAAATCCCTAACCCTTAAAGTAATTACTGATATGTAGGAGCTTAAATCTAACATTGTATTATTATTTTTTTCTATTTATTTCTTCTGTTTCTTGTTATTTTTTTCTTTCCTTGCTTTTCTGTGGGTTGCTTGAACATTTTTTGAGGACTCTACCTTGATATATTTATAGTATATTGGCGTATATCACAATGTATTTTCCTAGTGGTTCCTCTGCATATAATAACATACATACATGCTTTATCACAGACTACTGATATCAACATTTTACCACTTCAAGTTAAACCTCACTTCCACTTCCCTTTACCTCCACAATTTTTAAATATCATTGTCCTAAGAATTAGATGATTTTATAATTTTTATTTCTACCACAGCATGTATTTTCAAAAACTCATGAGGAGAAGGATAATCTATTATTTTGCTTTCTTTACTATCATTTTCTTCCTTCTTCATGGCATGAATACTTTTTTTTTAACTTCATTTCTGTTTGAAGTGAAACAGAAGCTTCTGTTAGCCATTTTTGTTAAGGTAGGTCACTGGGCTGCAACAGTTCCTTGCTGGTGCTGCTTAAAGGGTTGAGGCTGTCACCTCATGTAATCCTCTAGGTGAGGGAACAGAGTCTCTGGCTATGGGACAGAGAACCCTTCCTGTGCAGTTGCTTGTTGTGTAAAACCCTCTTCGTAGGTGCCCAGTGTCCCCACTAGGTCATGTCTCTATATAGAAGAGGAGTTCTGGGACCCACAGAGAAGGAGAATTTCTCCTTATGGCCTATTCTCTCCTGGACTTTGGATCCATCCCCTGTGGTAGTTCTGATTAGATTCTATTGTTATTATGACTCCTGGGCCATGTTTTGTTGTTAGTTTTGGGGGTTGGAAGAGGCTAGGCCTGAATTGCCTTATCCCGTTGGGCAGTAGGTTGTAAGATGCCCCAACATTATATTGTTTGTTAAATCTGGCTTTTTATTTTTTAAATTTTTAAAAATTTTTTTAAAAAGGTTTTTATTTATTTGACAGAGAGAGAGAGGAAGCACAACAAGGAAGTGGAGCAGCAGGCAGAGGGAGAGGGAGAAGCAGACTCTCTGATAAGCAGAAAGCCCAAGGTGGGGCTTGATCCCATGATCCCAGGACCCTGGGATCCCAGTTAAGCAGCAGCTTAACTGACTGAGCCCGCCAGGTGCCCCTCACCTAGGTTTACCAGAGAATCATGAATTCTCACTTACTTATGCAGAGAACTCTGCTGTCCCTGGCCCCTAACCTATAACCCTGCTCTAAGTTTGTTTTTCTCAAGCCCATCATTGGCTCAGTTGAACAAAAGAGGCTTCTGTTCTCTTGGGCAGATCAAAAGATAGCCAGGACCCAGGGCAAGGGATCTTCCCTTTCACAGTAGCCTCTGTCCTTTGAAGACATGCGTTGTTTTGAATAGCATCTTCTATCACTCCTTTGTGTTAACACTCATGTAGGTGGAACATTTTTGCTCCACCTTTTGGCCAAAGATTATGATCTCCTTAAAGGTTGGGATCACATCCCTAGCACCAAGCAGAGCGCGAAGCACAGAAGGGTCTGTAATAAATGTGTGTTAAGTAGAGGAATAAAAGGCAGGCTGTTACTATTTCTTCACTGTGTGAATGGATTCAGCATGACAATAATAGGTCTGGAGGGACTCTAAAAGGTCAATTAGTTCATTTTTTTGCCTCTGTCCAAGAACACATACCAGATAACTAGGTAGCTAGTCTGATTTTAAGTATATAAAAGGAAAGAAAATTACAGTTTCCTTTGGTAATCCATTCCAGTGTTTAACAACTCTCCTTGTCAGCAAGATTTCCTTTATATCTAGCCCAAAGTTCCCATGTTGCATTCTTAAACCTTAGCAGGTGGAAACGTGCAGCCAGGATTTAAATGGTCTTTATTTCTTTAACTACTTTTGAACAAGTATTTTATAGGCCAAATGTTTCCTACGTTTCGGTTCATAGGCTTTTCTTTAGCAGAAGATATATGCACTTACCTGTCCTTATCACTTAGCTCCAAACTGCCAATGCCTTGATATTGCCTCTTTACTGTGGTATATTGATTGTATAAATGGTTTCAAGTCGCATCATCTTTTTTTGGTCGAGCCCTCCCACGTTGACTCTGGGCTTAACCATGTGATTTGCTTTGATCATTGGGACAATAGTCAGCTGAACATGAGCCAAGACTTGAAAAATTGCTTGCATATCCTCTTTTCTGATATCTCACCATGAGAAAAGTCCCAGCTTAACCTGCTAGAGAGATTAGACTACCTGGATAGATAAGATAACCTATCTGGAGAAGAGCTGAGTCTTCTGAAGTGAGGCTGTCCAAGGAACAGCCACCCCTCAGACAACACACAAGCTGAGCGCAGATGCATGAGGAAGTTCAGCCAAGATCAACTGAGTCTGGCTCAGATCATCAGAAATAACTGCCCAATGAACCCATATACTCATGATACATAAATGGATATTGCTTTAAACCATTAATTTCTAAGGTGGTTTGTTTGCAGCAAAAATTGACACTCTCCCTAGGAGTAACTTCCCAGCTCTGGTGGAACTCAATCTTAGCAACAGGTTCCCTTTTGCTGCTTATGAAGTAGGTAAGCTTCTCTAACTCTTATTGTCTTAATTTTTGCTTGTGCATTTCCTCATTGCTTTACCTTACGTGATCAACCAGCATAAACAATGTTGGCCTAATCACTTGGATTCTGACACTCTGCTCTTTGCCGACTGGTGTTGGGGAGGAAAAAAAATTCACTCTACCCTTTAAGTTCTTCTAGCTGGTCTCAGATTTAAGTTGACATGAGATAGATTAACAGGACAAAATCGAACAAGTTTAATAGTACATATACTTCTTGTATCCATGGAAGACACCCAGGTGCTGGGTGTCTAAAACTGGGTAACTCTTCAAAGTAGCTGAAACCATCACCTTAAATACCATCTACAGCTAAAGACAAAATAAGATGTTGGGGGTATGGAGTAAGTTATTGGAGGTTACCAAGAGAAGTATGGTAAACAAAGGTAATGCAGATTTAAGTTTAGGCCTTCTCCACTGGGAACAGTTTTTAGAGATTTAGAGTCATCCACCTCTTCCTGGTATTGAAGGAGACACCTTACAAATAGAGATTTCCCTTGCACATGCAAATATCTCTTACAAAAGGGTAGCTTCTACTCAATTTTCAGAACTGTTCCTGTGTCTGCAGTTTCTTAAAGATAACTGGTTTAGAATAATCAGTATGCCAAAGAGGAATACCTCGGACTGGCAAAATTGGCTTCCCTATGGATTCCAAGAACTGAAATGAGGAACCTAAAGTAATCAGAGAAATGGGCATGTGTTTTAAAAAGTGAGTTTGAAGATCATTGTAGTACTAAATTATACCCACTTTAATGTGCTTATGTTTTCCTTAGCAATATTTGTATTCTGTTCATGTTAATTCTCCAATTGTTTCAGAATGACTGTACTATTCTAAAGCTTCTGTCCCACTTACCCTTCTCAGAAATGACACTGCCATCACCTACTATGAATAGGAGACTAAAGCCCAGACACAGATTTCCTATGTTATATAGACATAAATGTATTCTCTTCATCCTGCTCTCAAAACTCTTATTTTTGTTATTCCTTCTTAATCTTCTTTCATACAAGGTTAAACCTCTCCATTTCCCTACCAACCTTTATCCTTTATTCTCCAATCCTACCTTTCCTTTATCCTTTCAGTTTAATACTTTCTCATCTCATTTTCATTGACTCTATGCTATACTCAAGATAAAATAATGATCAGCTACTTGTGAAATCCAGTTGACTTTTTGTCAGTGCTCGTACTTCTTCAACTTTATTGAATATTTAATGTGTTGGATATCTCTGTCTCTTTCCTGAGCCATTCACTTGTCTTTGGCTTCTGTGCCAATACATTTGGCTGTGATTCCTTTAATAGATCTTTTGTGGCTCTTCTCTCTCCTCCTGCCTCTAAGTGTAAAATTTCCCTAAGGTTAACTCATTGGCTCTCTATCTTCCTTTCTTTATACTTTCTTCCGTAACTACATAGTGTAAGCTCTCTATCTCACACCCATTTCACTCCAATACTGATAGGGCTCAACCTACCACAATGCTGCTTGCTAAACATGTGCTTCAATATTCAGGTGAGTCATACTGGCCTTGACAACTATGGAATAAAGAATAGGTCATTTTTTTCTCCTTAGTATTCAATTTGATGTGTCATAGCCAAAATTCTTTTGTCTAGACCTATGACATTATAAGGCACATAAGTTATGTTTTATTATTTTAAACAACTAAGTCAGGGCGCCTGGGTGGCTCAGTTGTTAAGCAACTGCCTTCAGCTCAGGTCATGATCCTGGAGTCCCTGGATCGAGTCCCGCATCGGGCTCCCTCCTCAGCGGGGAGTCTGCTGCTCCGTCTGACCTCTTCCTCTCATGCTTCCTCTCTCTCATTCTCTCTCTCTCAAATAAATAAAATCTTTAAAAAAAATTGTATTTAAACAACTAAGTCAAACCATGAAACCAAATTCAAAGGCCTGTGAGTCTTCTCTTTACTGTAGGTGGATGAATCTGCTGTTTCTGGATATATTCACATCTACTCCACTTATATTTCGGTCTAGTCAGCTAGGAAAACGACTCTGACTTTGCTTTGTTTCTTGATGCAGCACAACAGGGTATGCCAGAGAACTCTGTAGGGAAGGCTTGAAAGTAAATGAATTTTATTTACATACTGAATAGTTTTATTTGGTGTTTCCACTCTGGGTCTTTCATATAATGTCTCCTTTCTTTTGTTCTGTGTTGTTAACGCATAGCTTTTGATGCTGAGTGTGCCCTGGAGGGAGATGTGGATGCTCACAGTGACCCAGCATGGTTCTTGGCACTGGGGTCTGGAGGAGGCAGAGGGACTACAGAGCCTGAGGAGACAAGTAAGCAGCCAGCTGCTAGCCTCCAAGTGGTGCAGAGCATCTCCAGATCTTTCTATGCGCCTCATCACTCTTCAGGGCTTTTCCTAAAGTTCAAGGCTAGGCAGACAAATCTTGTCCACAGATGAACTTCTAACAGAGCTTTTGTTCTTCTACTGGGCCTCAGCTTCTTCCTTTTTATGTAAGCCATTCTGATCACTGAGTTTTATATAGTGTTGCTGCATATGATTCTGTTTCATTTTCCTGTAAATGTGGAAAGTGGCTAAGACAAGACTCATCCCATAGCACTTGAATTCAAGCAATAAAGACTCATGGCAACAACTGCAGAGTAAGCATCAATGATTCACACTGTGAGATGAAGGGAGCTTGAATTATAGCACACTAATAAAATAATGATTCCTTCCCATAATGTGATCATGATCTCATCAATGAACTAACAATGATTCAAGGGCCTTCTAAAATCACTTTTGGCATTTACTTACATGGTGTAGATGGCTTCTTTACCAATTTGAAGAACTAGGCTTTTTGCTAGCATGTTTGAAAATGCCGTTACTCAGTGTGAACTGTGGACCAGCAACTTCAGTATTACCTTGGACTTGTTAGGTATGCAGAGTCTCAATCCCAGTCCAGGACTAATGAACAAAAACTTGCATTTTTAACAGGGTTCTCAGGTGATATTAATGCATTTTAATTTTGAAAACAATATTTTAGGGCATAAAGTCTATTATTCTAAATTTCACTCATCGATACTTCAATCTAGTAACTTTTCTTCCCTCCTTATATGTTTTTTTCTTTCTGAGTCTTTGAGAAAATATCACCTACCCACATACATTTAGTTGAGTTGAGGACTTCTTGGGTCACACTGATTAGAGTGAGTATCAGTCAGACCATGTTAAAAATATCTGAATGCAAACCAATGAGAATCTATTTCTAAATCCTTAGTTGACTATTTGGTAAATCATGACTATTTGGTAAAACTCTTTTTCCCTTTCTATCTATCTATCACACGCACATACACAAGCACACACACATATATACACACACTGCCATTGGGCATGGGAAAGTCCAGTTTCCTAGTTCCAAGTACAAGACTGGTTAAACATTATGTTTGAGGCACACTTTAATTGACATAGTAATTTTAGGAGTCTAAATGCAAGAATAGAAGTGATTCTTTTTTTAAATTTATTTATTTGTATTTATTTTTTAATATTTTAAGAATAAAAGTGGTTCTAATGAAATTCTATTGCTAGATTACCTGGTTTAGGAAAATTGTTTCCCGGCAGGCCATTGTTCTTGCAATGATAACTCATCCAAAGAAAGAAATGTTGGCTTAAAATCACAACTAAAACTCAACACAGTTAAGTAAAACCCCCAAGAAAAGTCTCAGGATAACCTTTATTTATATAGAAAGAGCAAAACATTATTGATAATCCTTGTTTGCCTCCATCTGTGAGAGGGGTGTTTCAGATGGGTTTGAAAATACTTAATTGTGTCCAATACTCACTCAGCCTGTAATGCTAATGTTTTGAGTTTTTATATTGACATGGAGGCTGAGCTGGAGTGAGGTCTCTTTTCCAGGGGAGAAAGGAAAAAGAGTTTACAGTACTGGAATGGCCATCTGTACTGACTGTAGATCTAAATCTCAGAGAGGGAGTGACAACTTCCATTACTAGGGACTGACTGGTCTCCTTACTCCATTTCAGGGACCTTCGTTGGAAGTCAAGGAAGTCTTAAAAAAATAAGTAGGATGTGTAAACAGAACCCAAGGATACCATATGGAAATTCCTTCGAATTGATGACGTCACATATTCCTTAACTCATTTATGTACTTATTCAGTAAGTAGTTATTAAGGGCTTGTTATCTCTTTAGCACTATTCTATGTACTAAGTTTACAGCAGTGATTGAAATGGACAAATATAACTGCCATCTATGGCTTAACAACTTTTGGTAGGAAACCATTGTAGGGTTTTGAGTGGAGGTGTGACATGATTTAGCTTATGGTTTAGGAACATCCCTCTGGTTGCTCTGTTGAAAAGAAATTGCATTTGTTAAATGGAATGGATTGGTGGACTACCAAATACATCAGTGTGAGACTTCCTCACAAAAGCCATCCAGGCTTTTGAATATAAATTTTCAGATCTAGTTGCTTAAGGCTCCAGAACAATTTACTCATGATAGCTCTTTTGATTTAACATCTTCTATTAAAGTTAAAGACAAGAAAACTGTTCTCCAGAAAGTATTACTTAAATTTTATTTTGAGTAGTAGATTCCTCTTCAGGTAGGGTAGTATCAGGGTGAATGTCTGGTGCAGATAACTGTAAAAAAAATATTTCTAAAAATTAGTGTAGCCGCTCAATGTCCCCTAGAACTTCCCATCAGACTTTTGTTAAAAATTCAGGTCTTGATCTCTCACTACATTAACTTGCATGAGAGATAGATTTGGGGATTAAGGTAGCATATTATGTGCCGGACACTTTATGTACATCCTTTCATTTAATCCTCATGCAATAATGGACAGTGTGATAGGTATTGTTATTCTTGACTCACAAAAGTGGAAAATGAGCTCAGAGTGGTTAGGTATTTTCCCATGATTCACAAACTGATATTGACAGGAGTAGAACTGGGAAACCAAGTTGTCTTCTTGTGATAGCACTTACTACATCAGCAAAAACCATAAGAGACTGTGGACTCCAAGAAACAAAATGAGGGTTTTAGAGGGAGTAGGAGGGGGGATGGGTTTGCCTGGTGATGAGTATTAAGGGGGGGCATGTATTACATGAAGCACTGGGTGTTATATGTAAACAATGAATCTTGTAACACCAAATCAAAAATTAATGATATACTGTATGGTGACTAACATAACATAATAAAAACAAAACAAAACAAACAAACAAAAAACTATTGGTATATACCAAGGGCACTGCTATTGGGCTACTCATCACTATTACAACATTTCAAATTAATTAAATATATAGACATAAGACTGTTGCATCCCTTAACAATTCTGTAACTCAAGTCATCCAAGCAACCCTCCATCTTAAATTGCTTATTATATAATATTCCTGTTAAAAACCCAGTTGTCACAGTTGATATTTGATGGGGCAACATGTAAATGACCACTGTCTATTAGGATGGCCACTATCAAAAGAAAATGTCAATTGTTGATGAAGATGTGAAGAAATTGAAACCCTTGTGTACTGTTGGTGGGAATGTAAGATGTTGTTAGCTATTATGATAAACAGAATGGAGGTTTCTCAAAAAAACTATAAATAGGTAAATTAAAAGATACCATATGATCTAGCCATCCCACTTCTGGGTATATATTCAAAATAATTCAAAATATCCTGCCTTAATAATAAGGCAGGATTTTACAGAGGTATTTACATACTCACGTTTATTACAGTATTACGCACAATAGCCAAGCGGTCTAAGCAACTCAAAAGTCCATTGATGGATGCATAGATACTGTGCAAGATAAGAAAATAAAGCATTTACCACTAAAACTAAAAGAAGCGATCACTGAAGACATTCATTTGTCCATATTCTCTAAGATCTATCAAGTCAGGTCCCTTAAATGTGATATACCTGAAACATATTGGTGTTTAACCTTCTGTAAAAGTGGTTGACAAATTTCCCAAACAACAAATTATTCATCTTTATCTAAAGTCAACCTAAGAAATGACTTTATTAAGAGTACTTTTCCATCAGTTGTAAAATTGTTATTGAACACAATGTTTGTTATATAATCCTAATGATCCTGATTTTTAAAAAGCCTACATTCGATCCCTCTGATTTTTCTGAATTGTCTACTTTCCTTACACAATATTTTTCTTCATTTATTATAGAATGAGAATGATGCCACTCATTCCATTTACTTTTTACTTAGCTTTCAGGAAGCTCAGATTATGCTTTAATAATGTTTTGTAATTTCTTAGTTTTTGTTTTCTGATATAATGACCATCATCATCACCACTATTAAGCATTACATTTTTATTTCGTATTTTATTGTGAACTAACTTTAACCTTATGGATATAACAAAATGAAATTTCTGGACTTGTAGACCTTATCAAACTATGGCCAGGTCTCCAAAACTGTCATACTGGAAGGCTTTCACTCATGTGCAGTTGCCTAATGAAGCATTTCTCAAATGTATAAAAACTGTCCTTAGGGACACCTGGGTGGCTCAGTTGGTTAAGTGTCTGCCTTTGGCTCAGGTCATGATCCCGGGGTCCTGGGATCAGTCTTGCACCTGTGCAGTGGGGAGCTTGTTCTCCCTCTCTCTCTGCTGTTCCCACTGCTTGTGCTCTCTCTCTGGCAAATAAATTAACTAATTAAAAAAAAAATCTTTGTGGGAGGGGAAAACGGTCCTTAAAGGCAGAAAGAATGAATAAGAATCCTGAAGGGATTTGGGAGTGTATCTCAAATAGCCCACTATAGGCATCATATTCCTTTGTAGATTTGTTTCATCTCTTCCATAATATCTGCATTTTTTTAAAGAGAAAAAAGATAATTTTTAAATGACTTACCAGTCAAAATATTAAGCACTTTTTCTTCAAATTTTTGAATAAAATTAATACTTAAGATGGACGTATTCTTTATCCTGTGACTTTGATACCCCTTTAATTCTTAATACTAAATGTGTTACAAAAGAGAAATTTAGAACTGAAGGGAAACTTGGATATGACCTTTCTCAATCCTTCCTTTGTTTTCCATGTAATGCAAGTTAGGTAAAGAAAAGTTCAACCAAGATCACCCAGAATAGAATTTGTTTTTCATCTCCTGCACTAGGGACTGCCTTGTACAACTTGCTTCATTCTATGATCCTGTGTCTTGTTCAATCACACAAGGAGTCTGGATCAGATGATCTCCAGGTTCCTTTCCAGCTCAACCATTTTGTTTTTGTATTTCTGAAAGCCATGACCATGCTGGGCTTCAATAATGTAAGTAGAGTTAAAAAAAAATGATGCTAATGACTGCTCTGAAGATGTCCAAAATTATGCACTCTAAACACATGGTCCACATGTGAATATTTCAAAGGATGAGGTAATATTCTTAGATCACACTGTACACAAATGTGTGTGAAAGCTTGCATTTTAACTCAATTTCCATTCCCTTTTATTTCTATTTCAGAATGTGTCTCGGAGAAAGACATTGACAGGGGATACAATTTGTATATATCAGTTCCTGAAAATACATTCGGGTCTTTGAGCCATTATCCCTCAGGCAGAGCTGTCTAATAGAACTTCCTGGAGTCAAGACAGTGTTCTGTATTTGCCTTGTGCAATATGGCAGCCACTAGGCTCATGTGACTCTTGAGCTCATAGAACGTGGCTGGTGCAATTGAAGACCTGAATTTTAAGCTTTATTTAATTTTAGTTAATTTAAATTTAAATTTCACATATGGCTACTAGGGACTACTGTACTGTACTGCACGGTATCAGAGTCTGATAGTAGAAGAGAGAGTAGTTTGAGGAATGAGGTGATCAACTTTAAAAACATTGATGCAAAGAGTAAGATGTTGGCAGGTAATTTTCTGTTAGTTGTAGGATTTTCAGAGATATAAAATTAATCACTATTAATCATATTAAGAAATATCTCGGAAGAAAAATCTTTTTCTTAAAAAAAAAGTTAAGTGAGTCATAAAATTAACTTCCTTAAAGAAAAAAAAGTGAGCACTACTGCCATCTTGTGGATTCTAGATAACGGGACACGTTCAGGCTCTGAGACTGCTCATTAAAAAGCTGTGAGGTTGAGGCCAAGCTCACAATAGCCTTTCAATTACATCTTTTGAATGTGGGAGGATGAATTATAGTCACAGAGCCTCAAAGAATACCCACATGACAAAAATCAATTTTATAAAAAATAAATCATCTTTTAGCCTTGAATGACTGATACCAAGTGAGCAACTACCTGAAATCAGTAACAATGAGACTGAACAACAGGAGAGCTGACTCCTGTTTTGCTTCATTTCCACAACAATAAACCATTAAAACATTTACCCAATGGCCTACTTTACCTCCTTAAAGTGTCATGATGACAAAGGATGTACGAGAAAGTATTCAGAAAGTTTTCAGGATTCTTGAATCAAAATAAAACTGCATTTTTCTGCACCTTGTTTTGTTTGTTTTTTCAAGTTTTTATTTAAATTCCAGTTAGTTAACATACAGTGTAATATTAGTTGCAGGAGTAGAATTTAGTGATTCATCGGCCCATACAACACCCGGTGCTCATCACAAGTGCCCGCCTTAATTCCCATCCCCCATCTACCCCATCCTCCCCACTAACCTCCCCTCTGGCAACACTCAGGTTGTTCTCTATAGTTAATAATCTGTTTTATGGAAAAAAAGAAGAGAATCTGTTTTATGATTTGCCTGTCACTCTTTCTCTCCTATGTTCATCTGTTTCATTTCTTAAATTCCATATATGAGTGAAATCATGTGGTATTTCTCTTATGTACCTCCCTATTTGAAATTTCTGAAAATGTTTCTGATTGTCCACACACCTGCAGTAATTCATTTTCCTTTCTCTCATCCCATATTCCTCTCATAAGAATTGTAGGACTCTTCAGGGTCCTTGGCAACATGGTGCATGTCAAACATTAATTATAATTTATATTTATTAATTGGTTTGCCTTCTGGATCTCTTCCTACTAAGACTTTCACAAATACCCCCTGGTGTAACTAAGGATATGGAGATTGCTTTTATTCTACACAATGCTCATCTGATAAAGTAAAAAGGTAACAAATAATTTTATACATAGGGCAGGGATCAGAAGGACAGGGATCTATAATTATGACAGGATGTAGGGAAGAAGAGATGATTATATATATTTTATTCCTTCCCATTTAGCTCCAGAGTGGTGCTGATTGATATTGGAGACGTTTCCTAAATATAGTGCCAAAAAGCGGCTTTAGATTTTTTTATTTGGCAATATCAAAGGAACCATTGTGTTAATGTATTATATAAGCCTGAATTTGAGGGAAGGGAAAAGAGAGAAAAGAAGAAGTTGTAATTAATGGGAAACCTTGAATTCAGAATTCTGTAAATTTAATCTAGAAAGTAGTAACCATACACATTGGTACACACATGAGGTAGAGATTGAAGAGAAGAGAGTAGGGACATCAGGACCTCGAGCATCAGAGTCTTTGTCTCCAAAAGACAATTTACTGGTACCATAAGATGGAACGGCAAGACACATATCCTATTCTGTAGAAAGAAATAGCAGGATTTTGAACATATTGTGATGAACAAAAAGTGCAATGTGTGCTGTAGAAGAAAAAAATACTGAGTCTGAGGCAGTAAGTCCATTAGATATGGATTAGGCACAATAACAAAAGCTTGAATAAGAGACCTGATCATTTAGGTATACTAGTGGGATCAGGAGAGGAAAAGAGCTTCCTGGATCACTGACTCAAAAAGAGAGTAAGAGGTCTAACTTTCAGTGGGATAGGGAAGAATAGGAGAACATATAGGTACAGGAGAAGCTCTCTTAGAATTAAGAGACAAGTCAAGTATAATTCCCAAGGAGTGGAAAAGGTAGCAATATCAAAGATATTAAAGCTGACAATAATAAAGATGAACATATGAAAACCAGGAGCATATCAAATGAAAGACAGTGCTTCCCTTGCCTAATTTCTTTCTTCAGGAAGAAATTTATTGGCCAAATGTAGGTCAATGAAATAACAGTAGAAGATTTTGAAGGTTCATACACTAGGAACTTCAGAGGAACATAACTTATCCTGAGAGACATTCATGAAAGAAGACTCAAATGTTAGTATGCATAAATTCATTTTTTTTCTTCTGCTGGAATTTAAGTAAAAATGTTAAAAGGCAATGAGGAAAATATATATCACATAAGTTTAAAAGAAAAAAAGATCTACTTCCATTTGTGGCAGTATGGTAAACTAGGCAATCTAAAAACTTGCCTGCTACTAACATCTAGGAATGTGGGATGAAGTATAATACAAATTAATTGAAATGTAAGCTGAACTGCAAAGGGAGCATGATACAGGAGATAAAAAGGAAGAGTAAAATGGAAATCACTGTTGTAAATGTGTGAGCTAAACCTGTATAACCCCAGAGTGTTTGACTGTCATGGAAACACTCAGAGAAATAGAGGATTAGGAAAAAGAGAGTTGGAGGTGATACAGCTTAGGGCTTCATAAAGCCAAGACCTCCAGAAGCGTAATGTGCAGTGAAAGGGCAGCTTAGAAAATTTCTGCATACCAGTTGGGAAAGATGACAAAATGATTGTGTGTCTCCGCCTAGACTCTGAGAATTGATAAATACAGACATAGCGTCACCTTAATTTGGTGACTGAATTTATGTTGTCTGAATTGCCTGGAAATTCTTAAACTGAAAAACTAACATAAAATGGTTCTGGACTAGTGATAGCCCTAAGTCTCCTACCAGGAAAAAAAAAATCACTAGGAATACATTTATAATGTGGACCATAAGAGGTTTCATTGATGAAGGCCCTATCTGCCAAATAATAAGCTCAATAATACAGTGCAGTATTTCAAAACTCAAGATCCAACAGTCCACAATGGGAAGAAGTCAGCATATAAAATAAACAAGAATATTAGACATTAAAAACTTGAGATAATAGGGTTGCAACATGTAATATGATGAACTACAAAGCAAATATGTTCACTGGGTATAAAGAACGGTCCTGCTAGAAAAGGGAACTATAGATTTTCATGAAATTAAAAATATAATCTTTGAAATGAAGAACATAGTAGACTGGTGAATAGCTGAAGACAGAATTAGTGAACTAAAAGAAGATATATTTGAAGGAACTGTGCGATGTTCAGCACAGAGATAAGAAGGTGGAAATATGAAGAGAAGTTAAGAGACATGGAGATCAGAGTGACAAGTTTCAACATAATAAATAGCAGACGTGGAAAGACAAACTAGTAAGAATGGGGGAGAGGTACCGGGTGAAGAATTTTCCAGAATTTCTAAAAGGCATGAATTTTTAGATTCAATGACCACAATGAATTCATGGCAGAATAAAGGAAATTTCAGATCTAGAAATATTTAGTGAAAAAGCCTGCACACCAAAATATAATACCTCCAAATTAATAACTCTGATTTTTTTCTAATATTAATAGAAAAGAAATAGATGTGCATTACATATTTGCATCAATAACCATTTTTTTCCCTGAAGATTTGAAAGTTACTCCTGTAACAGAACAAACTGGTATAACAGAACTTTAAGGACATGATGGATATCCTACATTTCATTTATACGGTCATTATTGTGTTATTTTTTTTTTTTTGACTTTGTAAAAAGTGGAAACTTTTCCCTATATATCCAAATAACATTATCACATATAGTAATGATTCCTTAATATCTCTTGATACTCATTTTGCTTACTCGTCACAAATGGTCCTTTAGAGCTGTTTTTTCCCCCCAGTAGAATCCAATATTTTTCTTTGTGACTGTGTTGTGTTAATTTGGTATCAAAAAGATGTTCTGTTTCCCACCAACCATCTACTTAATGTTAACAATAATTGATAATCTCGTTTTGAATCAATTACGGTTGTAAAGGGATGATTTCCCAATCTCATCATTTCTTCTAGATATATTATCTGGCATTCTTCTCTCAAACAGTGTTTTTTGTTTCATCAGTTGAGACTATTTTGCTAGGCTAAAGTAAAATTCTTGTTTGAAAGGCAGAGTAAATGGTTAGTTTCTTCCCTTTTTATTTAGTACTTTTCAAAGTAAGAAGCTGCTTGGAGAGTGGCCTCAATGGGTAACAAATGGTTTTTTGTTTTGTTTTGTTTTGTTTTAGCTTTGGTTTTTCTCTTTTTTCTGAGTTATTATAGACACATGGATTTTCATCGATGCCAAGTGCTTCAATCAACTATACTCATTATTCTTTTTGATGCTCCAATTGACATAATTCTGGCCACTGAAGAGCCCCTTCAAGTTGGCTTCTATGTCCTTCTGACAGACCCCATTAATCTTGAAAATGTTTTTGCTTTTTGCAAGCACAAGATATTCCAGGCACACATTGTACCCTCTTTACTCTTACCTGCACTCAGCCATTTCCTCAAGGGTCCTCATTTCTTTCAGTCATGAATTATATTAAAGATGAGAATCCTTATTTTAAAGGAAACTCATCAGTTCTGTGGCAACGATCCTTCTAGACCCTCTGAATGGACAATATGAGGCAGTCAGTGAACTTATTTCACCTCTTCACTTTTTTTCCTGCACTTTTTTTCCTGTTGTCTCCCTTCATTCTGCTACTTCTATGTTGTCATATAAAATTTATGTTCTTTAGCCACCCATATTCCTTACTGTATCAGTAATCATCCGTAAATGTACATAGACAAAACGTGTCAGTTGCAACATAGAGATTCTCTCAAAAAGTCACAGGTGGGTTGCTTATAAGCAGCACATCTAACATGTCATTGCGATGAATTGCGATGAATGAGAGTAAAGGAAACTAGACGACACATTTAGGGAAACAGCAGAAGAAAGGTAGAGTGGCTGTGCTAATACTGAAACAAAACAAATGTTAAGGAAAAGACTTTGTTAGGAATGAGGATGACTCTTCCAGAATGATAGAGGGAAAGTCTTTTTTTTTTAAAGATTTATTTATTTATTTGAGAGAGAGACAGCTCATGAGCATGTGTGGGAGGGATAAAGGGAAGGGGAGAGAAAGAATCCCCAGCAGACTCTCTGCTGAGCGTGGAGCCCGACTTGGGGCTCAGTCTCATGACTTCGAGATCATGACCTTAGCTGAAATCAAGAGTTAGGCACTCTACAGACTGAGCTACCCAGGCGTCCCAAGAGGAACATTTATAAAATATAATGATTCTGCACAGCCTCAAATTTTATGAAGTAAAATCATCAGAATTTCCAGAGAAATGTACAAATCCATGATCATACTGGGATGAATGTGTGTGGGGTGTTTCAACATGTAAGGCAAAAACTTCATAAAGCCATAGAAGTTGAAACGAAACCGGTGGCCAAGCCACATGTAATGGATGTGTGCAGAACCTTGTAGTGGACAGTTACAGAATGTACTTCCAAACATACATGAAACATGCATGAGAGCATCCTCCATGGGGCCACACAACAGTATCATCAAATGGCAAAGAATCGGTATCATATGGGCCATATTCTCTGACTGGTACAATTGGAACTTGAATGATTAGATAATAAAACATGCCCTTCTAAAAAAAAAATCTAATAAAGCATATTTACTGAAAAAAAAAACAAACAAAAAAAAACCATGCCCTTCTAAATTACTTAAAAAAAACCAAACACCAAAAAATTAAATAAAAGTTCTACACATCAAAATTTATGTAACGCAAGTCAATCAGTTCTTAGAAGGAAACGTACAAACTCCAAATAAGCCTCTTAGAAAGGCTGAATATTGAAGAACCAATCAGGAAACCTAACAAGTTAGAGAAAGGAATAGCAGGGCACACACGAAGGAAACAGAAGGAAGGAAAGTCTGACGTTTGAAAATTAATAAAACAGAAATAAAGGTAAATGGATAGCATGGATGGAAGTAAAAACGATTTGATTTCTTTTAAAAGTCTAACAACATAGAAAAACCCCGGTCGAGGAAGATCAAGAGAAAATAAAGAGAAGGTGAAAAACAAACCCAAAAAGTATTTGGAATGACAATTTGTGTGTAAGTATAGCTCTGGTAGAAGGTCATTTGTATATATCTTGCTCAGGGATGTGTTTTCCATGAGCAGCCGGATTCCTGGCAGAAGGGGTACTGCAGTAACATTTCTTGAAAAAGCGTGCAAACCAGGCAAACATCCTTGACCACAGTGACATATTAATAACTAACATACGGAACAAATGAATTTATTAGATAAGTTCTTTCCATCATAAGAGGTAGCTGAGAGAGAGAGAGAGGAATATTCTAAGGAATAAGGTGGTAGTTTGGGAAAGACAGGGCAGGAATAAGGGGCAATGGTATGAAAAATATAATTTAGGCTCTGCATGTGTTATTTATGAGAATTCACATGTTGGGGAAAGGGCGCTTTTCACCCAAGAATGGAAATGATAAAGCATCTCCGGAGGTTTGATCATGCTTTTTAAGGGAGTAGGTCCAGAGTTTTCTTTAGAAAACAATGAACGATTCACAAGAAAGAGGAATCTTTTAAAGGATAGGGCACTAATGTGAACACGGAGATCTATTTCCGTGCAGAGGCTTGGGACACTGTGTCCTGCAGAGGTTTTAAGAAGGGAAAACTATGTAACAGAATTGCCTGCACCTTCAAACGAAACATTATTGAAGGATGGTCCCCAAGGATTTTTTTTTTTTCTTTCCCTAATTGTTTGAAGTGTTGCCAAGTTCTGGCAAAAGCAACACGCAAGAGAAAGACTAACACAAACAGTTTACACACTTATAACACTTCCAGATATATACATACTCACTGTGGACTCTGACATTAGCACTCAGTACTTCTTTTAATATTTATTGCTGGGCACAAATGTGATATTAAAGAGTATTGATTTGGATATGATCTTACGGCCCATTGTGGATTTTATGTTAGAAAATCAAACCGTCTTTGATTGTTCTCTGAGGAGGCTGATCCTTATCTGGATTTGATTAAGACAAATCTGGTTACACGACTTTTGCCAAGTGGTCGTGATGGTAAACCTCATACGGAAAATACCCTGCTTTATTTCCTAGGCTCCAAAGATAATACAGAGCAAGAAGAAGTATGCACATCACAAACTAGTTTAAAAAAAAAAAAGCCTTCAGACGTTAAAAACATTTATTCTCTGATGTTGTGACATCAGTTGTCAGTGATTATCTCCTGGTGTTAGAGGCATAAGAATGGAGATAAGTAAGTCAAAAGCTATTACTGGGCTAGACTCTCTCAAAAGATGTATTTGTAGGTGGAATTTTGTGGTGGGAGGACCCTAAGTGAAGCCCAACAATTAAAATTTCACAGAATTTCCTCCAGTTAAATACAATTTGCATCTTGCACAAATTAATTGGAATTTTATAACAGATGGAGCCGGATCTAGGGTCAGCAGAAAGAAAGTTTCAGTTGATTGATGAGACTTCATGAACATTTCCTACCTCCTTTATGTAGGAAAAGAACTTCACAAAGATAATTCGGGTCCATCAGCGCAGCTTGGGCTTTCACAATGGGCACGGGCATGAAGGTAGAAATATATTCGGGCCACATCAATGTCTCCTCTGCATCAGCACATCTGCCACTTCTCCCGTAAGAAGATGTTTTTCTCTCCGAATTGTGCCGGCTAAGTGACACCACAATGGAGGAGAATTTCTCTTAGTGTCTCAGTAAGCATAGCTGGTACATTGTACCACTTAAGGACGTTTATTTCAGCTTTGTGAAGTAAGACTCGTGGATTGGCATCCGTGAATAAGCTTCTTGATTTGTATTAAAAAACATCACACCCAACCAACCACTGCATTAGGTAGCATAAAAATCTTGTCTTTGTCTGTCATCTGACTGAGGTAAATTTGTATAAAGTTTTACTCGAAATGTCTTAGGCAATCTAGGTGTCTCTTTTTTAAAAGACACGGACTTTTTTGGTCTGAGCCGAAGGAAAACAACCTGACGTGCTTCTGAAAGATTGAAAAGATTGAAGGTAAGGCAATTGTAGACACCTACGGAGACAGTTTTCTGAACACTTCTCTGACATCCCGACTCAGGTGGTTGTCCTTTGGTGACCTGCATTGTGGGCTGCTGCTCACAGCAGTAGTTGAATATACATTTGTCATTGAAGGGACTAAAAATCCCCAAAGTGTTACTGGCCTGGGTGTAATAAAACAGACAGCTGAACTCGAACTGATTGAAATGCAGTCTAGCCTACAGCTACAGGCAAAGTTAAAGACGCAGGCATGGCAGTGCTTATAAATTGACTTAGGTTTTAACACTGGCTGCGTGCGGGGTCTACGACCCTTGTACGTAGGTGGCTTGCTGAACTTGATGTTATGCTGAGAATGCGAGTCACCGGGAACAGCTTAACAACCCAAAAGATCACCGGCGTAAACTGTGCCTTTATAGATATCCTGATTTTGTGTTTATGTGTGTGTGTAGACACGCATACACACAAAGACATGATGAGTACAGAAAATGGACATCCAAGGGCACAAATGAAAAATAATAACAGTTCTATTAATTGTCTCATCGAACGCAATCTTTATCAACTTCTGGTGTGTGTGAGGCATATTTAATGTAGGATAAGGAAGGGTCAGATTTCTATATTTGCAGCTGAGATTAGATAGGCTAGATATTCTAGGCTTTGCCAAGTATACATCGGATACCTTCAGTTTCTCCTCTGTAGAAGTGTATTGGGTGTGCTGACAATCTCTCCAATGCCAGCCAGCCTTACTGATTCCCTTCTGGTAGGGCATCACCCTGAGAAACAGGCAAAGGAGTTGCTTTTATTATAACAGGACATTTCCATGGTTTGACCGCAGTACAGGGGTCTTGTTTCTCAGTGCCCTTTATAGATGCAGTCAGGGAGTGATGTATTCAGATGCCGGTTTGATTTCAGAAAGCATTGTCTTGTCGTAGATCTGCCTCCAACACCATATGGACAATGCTCCATGATTCCAAGTGCCTTGCATTTATGTTCATGTACAAGATGCACTAACAATTAAATAGGAACTGCATCTGGAGGCTGAGGTGCCGACAGGGTACCGTTCCTAACTGTCCTGGGTTGAAAAAAGGGGGAAGGGTGTTTTGGAAGCAGATAGAACAGGAAAGATAATAATTAGCAAATAACTGAGTGGTGTGCTCAGCTGGTTAATTTCAGATGCTTTTCATGGTACCTTATCGGCTAGCTCTCAAGTTGTCCTTGTCCAAGAGCATCACATAAGATCTGAGACCATGCCTAACATCGAAGAGCAGACTTGGGACCAAGAGCTCAGGCAGAGGAAAAGGGAAGACCTCGACCTCAGTCAAAGTGCGTGTGCCTGTGGCCAGAGGTTTTGGAGTGTGTATTCAAGGCTAAAAGAACGTTCCTAGCACATTTCATAAACCTGGATGACAATTGATGCAGAGAATTAGGAACTGGATAAAAAGACGTAATTTTATCTCAAAAACAGTTTCCGGAGACGTTTTCAAACAAGAATATATGTTTTCCCTTGTGCCACTAGTTCTTTTCTTTGTTATTTCTTCCTTAAATCAGAAGAAGGGGGAGTAGAGATTTTTTTTACAACATTAAGCATTGTTTACTTCTATAGTTACCTTTCTAATTAGACATTAGCACAGTTTACATGCAAATAAAGCAACTATACAGGTTTATGTGTGAATCTGCTTGCACTTGTCCCTGTAAGTGATTACAGCTAATTTTGGTAAATAATTTATATTGCACTCAGAGGCATAAAATGAATTTACAAATGAGAAAAAATGAGAACAATTGTTTCACACCCTCTGACATTTCTTCACATCTTGAATCTGAAGGTTTTCATCTCCCTGGTTGGCCTTAATTATCCTTGCATTATAGTAATTCTTTTAGAAGCGATTATCAGAAAATCATCTTAATTTTTTCATTATATTGATGACACCAAAAACATTTTTTACTAATATGCTTTTAGGCTACATTATAAAAGTTGCTTTTGAAAATGTCCTATTATTGCACACGTAACTTGGTAAATGAATTTATCATTAGCAAGTATAATTTCGCCATTTGCATCGATTTTGAAGAGATGAGTGACCAAATACTGTGTTCTTCTCAAGCACCCCGTGTGAAATGCAAGTCTTTTAGAATTGTGGACTATCATTTCTTGGATTCTTAACAGAGATCCAAACACAGGCTTTGCTTATGACAACTGATTGATTGATTAGTGATTTGACAAATACTTAGAAACTGCCTAATATTTACTAAGTGTAAGCAAGTTCTTCTTAGATATGTGTATATATATGTAAAAGCCCTACTTGTAGGGACCTCAAAATCCAGAGGGAACACCAACAGGTAAACAAATACTTAATGTACAATTACGTGCCTGCTGGAGTAGAGATAACCACAAGAGACATTGTCAGTGGAGTTTAAAAATAACTAAGCATACAGCTAAGCCCCAGGCTAAGAGCAAAGACTCTGGAGCCAATCTGCTGGGCTCTGACTCTTAGCTCTACCATTTACCTACAATGGTACCATTTACCTATCATTTACCCGTAATGGTACCGTTTACCTGCCATTTACCCTATCTGATGAGGCACACAACATAGCACAGAACTTGTAGAGGGATCATTGCAAGGAAAAAGTGAGATAATATTTGAAAAGCACCTTAGGATGGAAATCATAAAGCCGTAGTGATACTATATGGATTTAAAGTATCTGCTTAATTAATTCTGCTGGAGTTGGGGGTTACGTAGGGAGATCTTCCAAGAGGTGGTGTGTTAATTGAATCTTGAAGGATGGGAGGAGATTTATCATTTTACATAAGGGGGTTGATCAGATGGGTAGCTTTCGAGGGTGCCACTCTAGATGGGGTGCTAAAACATCACTTGACAATTAAAAGATGGTGCGATCGTATTTATTAGAGCCCCTCCCAGGGAGAGCACTGATTGTAGTTCTAAGGAATGCTCTGAAAACTGATTGGAGTGGAGGAGAGAGAATCCCAAGGGCTATGCTCGTGTAACAACAGATGGTCACTAAGTGGCTTCCTAGGAGAATGTCTGCGTGATGGCTAGATGGTTATTTGGATGAACTCTTACCCTGCAAAGCTTTCAATCTTTTCCCCAGATTAATATCAATTTGACACAGTGCCAATTGCTAACTTGCCTTGAAGTAAGCTTATATGGTTATCCTGGGCAGTGAGGAGCGGCCAGGAAGCATAAGCCAGTGTGGGGGAATAAGAGCAGCAGGCGGTGATAATGGGAAGACAGACAGGGTCCCAGGGGAAGGGCCTCAGGCACCTGTTGGAGAGTCTGGGCTTAATCCAGTAGGCAACAGATAGCCATTGGTGGGACCGAAACTCAGGATGACGTAAAGAGATTATGTAGACTGGAAGTGAGGAAGTAGTATCAGGGGCTTTTGAAATAGCCCAGGAGCTGGAGAATGAGAATCTGAAATCAGTCAGTGGTTGTGGAAGTGCAGGGATTGGACCCGGGCATGGAGAGCAGTCAGTGGTTATGTAACTTGGTGACCACATGGATACAGGAGGTGTTTATTTTATTATCGTTATTTTTGATTTATTGTAAAGAAGCAAAAACTCGTAAGCAAGACATGAAGCCCCAGCCCAAACAGGATTTGAGTCTGTGAACAGAAACCAGGAGAAGTTTCGGCCACATCTGGACAGTCTCGGTGCTTGGGTGTTCCAAGGGGTGCAGAGTTCCTGGATGAGCTCAGATCAATTATGGACTATTGTCATTCAGAAATGTAAGTGCTCAGAGCTTCTTAAGCCTAAACATCACCATTTAAAAAAAATATTTTATTTATTTATTTGTCAGACAGAGCGCTTCAGCAGGGGAGCAACAGGCAGAGGGAGAGGGAGAAGCAGGCTTCCCACTGAGCAAGAAGCCAGACCTGGGACTCGATCCCAGGATCCTGGGATCATGACCTGAGCTGAAGACAGACGTTCAACCAACTGAGCCACCCAGGCATCCCTAAACATCACTATTAATAAGTGATATCCCTGTGTGGTTTTTAAGCAGAAATATGCAGTGCAGCCTCTTTCAGCATAAAAGACAAGTCAATGTGTAAAAGCAGAAGAATATTCTACAAAATCCTATTCTTTTTTTTTTTTGCCTCATCTAGTTATGTTTAAGTTTCCTTCAGAACTTTATTTATGTCTGTCACTAGAGCACTAGAAAGTTCTCTTGTCCCCTTTTCTGAAAGGAATTTGACAGAAGTCTACATATCTTTTGAACTTTAAAACCCTCAGCTTTCCATGAGCTTAATTAAAGATTCTTTAGCTTAACTAGGTTGTACATATATCTTTGTTCCATCCTAATTGGGCTCCGAGCCAGGTCTCTGAGCATTCCTTGACGAACATTTCTGACGGGTTTTTCATTGCCACTTCACTGTAACTCCTCCCAGCCTTTCTTTCTACCCTAAGAGAATGAGCTCTCCTTTAAACAGATTTCCAATAAGAAAGCCCGGAACTTCTTTATCACCTACATAAATTACACAATCCCATATGCAACGAACATTTTATTAAACTTAGAACGATTAAAGAAAACATGTACAATGCTGTGATTAGAACACTGAAGTAATATCAGACCTAAACCCTATGAAAGAGGGACCTCCTTGATAAAAGCCTTTTAGGTGCTCAGAGAACCTGTATCCGCAGCCTTAGGTGGCTCAGGCTGGGAGTGAAGAGGCCACATGAAAACAGCTTTCCTCTTTTAACTTGCTGCTCCTCAAGAGGGAAGCTCACAGGGCAGACAGACTTGCAAAGGTGGAACTCCTGTCTCAAGCAGCCACTGTGTTTCAGTAGATCCTGGTGAAAAGAAATATCTTCTCGGGTCAAAAACAATAAATTTCATTAAAAAAAAAAAGATAAAGAGGAAAGGCAAATAGTGTTTACGGAGTAGCACCTGCTGTGTGTGATGCACTTTGTATACAGGATACTACGTAATTTCCATGGCAAACCTATATGGTGGATGGTATTCTTCCCATTTTACAGCAAAGGGAACTGAGATTCCCAGGGGTCAACACTGGAATTGCTGGAAATGCTGGTAAGCAGTGGAATCAGTAGTCAAAACTTCTGACCTGATGCAAAACCCGTGTTCTTTTTACTGTCTTGTCAATTTTCTTTTGCTTTGATTTTTTAGAGATTTAATATATAATCTTAATTTTCAAAATGTGGTCATGGTAACAGAATATTCACATTTTAATGTCTCTTCCCTCCTAAAAATTTATTTATAAGTTGATCGTACGGAATCTAAAAAGAGGTTTTGCAAAGTTAATGTGATATAAAAAATAAGGTTAGGTTCCAAGATTAATCTCTATTTAGGGTCCTGAAATCCAGGGGCCACTGGTGAGAGGACAGTGCAGATGGGGAGAAAAAATACAATAATAACTGAGTTCCCTTTTCATTTCCTGAGGTTGAGCTTAGCTTGGTGTAAAGTGAAGCTTTTCGTTGGCATTTTTATTTTCTTCTTTTACCATGGGCCACTCTTCCAAGTGTCTTGTCTCAAAAGCCCTTTATATCAGTCTGGGTCCAGCCAGGAGACAGAAACCAAGAACAGTCATTTAAAGAGCGAAAATTTAATGTAAAATATTATGAAGCTATGATATGCAAGTAATGATAAATGTGTAGAGAGAACTCTAAGAGGTGCCCCAGGATGGCAGGAGAGTACTAGCAAAGTGCAAACTTGGGACGAGATGTCCCCTCCCCCAGGTTGGGGTTTAGACCTTGTCAGAAAAGGTATGGTTGAAGCTGCTGGCTGGTGGAGAAGTTTGTTGGACTGTCCAGGCCAGAGCTTGTGCATTCATTGGAAAGCCAGGAAGCAACCTTGTGTGGATACAGAGGCAAGGCGGGGCTCTGTAACTCTGGGTGTAGGTGAACCAAAGCTGGCGGGTAGAGTGCTGTTTGTAGGCATTGGGGCAGAAACATTGGAAGGTTGTTGCCGGCCCCAGGTCAGGGCTGGGAGGTCACTGAGGGACTATGAGCTCAGCGCAGAGCCAGCTCTATCTGTCTCACACTTATCCACAACGCTGTGGGAACAACAACAATAATAATAGCAAAGGTAAACACAGCACACAGAATTAGAACAAGGATCTCGTTCTTCAATATCCCTGAAGTGCTGTCTACTGACAAAGTTCAACATCATGCCCGCTGCGGAGGAGAAATGTTTAGAACCCAACTTATTACCAGCGCGGGTAGTGCAGGGTGAATCTAGAGCTAAGAAGCAGTAAACTGCTAGCCAGCTTATTTCTAATCATTAGGGTGGAAAATCATGTTCCCAAACCACCTATTTGCCACTTCGTCCATCCATACAATATTCTTTTTCCTCAGCGAAAATAATTTCCCATGAATGCCAGCAAAGAAAAACCAAATCAGGTGAAATAATTTTTACTAATTGTGAATGGCGTATCACAACCATCATCCCCAAATGTGTCTGATTTTATTGTTGTTGTTGTGGTTGTTCAATATTGACAGTTAATAGCACAGCACCTGGTATGCAGTGGATTTCAATCAATATTCATTGAATGAATAAATCCCAGAAACATTTACATTTATAACAAAGCGGTATTAACAAATACTAATCATCTGTAAGGATTAGAATTTTAGATAGTGAAAGTAAGTGAGACAGCAAAGGACATAGAACGAGACATACAACATAGGTAGGGAGATGATTCTGGACAAGCAAATCAATTTGCTTTATTAATGGGAGGGTGGGTGTTATCACTGGGATCTTGTCTCTGCTTTCATACTGTCTTCTCATCTCTTTTGAAATTACAGATTCACTAGACCGTCCAAATAGTTTCACTAATTGTTTCTGAGTAGAAAAAGGAGATGGATGGATCCTCTGGGCCTGAGGTTATAAGCAGGAGCGTTAGGGACTGTTTTCTTTCTTTCCTTTCTTTCCTTTCCTTTCCCTTCCTCTTTCTTTCTTTCTTTCTTTCTTTCTTTCTTTCTTTCTTTCTTTCTTCTTCTTCCTTTCTCTTCCTTCCTTCTTTCCTTCTTTCTTTCCTTTTTTTTTTAAGATTTTATTTATTTATTTGAGAGAGAAGGAGAGGGAGAGAAAGAGACAGAGAAAAGGTACCCAAGCAGGATGCAAGGGCAGAGAGAGAGGGAGAAGCAGACTCCCTGTGCAGCAGGGAGCCTGATGTGAGGCTCCATCCCAGGTCCTTGGGATCATGACCCCAGCAGAAGGCAGCCACTTAACCGGCTGAGCCACCCAGGCACCCTGGGACTGTTTTCTTAATTAAGATTAATTTTAATTGGGGAATTGTCCTCATTAGTAGAAATTAACAAGTGTCTTATTGAAAATATGTGAAAATACGGTTCATATCTACATTTTTGCTTTCTTTTCTTGTCACCTAAATATGATTTAAATTGTGTTATTGCCAGGGGAATCAGCAAGTCTTGGATTTAAAATCTATTTATGTGACTATTTATTCACTTATTTATGATACCCCACCCTTTCCAGAAAGTGATTTAAAGCAAACATAATTAAATCACATAAAAGATTAATAAAAAGACCAGGAAGAAGGATTAGAAACACATAAAAAGTGAGGAAAAGATCTATAACCCAAATTAGAAGAGTACGGTTACAGTGGAAAGTGAAATTGTTGCATGCCATATTCTGGGTGCCTAAAGTATTTATTTAGTTAGAAAAATAAATGGTTTGAGATCTAACTACCAAGTCAGTTTCCCTCTCTGCCACATACTAGCTGTGTGGCCTTGGCCATCACCTTTCTAGAGTCTCAATTTTCTCACTGTAAAGTAGAGGTAGATATTAGTATGTCACTATGAAGATTAAAAGTAGTGTCTGTAAAGATACTATGCACCCCTGAGATGTTACTATGAGGGAAACAACATCCATATGCTCTAGTCATATTAAATATGTGGGTAATAAAATTGGCATTTAATTATGAAGAGGTTAACTCATATTTCTCCTCAACTATCGGGAGAAGCCAATTGCTCCCAGGCAGACTGTAGGGGTGCCTGTGTTCAGATGTCCTTAAAAAAAAAAAATTCCTGGTAAATATTTGGCTGAAACTCCAAAACTCAGTGCTACAGGATATGAAAGAGCCAAAGTGGCCTGGACATTTTTAGGATGAAATTTTACAAGTAGTTTCCCTTAGCTGCAAAGAATCCTCCACAGAATAGTTAATTTTTAAAGATATGACTCCTCATAAATTAGCTACAAAATATACCTTGAAATACATTGCAAATTTATGTCCACAATGGAGGTGCTTTATTATTCAGAATGGCTTTGAAGAATATCTGTCCCAAACAGAACTTTTGATTTAGGATGGCTGCGTGACTAACCTACAGTTTCATAAAATGGAACTTGAGGGCAACACTCTGGAGGCTCATCTTCAGTTTAGGGGAGCTGAGCCTGTCCCTTAGGGCCTTCTACGGTGTCTGGAACAAAAGTAGGTATTGAATGAATGTGTTAACTAATTCCATTTCCTGGGAACCCCAGCGAAAGTTGTCTGAGGAAGCCCATGACTTTGCTCTGAGAGAACCATTATCCATCCTCTTGCTCTTCTTGTCCAGAATAGAGCTGGCATGTGTAAGCACTAGTCCCTTGGGTTTTCATGTCCTCTTGCTCGTGATGGTCTCCTGTGTGACTCATCTCCTCCTTTGGCATCAGTCATAGTGTCCAAGCTCAAGGCTCTGGGCCTTTCTCTGGAATTCCTGCCCACCATATATCCAATTAAGACAGTTTCACTTGCCTGTCTCACAGGCCTCTCAAACTTAACATTTCTCAAGCTCATTCTTTTATTCGCCCAACGTTCCTCTTCAACAAAATAGACTTCGGTTGTGAAATCAGTAAACCTAAGGCTTATTCTTGTTAGTTCCCTCTTCCTCACTTGTCCTGAAATTCTAGCCAGTCATCAAGTTCTATTTATTTTACTCTCCCCTGAACATCTCCCAATTCAATGTCCTTTCCCCGTTGTCACGGCTGCCACCATAGTTCGAGTTGCTACCTCTCTTTTTCTTGATTGTACTTAAGAGGTCAGGCAGCTACCAATCTGGGTTTCTTCATTTCTGTCCACTATTCAGCCTGGAGGATTAGTCTAAAACACAGATCTGATTACGTCCTTCCTCTAAGAATCAATAATTTCTATCTGTGCTTCAGTCTCAGATTGGCAGTCACTTACTTCGAAGGGACTTGTCTGATTCCTAGATATAAAAGCTAGATATAAAAGGTGTGACTTCTATGTGGAAAGAGAGGTTTTTTTTTAAACATGAAAATATGGATCATGCCTAGGAGGAATGCGATGCTAAAGCCCTTTATATGTCCGACCTATTAAATAAACAAATGGAACTTATCTCAGAGTTAGTATAAGCTGTTGAACATCTCATGGAATAAACATCCCTGGAACTACATAGCAATCAAGACACTTTGCTAGCATCGCATTCGAATTTCATCTTCACCTTTCAAAGCCTATTTGCTTTGACTGTTTCCACTTAGAACCGTCAAATTATTTGCCACCATCATTATAGCAGAATCTCTTGACCACTGATAAACTATTACTGGAGTATTCTGTCTTCTTCCTTGCTTGCTTTCAGAGTCCAGTCTTGAAAGCTATTTTGCACCATGCGATAAATCTCTATTTCAGGACTGCTGCCTTGATTACATCTCCCTGTTTTTTCCAACTCTGTCGGCGAGTCCTACTGTCTTCTGAATCAAATACAGTCTTCTAATAATAGCCTTGAAAGTTTTCCATCAAGGCTCCTTCTCCAGGCCAGCTCTCGTAAAGTTGTAAATCAGCTGTGACTGTCTACCTTCCCCCAGTTCTCCTCTTCTTAGTAAGCCCTCAACATATCAAAAACAGCTTCAAATTAGCAATGCTAGAATTCATCTGTTTCAGAAGCATTTGTGGACTTAACCTACTCAAAAAACCTTTTTCCTATTAGATATTTTTCTTTTACAACCTACAGTAACACTCCCCAATACCCAATACCTTTCTTAACTGATTTTAAAATTATAATATTTATTTGAACACACTATTCATATTGATCATAGATTTTTTTTTGCTTTAGGGCAGGAACAATTTCTCTATTTCTATGTGCTATGCACCGAGAAATGATAGTGGTTCTCTATGGATTTTCAGTAAATATTTGCTGATTTAGTGATTAATCCGTGTGTTTGTAACTGTATTGGGGATTTCATGTGGGAAAAGTGAGGAGTCTAGACTCTGCCCTACGTGCTAATTGTTGTTTATGACTAGACTGCAAATGTAATTGTATTTGTGTTACAAAGATTTTGAATCTACCCAAACCCTCAGAAACTATATCTCATAAAGCCTGGTAGAAGGGAATTTAGGTATAAGCTAGTATCTAAGAAATAGGTATGAGTGATGTCCGGTATGTCTCTTTAAAATCCTTAAGGAGTATCTGATGTATTGGGAATATAAAGGAATATTTGGAACTTTTCATCACTGGTCACACCAATTTTTGATATAGCTAGGGACTTGAACTTATGACATCGGTCTCACGATGGCCTTTGAAAATTATAAACCACTTTTTGCGGATTCTGACTCATAAAGCCATCACCCTAAGTTACTCATGATGCTTTGCAGAAATTTAATGGCTATTATCTTCCAATTAAAAAAAAATTTCTGTTCATTCCCTGAAGACATATTGTGGTGGGTAGAATTCTAAAAATGTGCCCTCATGATTCCTGTCTCCGGCTATTCAATCATTAAGTAAGTGCTCTTGGGAAGACCCTTTGTAGGCAGAATTAAGGTTACAAATTTGCTGGCCTTAAGAAAGAGGATCCTGGATTCCTCAGGTGGGCCCATGTAATCATATGAACGTTTAAAAGTAGAAGAGGACTGCAGGCGAGAGATTAGGCCAGAGAGATAATGCAAGAGAGGAAACCTGGGGGATTTCAAGCAGAAGGACTCTACTTGCTGTTTCTGCTTCTGAGATGGACCTCTGGAAGCTAAGAGGGAGTCCCCACTCCAACCCACAAGGAAGCAGGACCTTTAGTCCTACAACCCAAGGAACTGGATTCTGCCTACTACTTGGATCAGTGTAGAAGCAGATTCTTTCCAGAGAATCCTGATAAGATCCTGGACAGCTGACAGCTTGATTTGATCTTGTGAAACCAGAAGTGGAACCACCAGTTACAGTAAACTGACTGCCTGACTATAGAAGCATGAGATAATAAATGGGTGTTATTTTAAGCTGCTCAATTTGTGGTAATTTTTACAGTGGCAATAGAATACTAGTACACATATCAAAGACAAACAAGGGTTGTTTTACTCTTTCTTTTCTGTAGGGGAAACTATCTCCTTTCATGTTGGGCCCTTCTAGGCACCATCCTGACATTTATGGTGCTCTGTGGATGCCTAATCCAAGCTTTGCTTTAATATGCTTTATTATAGAGAAAATTTGGCTTATAACTCAAGTAGACTTTCAATGCTATTTAGAAAGACTTCTGAGCTAAAAGACTGCTAAGATCTTATCTTGATGGAAGTCTCACCTGTAGAACTTATTTGTAATCCACTATTTGTGCAACACTCTTCAGGCGATGTTATTCAAAGTCTATCTCAGCAGTAAGATGACCAGAAGTTAAAATATTCATGTAGCATGATTTGAGAAGAGTAGAATGGAATTTTCCTCTTCATAGGAAAACATTTCTTTCATTAGCCTGCCTGAAAATTTCCCCTTGAGAGAGGAAGTATTAAATGGAGTTGTTAAAATGTTACCTTGAAGAAGTAACACTTAATCATAATGCCTTTGTAGAGCTTGTCAAAGTTTACAAGGCATTTTTACATACATTACCTAACTCCCTCATCACAGTAATTCTGTGAGATGGATGGGGTGAGTGGGGTGAAATTTTTTTTCTTTACGGCACTTAAAATCTCTATCTTGTTACTGGCACTTTGATTTCTTTGTGGGAAATTTCCCTTTTCCCTATTGGATAGTGTGGGTGATGACCCTGAATCAGGTGCATTGGCCATTGCTAAGCAAGTAAACAAGCGACACCTCCAAACCGGCTGTGTTCTCTCTCTGGAGCATGCTGTCCAAAAGCGTGTTGGCACACTTGTTCATTCAGGCAAAGACCTGTCACTCTCTTGCCCCCTGAGACAGAGCTGGGGTTCTCACCTCCAAAACCCTGGGGCTTCCTTTACCCTTCTGATTTTCAAGCATGGACCCTCAGCCTTCCTATCAATTCTGTGAGCTCTTAATATCTTTTTAGTAATTCTCTTTGCTTGACTTACTCAGAGGTGGTCAAAGAAATTGCTTTTTTTCTACCAAGTCATGCTTTGACCCTTTTAAAATGGTTTTGGAGGCCATTCTGTGTACTAGACTGGTAGTTAGAGGATCTGGATTCTAGCCTTGGCATACCATTGAATTAGCTATCAATGAGGCCATTTCTAGGAGGGGGGTAACCGCCCCCAAACATTGAAAATCAGACTAAAATACCTTTTCAGTTTCTTACAGGCGGGGATAATCAGGCTGTTGGGAGCACTAAAAGCAAGGAAAAGAAATTCCGCTAAATTAAGCCCAACAAACATTTATTTAACACCAATTTAAAAAACATTTAGAGGGAGAAGATTGGAAATGGGAGACTGTGGAAGGAAACAGGATATGCTGTTTGATAAAAGAGGTTCAGCTCTAGGAAGAAAAACAGGGCTTCTGACCCTGGTGTTTGCAAAATGGATACAGAAAGCTACAAGGTTAATGTGGCACATCTCAGTGGTTCTTTATATTAGTTTTTTGGGGGCGGAAATTTTTAAAGTAGTGAAGTAGTTGTGGTTAACTATAGCTCTGATTTTCAAATCCAGGTGGGAGCATATGCCATAAATATATACCACTGACCGTATCAATGTCATTTAAGTCTTCTTCTTCTTCTTCTTCTTCTTCTTCTTCTTCTTCTTCTTCTTCTTCTTCTTCTTCTGCTCTGGACTTCTTAGTTTCCATTTTTGATGTCACTGGATGCTTTATTTTTAAATAGAAAATTCAGGTTTTTTGTATTAGTAAAAAACACATACTCTGTGAAGAATGTTCAATCAATATGAACTGTTGAAAGTAGGTATTTTCCTCCATCTCTCCAGTTTTAACCCCCAGTGAGAAGACCTTTATTTTGGCATGCAGATTTTCAGTTGTCTATACTTCTGAATGTTTTATTCTAATTGTTTGACAGTTGATTTGGTAAGATTTTCATATCATTGGCAAACCATGATATTTGTTCTACTTTCTGATATTTATGCCTTTAGGGTTTTCTTTTTTTCTTTCTTTTTTTTTTTTTTTACTTGCAAAAACTTCAATCCATAGCTAAATAGAAGCAATGACTGGACACTTAAGTCTCATTTCTGATTTAATTGGAGTTTCAGTGTTTTATAATGCAGCACATTTATGGTAGGAAAGTTACTGATTTGGGAAGTTGTCTACATGTGTCTTTGCTTTAGGAGGGATTTTATAAGATGGGGAAGTTCTGTTTCTTGAAAATTTGTTAGAATTCTACCATAGAGCTATTTATGCCTAATAGTTCCAGGGGTTATATCTTTATCTATGGTTTTAATCCCTTCAATAGAAGTAGCCTACTCAAGATTTAATTCTTGAGCCATTCTTGAGCCAATGAGGAATTGATTAATGTAAGTTGTTTACAAATTTTTTTAATATTCATATGTTCTTACGGTTTTAAAATCTCCCTTATAGGTATTTATTTTCCATTCTTAATTTGTTCTCTTTGTGTTTTTGAAAAAAATAATGCTCTTCATTATGCTTACTAGTTTTTCCAAAAAACAATTTTATATAATTTTTTTATTGGGGAAAATTTTTCAAATATATATAAATGTAGAGAGAACAGTTAATGAATCCAGTGTACCTAGCATCCAGCTTCAACAATTATCAAATGGACAGTCTTGTTTAATTCATATATCTACCCATGTCCCCTTACCATACTCCCTAGCTTACTTTAAGCAAATTTTAGACATCTTATCATTTCAAATATAAATATTTAATGTGAATATTTCAGTTTATATTTCTAAACAGTAGTTACATTAAAAAATAAATAGCTGCAATGCTACCACATCCAAATGTTGGTAACAAGATTTATTGCTAACAAATATTAACAGTGTCCATGTTTTTAGAGCCTTTCACATGCACATGCATGTGCAAATGCACACTTGCATGTGCAAGTATGTGCACACACACACACACACACAGTTTGATTTAGAATCCAAATAAATTCATCACTGCAATTGCTTGACATGTTTCTTAAATCTTTAATCTACAGATTCTTTCCTTCTCTCTCTTCTCTGCAATTTGTCCCTTACACCCCTACAATGATTTTTCCTATACAGTTCCTTATGTTTTGGATTTTGATTACTTCCCCATTTATCATTTCTCTTTCCCTTTTAAATCCTGTGAGTGGTAGTGAGATGTGGGAGCTTGAATAGCTGGTTTTGTCCCCATCTGCCACCCCCCTTTTTTTAAAGCTTCAGCAAGCCTACTTTAGATTAGTGTATTCTTCTGTTGGTCCTGCCTCTTCTCTTTATGTGTCATGACCAGCTGCTGATGAGCGGTGCCATATAACTGCCCTTAGGTTAGATCCCATAGGAAAAGCAAAATAAATATTTGATGTTTTCTCTTTACCAGTTTTCAAAATAATGAGTTTGTGAAAGTGAACAATGCACTTAAAAATATCATTATAAGTTTATAAATTTAAACGTATTTGAGTTCAGTGGATTGTAGTTGTTGTCATTATTGATACTCTAATTGTCCCACCTTTAGCCAGAAGGAGCTCATGCAGGTCAGTCTAAATCCTCTTGACATGACCCTTGTGGCTGTTGATAACTTTCTTCTTTCCAGTATGACAAGGATCACTTGTCTTGTATATTTCCTGCCCCTGACCTGGAATTAGCTGTTGTCCAGGGAACCCTGTTGTTTTTAGTTTTGTTTATGAGAAATACATACAGAAGTCAGTTTTGGTGTTAGGGATGTTCTTTGTTACTGAGGTGGTGATTATTTCTGTACCTTCTCAGTGAAAGAAGCTAAGAAAAAAAATTTAAAAATAAATTCTCATCATAAGTTTGTAATGATACTTTCAAGTTAAAATTTAAATAGCTGGTTTTAAAACTAGAACTAAAAAAAGATATATTAAAAGAAGTAAAGCCAGTATGTGCTAAACCATATTTTTTATAAACATTATTTAGCCTTAGTTCTATAGATAAATGGATAATGTCCAAAGTCTGATATCTTTTCATATAAATGAATTGGCCTTCTTGCTACGATGCCCTGAGGGCAGCGTTTTTTTTTTTTTTTTTTTAAATATGATAGCTTTACTAGAACATGTCTTGATATCGGCCATTCTGGGCCAGTCTTCAAAGACCTGTGGTGGTTCTTTAATGTATTGTTTCAAGTCCTCTTATATTTCAGAAAACTTTTCTTGAATTCATTTTAGTGTGAGTTTTAGTCTCTGGGGATTCTTACTCTATTTTTGTTACATTTTCTTTACCCGCAATCCAAATCTATTTATTTCCTTCAACTCCTATTGATCTCTCTTGTCAAATCTTTTAGATTTAAAGAATTTCCTTCTTTCTATCTATTTTCTCTTAAGACATTGTCTGCTATGTTCACTAGCTCTTATGTTCTTTTTAGTTTGTTCCTCAGTTTGGATATAATTTAAAAAATTTTTTTAAAAATTCCCTCATGAATTATGTCACTTCTTTGCAATGGTATTTTCTTAAATATTTTATTGCTGAGGGTTTTTTTTTTCTAATTTGGATTTTTTTTTTTAAGATTTTATTTATTTATTTGACAGAGAGAGAGAGAGAGAGATCACAAGTGGGCAGAGAGGCAGGCAGAGGGAGAAGGCTGAAGCAGGCTTCCTGCTGAGCAGAGAGCCCGATGTGGGGCTTGATCCCAGGACCCTGAGATCATGACCTGAGCTGAAGGCATAGGCTTAAATCACTGAGCCACCCAGGCGCCCCTAATTTGGATTTTTAATTTTCTTTCATAGTTTATGATGGGGCTTGTGTTAAAATATGCGGTTATGGTTTTATGGTAGAGCTTGTCTTTCTGACATGTTTGTATTGTTTATAAAAACATTACCCTGTGTGCTTGCCTTTTTTTTTTTGCTTATAGTAACTTCATATGGCATTTGACTGATTATTTTCTGTTCCTCACTTATTATAAAACATAAGTATTCCTTTCCTTACAGAAGGGAAATGGAAAAATGAGTCAGGGCAGGGTTCATTTTTGTTTTTGTTTTTTTTGTTTTTTGTTTGTTTTAGCTTTGCAGCTCTGGAAATCTTTTGTCTTCTAAAAATGGTGAAGGAAAAAAAAGACTCACACGCTTTCTGAGATCTGCTGTCAGTGCTTGCCTCCCCAACTTTTATGTGGACCTTCACTTTCCTTTGTTTCTATTATCCTTGCCCTGCTCAGTTTGAATCTCATTCCCAGCCCTTTCTCTCCAACAGAAGGCTTTGTCTTGGAATGGAGCTCCGATTTGCTAGTTTTAAGATCCAAATGGTCCCAACACCACTAGACCTGTTGCAAAATGGTCGCTTGCATTGCCTGGATCCTGCGGATCACCCACTTTCCGCTGCTGTTCTCAGGCTGCCACATGGAACTTGACAGGGAGTGTCTTTTGGCTTCGAGATCTGTGAAAAGCCCAGTCACCTTCCCACTGCTTTGTTTCACATAAATTTGTGGTCTTGTAGTTGTCAGAGTTTTGTCCCTTTAAATTTGGGGAGTTTGTGGGATAACTTGCCACCTAGCTTTAAGCGTCTTTGGTTTTGCTCTGTTTTCAGGGTGATTTGGGATTAAAAAAAAAACACCTATGCCAAATACTGTGTCTTCCATCCAGATTTGGGCTTTATTGAACAATTTTTATTTTTGACTATATTGTAAATTTTTATCTTTATTCCATCCATCACACATGATTCCTAGCCTGTCTGATGCAGATTCCTAGTTTCTAAGTTATTTTTCCCTAAGACTTTGAAAATGTTTTACTATTTTCCTACAGGGCCGATGAGATGACATCGTCAGTCTGATTTAAAAAAAGTTTTGTTTTTCTTAGAGCATTTAGGATTTTCTACTCATGCATAATAACCTGAAATTCAATGACAAAGTGTCTAGGGTATGGGCATGTGTACTTAAATTCTGTTCAAGACTGGATGAATTATTTTAATCTGAAGATTTATGTTTTCCTTCAGAACTAGGCATTTTCTTCATTATTTATTAGAATATTTGTTCTCCGCTCTTTCTATCCTTCCCTTTCAGAAGTCCTATGAGCTATCCATTAGAACTTGTGGGCCATTTTCCATGTGTCTTGCCTCTTACTTTATAATTTCAATCTCTTAATCCTTATGTTTGGCATTCTTAAATCATTTGTTGTCCCAGTCTTCCAATTTAATACTTTTCCTTTTCAACTGATTGTTTAACTATTGAGCCCAAGTGAATTTTATCTCTTCAAGATTCAATTTTAAATTTAATCCACTTTACTTGATTTTTAAAAAAAAAAAACAGTCTCACAAATATGAGGCTTTTCAGTATATTTGTTCTAAAGGCCTCTTCTGTTTGCCTTACAAAATGTTTTCTGGCCATATTTTTTCATTTATTTTTTTTTGAAATTGTTGTGTCTTGTAATGGAGCTGGTTTTTAGAAATTGTTTGGTGATCCTTGCTACTTGCTCATCTTTTTGGAGAGTCCCTACCAGACCTTCGCTCTATCAGTTTTCACACACTGCTGGGCAGGCAGGGCAGTGTAGTGAGGCTCCCTGAAACGTCTTCAGAAGGAGGGAGATAAGATGCCTTGCCGGAGGTCCTGATGGCTAGTCATGGGTGGTCCCTGCTTCAGGTATCCCCACTACTGTAGACACTAATTGTCTCTCCAACTTTAGCTCCTGGATCAGAGGTGAAGGACTTTATCATTCACAGCACAGCAAACAGCATGAACTTCCCGTTCACATTTGTTCTCCTTTCTCCCCACGTGCCCCAGCGGAGACCTGGAGTGGCCCGGGTGCGTGCTGGCATGTTTGCATCAGAGCTGAGCCAGCCCGAACTTTTATAATGAGCAGCAAGCAAACCTGCCTGACCTTTGCTCTGGAGAGAGCTGTTATTTTTATTTTACTGGACAGTAAACAAACCCGCTTGCTTCTCTGCTCCAAAGAGAGAGAACCATCTCACCTTCCAAAGCTGTTTGCTATTCACCCCTCCTTGAAAAGCTAGTCTGGAACAAAAGCTGTCAGTGCCTCCGTTTGCAAGCCGTGCAGAAACATAAGACCTGTGAAGACCTGTCTCCCACTACCATCATATTAGTCATATCATTAATATTAATAGATTTTCGGAGCACCTGGGTAGTTCAGTTAGTTGAGTGTCAGACTCTTGGTTTCAGCTCATGTCATGGGTGGTGGGATCAAGCCCCGGTAGGGCTCCACATTCTACATTTCCCTCTGCCCCTCCACCCACTCTCTCTCTTTCTGTCAAATAAATAAATCTTTAAAAATATTAATAGATTTTGAGGTTTTTAGATTTTCTAGATATACTCATGGCTGCAAATAATAATGATTTCTCTAGCTATGTTTACAGGGATTTTTTTTCTCATCTTATTGAATTAGCTAGCAATCCCTAAGTCAATGTTAAATCATAATGTGGGTTAATGTGTTACCCTGTTCTGATTTCTGATTTCACAGTCATGCACCTCTTTTAATAGATTTGCTATTATTCCTGGAGAATATACTTTTTTGTGTTTAGAAAGTATTCTTCAATATTTATTTTACTTGTTTTTTATTGAGAAGGGGTGGCTAAGTTTTATTTAACACAATTTTTTCATGTTCTAATTATACTAGTTTTTCTTTACAGTTTTAAATGTAATGAACAGCATCAAATGCTGGTGTTGAATCATCTTGGAATAAATCCTTTATTCTATATTGTTCTATTGCTATATAGTTCTGGATTCAATTTGTTAATATTTTATTTCAAATTTGTATCTCTTAGTAAGTGAAATTTTCTATAATTTTCTTTTGGATGTTTTGTTATAATGATGAATTACAAAGCTTACTGTATTTGAAATAGTTCAAATAAAAAAAAATTTTGTCCCAAGTAAGTTATATATGACTCACCCATAAAACCATCTAGTGAAACTCTTTATCTCTTTCAAAAAATTGGTCTTAATTTTTCATCTTTTATTTTTATTTTCTAATTATTATATTAACATATTTTAAGAGTCAAACAATACCGATAACCAAAAACAGCAATTCTTTTATGCAATTTTAAAGCATGTTCCCTAAGGTGAATACTTTTGATTTTTCTATTTTATGTTAATAGTTCAGAATAGTATGCCTAAACCTGCCACCTTTACTCATAAATTTAGTTTGTGGGCAATCAATGGGTATATGAGGATTTAAGTCTCATACTTTCTCTAATTTTTTCATTGCTTACCTTACCAATGTAGTCATAGCTCTTTTTTTTAAATCACTCTTCAATATTTATATTATGATGATTTAAATGTTTTTCACTCCTATGCCAGTTGTATAGTATGATTTTTCCCTTTTCCTTCTCAGGTTCTTGTGAAGAGGGAAGAAGATTATGATGATTGCCTCATTGAAATGATTTTTTTTTTTGCATAATTTTCTGTTTGCTTACTGCCAATTCTCCAATGCTCCATGATCAACATGTCAAAAAAATTATCTCTTCAATTTCCTTTCTCTGGCTACTTCTCTTATCCTCCTATTCCAACCAGGACCATAGCATAACTTGGACCTGTAAACATAGGTCTTATCATCTTGATACTTTACTTTTCTTTCATTTTGAGAAATCCCTTAACTTTCTCCTGTATTGATCCTGTTTCTTGGATCCTGAGTCTTTCTCTTTTTTGGTTCATTACTTAATTTTTGTGAAGCACATCTTCCTGAATTTTTGTAAGTGAGAATACACAGGAAGCAATCTTTGAGGCTTTCCCTAATTTATATTGGTAGTTTTGATGGGTATAGAATTTTAAGTTTGCTTTCCCTAAAAATTGCTTTCCCTCAGGATTTTGAATACATTAGTCCATGTTCTTTTTTTCAGTGATGTTGTCAAGAATTTCAATGCTAGGGGCACCTGGCTGGCTCAATGGGTTAAAGCCTCTGCCTTCATCTCAGGTCATGATCTCAGGGTCCTGGAATCGAGCCCCACATCAGGATCTCTGCTCAGTGGGGAGCTTGCTTCCTCCTCTTTCTCTGTCTGCCTCTCTGCCTACTTGTGATCTCTCTCTCTGTGTCAAATAAATAAATAAATAAATAAAACCTTTAAAAAAAAAGAATTTCAATGCTATTTTTATCTTTTTGTTCATTATTAAAACAAAATTTATGTAGGTATATTCCATATCTAGTACACTTAAACATAGAACTTGATAGATTTTTACATATGGAAAGAGCCACCTACAAAGATCAAATTTACACAGAACATTTCTACCCCCCCACAGAAGGATCTCTGTGTTTTTAGTAGTAAATCATTCTTGACCCCTAAACCCAATTGCTGTTCTGACTTTTGCCTGTTTGACTACCACATAAATGAAATAATACAGTACACAGTCTTCTCTATTTGGCTTACTAAGCTCTACATTATGTCTCTGAGATCCATCTATGTTACAGGTAGCACTATGTCAATTTTTTATTTGCTGGATTTAATACTATTTTTGGTGGACATAATGGGCATTTGAACTGTTTGTAGTTTCTTTGTTTTTATGAACAAAGATGATGTGAACATTCTTGTGCCCATTTTAAAATTCTTGATTCATTGTGTCTTTGTTTCACCCTCTGGAAACTTTTAGGATATTTGTTTTTTACTTCAGTGTTATATAATTTTATGAAGTGTGTTCAGGGTGGGCTTCTTAACTTTCTTTGTATTAGGCAGTTGTTTCCTTCAACTGTGTGGTCCTAAGAAACCTTGTATTTTTTCTTTAATAATTTCACCCTTTGCATTTGCTCTGCTGTTTATTTTTAGAACCTTTACCAATCAGATTTTTTTTAACTCTTTGGTCTAATCCTCCAACTTTTAGCTGCATCTTTTTTTTTTCTTTATGGCAGATTCTCAAAACTTTACTTTTTATTCTACTATCAAACCTATTTTCAGTATATTTTTAATTTCCAAGTGTTCTTTCTTGTCTTATTTCTTGGGGTAGTGTGGGAGATAGGGATTAAATTTCTACTATCCCATGTTTTGAATTTTACTTAATCCTCTTATTTTGCTCTCTACTCCTCACTCTTTTTTTTTTTCCCTGTGCCTGGTATACAAGGATTGTTTCCCTCAGACTTTTTTTCTACAAAAAATTTAATTTTAGTTTCCTCTGTTCCTATGTGAATGTATAGAAAAGGGGCTATACCTGGTTATGCAGGATAAGGGAATACTTGAGGGTCTAACTATTCTATATATATGCTTTTCACTAATGCCCTTGTTTTAATAAACAGCCATCTTTATCTTCTGCAATTCTTGGTTCTTCTCCACCTTGAGATTTTTCAGGTTCTTATGAGGCGTATTGGCACACTTGTCATTGATACTCTATTCTGTAGGCTCATTTTTAAAAAATATTTTATTATTTATTTGATATAGAGAGATAGAGCGAGAGAGGAAACACAGGGGGAATGGGAGAGGGAGAAGCAGGCTTCCTGCTGAGCAGGGAGCCCAACGCAGGGCTCGATCCCAGGACCCTGAGATCATGACCTGAGCCCAAGGCAGACACTTAACAGCTGAGTCACCCAGGTGCCCCGTAAGTTCATTTTTTTTTAAGTTTTTATTTATTTATTTTGGAGGAAGAGAGAGAGCAAGAGAGCACAGGAGCATGATTGGGAGGAAGGGCAGAGGGAGAAGGAGAGAGACAATCTCAAGCAGACACCAAGCTGAGCATGGAGCTGACAAAGGGCTCAATCTCAAGACCCTGAGATCATGACCTGAGCTGATATCAAGAGACACATGCTCAACCAACTGAGCCACTCAGGTGTCCCATCTTTTCTGTAGGCTCTTAAGTTTTAGATTCCTAGATTTTACTAAATCATCTGCTTTTCATTTTCCAAATGGTAGTTTTATTTACTGTTGTGTCTTCTCCTGTTCTCTCGGTTCTTATAGTTTTATAGCCTTTTTATGCCTTTAACTGTCATATTATTGAGTTTCTGTGAGGAAGAAGATATGGAAGTACATAGTCCCAGATATTCTTCCAAAATATGGATGTTAGTTTTCTAGTCTCTGGCCAATTGTTTTGATATCATCAGTTTTCTTTCTATTTTCTCTCTATTTTCAAATTTATTTTTGTTAATTTGTACATTATCTATTATAGTTTCTTGTAATTTTTTGGCCAGCAGTTATATATGGGCAAGATTTTACATTCAAAGTAAGTAAAGGCATTAAATATGAGAACCTAGCAAGAAATAGTGATCTTTAATAACCAGCATGCCTATACTAAACGCAAGTCATATCAAACAATTTCATTGCTTTTTTTATTTTTTGACAGGTCTATACTTATGTTACATTTTTCTATTTCTACTAAGATTGCACTGCCTCTTCTATTAAAAATATTGAACTAAGAATTGGAGGCTCTTTAATTTTGACTTTGAATTTTATGCATTTACCATAAAAATATTTAGAATTCAATGAACAGAATAGGTTTTGCTATTGCAGAAGGAGACAATTCTTGCATATGGAACATTCATACTTCATCAACACAAACAGTTTAGAACCCATCGACGTAAGAGCTACAGACTTTGTAATACATATGTTCCTGCAAAGTTCAATATTGTTGTCATCAGTTTGATAATTAGAGGAAAATCTCAGTAGAAGACAATAGGTGTGGCATTCATTCAAACAGCCCAGTAATATGTTGTCTTAAGAATTCACATGATGGCTGAGAGTTTTTTTTTCCTTTTTTTTATTCTACGTAAGTGTCCTTTCATTGTTGGAGATTATAGTTAAATCTCCAAATATTTCAAAGAAAATGCTGAAAAACTTCTGAATGAACAGTAAACCAAATGCCTAGTGAAGTTCTCCACACCAGTACCAAATTTGAGCATCATGGAATTTTCTGATGTTCAGAGGAACTAAATAGTGTTTTGTTACTATAAATATAACAAACATACCTCATTGTTCAGTAGTATTTTTCTATCTTAATTGTGTTATTAAATAAACCTTCAAATAGTTTCACTCTACATTTATTCTACAAACATATCAATGTTAGTAACAAAGGTTTACAAAGGTTTACAAATTATACCATTTAAATTATTATTTTTCTAAAATAAGTGAAAATAATGTGCCCAGCCTCCCTCCCCTCCCAAAACAATTTGGGAGAAAATGAGTTACACTGGTGTTATGAGGCTTTTAACATTTTGATTTATAAGCTATTTTAATAACTCCTAACTATTTACACAGATAGACCTCGGTTATATTTTCAGAATCTGGAAGTAAATACTCTAAATTTCAACCTCGGTTTCCTATCTGAGAAACTGGAAGGTCCAAGGTTGACATGAAATAGTGTAAGCAGGTTATTTAGCTTAGTACCTAAAACACAGTGATGTTATTATTTTTCTAATTATAACTTTATAAGACCCAATAAACCTTGAAAATATGCATTGCTAATAGAATGTGAATAATAGTCTGTTCCTAATAAAGAAAATGAGAAGTAAAATTTAGAGGTATAGAATGATTGAATTGGAGTACTTTGGGAATTCTGGGAAGTCTTACAGACTACTCAATTTTAAGAGTAAAATGGGTTAAGACAAGTCTTATATCCGTATACAGATTTTATTAGCTAGCGTTATACAGAATATCATAATGCTGCCAATATAAGATGATTTTTATACTATTCATTATTTACTTTTTAGGGACATTAAAAATATGCATAATAAGCATCTTGAAGTTTTACTATCTAATAGCTATTTAAATAGATTAACAAATTACGTCTTGATAGATAACATGAGAGTTGCTTGAAAAACTGTGTTAGGAGTCATAAAAGTTCAGTCTAGGATATAGTAAGCGAATTTATTTTCACCATTTCTTACACTTATCTTTCATTAAATACCTGATTCAGTTATGTTCTCTACAGCGCAAATAACAGGAAAGCTGAATGAAAATGAAGAACTGAAAGAAATTCTTTTCTGACATAACAAAACCTGTGGTAAAGTAGTTCCAGGATTGGTGAACTTTCCTCTAGGGCTGTCAAAGTCCAAACTCCACTGAGGCAAGAAGGGGGAAAGCCTTGTGGTAAGTCTCTCTTTAAGAAAACTACTTTCTCAAGGGCAGTGGCTCTAGCACCTGTCATGCCTAACTTAGTCGGGAACAAAGAAACAATTACAGTGATTGACTTAGATTGATCGATGCTCCCTGTGTGAGCCAGGAAATACAGGGCTACTGGATATGAGAACAAAATGGGACTCTATTGGGAAGAGAAGGGAATATCCTGGAGTCAGCCATGAATTCACATTAAGTACTTAATAGTGAACCCTGGACATTTGATTCTTAAAATCTCTCTTCCTAGTCTCTTCATTTTTCGCAGTGCCCAGCCTCCTTTCCCTCATCATTGATTCTTCTTTCCTCCTCTTCCTTTCTCTGCTTCTTCCCTACCATTCCTTCTCAGAAGGAAAAATAATCTCCTCTTTTCACGTGAAGCAGTTTACCCATAATGGCTTGTTGCCCCGCTATTTTCCTATAGGGTCTCACTTTCTAGCTTTGGAAATTCATCAAGGTGTTTTCCCAAACAAAAACACAATGCTTCCAGAAAGTGTAATCAGTGTGAGCTGGTATAGTAATTCACTTTTTTCATTCTATATACAGTGGGTTAACATAAAAAAAGAACGAGAAATTGCATTAGAAAATTTCATTAGAAATCTTTGTAACTGTGTTAGTCAGGGTTCTCCATAGAAACAGAACCACACATATATGAGGAATTGGCTTGATTTCTTCTAAGGATTTGGCTTACATGATTATGGGGGTGGGCAAGTTCCATGATCTGCAGGGTGAGCTGGCAATTTGGGAACCCAGGATAGCCAGTGGTGTAGGGTTCCAGTCCAAAGGCCAACTGGCTTGAGACTCAGGAAGGGCTCTTATTTCAGTTCGAGTCCGAAGGCAGGAAAAACTGGTGTCCCAGTTTGAAGGCTGTCAGAAAGAATTCTCTTATTTCCAGAGGGTCAGCCTTGTTATATTCAGCCCTTTAATTGAATGAGGCCCATCTATATTAGGAAGGGCAATCTGCTTTACTCAGCCCATGGATTTAAATGTTAGTCTGATACAAAAATACTCTTCCAGAAACACCCAGAATAATGTTTGACCAAATATCTGTGTAGTGCATGGCCCAGGACACAATTACCTAAACTTTCAGAGAACTGATAGAGAAAATGAAGGCAGTCCTAGTCTTTTTACCTTAAATATCACTATTAGAGGAGCAAAAATCCTGAGTCATGTTTAAGGCTTCTGTGGGTGTGGGAAGTTAGCAAGTCTACCCGGACTTCACCTTTCTTCAGCATCTACCCTAGTGATCTGGTTTTCCTTCAGTTATATTTTCTCAGGAATACCTTACTTGACTCTCTGGATGAGATCAATATTCTAATTATTCTAACAGCATCACATAGCATATCCTCTACTATATACATCACAGTTATAAACCTTATTTTTAAACTCCTTCCAGACTTTAAGCAATCACAAAGAGATCATGAAAAAGACCGTGCCTGGTGTTTTTCACATTGTAATTCAATGCCCAGAATACCTGGTTCATGGTAAAACTGCATAGTTATCTGCTGAGTAAGGTAGTGTCTATGGAGGAAACTAGTGAACCAAAGCTGGCATCTACTGGTTGTGGAAAAGAAAATCAACCACAGAAACTACAAGATTAAACAGAAGTATTGACAAAGCAGGCATTCAATGAGATATGGCTGCTTTCATAACAAGGTTTGAGGGTTGGTAGAATATCTACATGGAGATGCATGTGCAGCCAGCAGTTGATAAAGAGGAATTTGAACCCTAGAAGGCAGAGATACAGAACTGGGAAAGCCTGTCATCATCTCGGAGAGACTGGAAGAAGGTAAATATAAAAGTCAGGAAGAAATGGCTGCGTTAAGAGAAAGAAGATAAAGATGGGCCAGTGGGGAGGCTGAAAAAGTATAATCAGAGACCTATTGAGAGAACTAGGAATTTTAAAACCAGAGAAGAAAGGGGAAGAAGGTATGAGGAGTAGAGCTACTAAGTAAAATGCTCCAAGGTCAAGGAGAGGGTGTCCCGAGAGAGCGCTGAAGGGAATGGTGGCCATCTTTGAGGCTGCCAAGGTTAGAGTTGTAGCAGATTTGCTCACAAGTGATGAAGGTAGAGTTAGATGTGGATCAAGCAAGTGTGGCCATCTCATTTGGAAATGGCAATAAACAAAGTGGAAGCTTGTATGAAAACCAAAGGAATCTCACTGAAGAGGGAAGATATGTCTGGAATAGACAAAATGAGAATGGCTGTATGTACAAGGGAAGGAGACAGTAAGTATACAGAGAAAAGCTAATGACATCTCTTACAATTAAAAGCAATTCTATGTATTAATAATTTTGCTTTTTCAAGTCCTGATTTGTGTTGTATGAAAAATAGTTGTAAATACCCGAATAATTCTCATTTTTTTTAAAAGATTTTATTTATTTATTTGACAGAGAGAGAGAGAGAGACAGTGAGAGAGACAATATAAGCAGGGAGAGTGGCAGAAGGAGAAGCAAGCTTCCCACTGAGCAGGGAGCCCAATGTGGGGCTCGATCCCAGGACCCCAGGGTCATGACCTGAGCCAGAGGTAGATGCTTAATGACTGAGCCACGCAGGCATCCCAACAATTCTCATTTTTATCTCTGTGTCCATTCAGCTTCTAAAATGTTTTCCCCTCTTGCCAAGAAATGATAAGCTTGAAATAATTTCAAGTGATATATTCTTGTACCTTTTGTTGTTATTTGTATTAGGGCTATCCTGTGTTTATTCTCAAACTAATTTCTTCTCTCATATGTTCTAAGAACTAAAATATATGACAGACAGGGTGACACAATGAGTCACTGTGTTCAGAAGGGGAGATTTCCCACATCTAGCAGCATTTTCATATTTCCTCTCATTTCATCTGGCCCACTCTGTGCCTGAACACCGCTGATGTCCCTCCATTACACTGTTCTCTCCAATCCTCTAACCCAATTTAGAGTGACCATTGTGGTAACCAACCCAGATCCTTGAATAAGAGAGTTGCTCAGTGGGTTAAAGCCTCTGTCTTCAGCTCAGGTCATGATCTCAGGGTCCTGGGATGGAGCCCCACATCAGGCTCTCTGCTCAGCAGGGAGACTGCTTCCTCCCATCTCTGCCTGCTTCTCTGCCTGCTTGTGATCTCTCTCTCTGTCAAATAAATAAATAAAATCTTAAAAAAAAAAAAGAGAGTTGCTAATTAGTGGTTGCCTTAATATATTAAAAGTTAATTTACACTCAAGAAATCTGTGGAACAAGGAGATGATTCTAGAATGTGTTGTGCCGTTATCTCCTCAACATGTAAATTCAGCAAATTCCCATCTATGTGGTGCCCCGGTTCTCTGATCTCCTTTCCGGAAATGAGGGAGGTGATTGTTTTTTCCTTCTCTTCCTTCGACATGTTTCTCATTGTAAATAAAATTCTCTTTGCCTTTCTTTCTGAACCATTGATTCAAGTCTTTCTCAAAATCTTAACTTAAAACCATCCTTGGGGTATTTAGTGAATGGCCTTTGAAGTAGTTTGGTAATACCATGTTTTGTGGAAGTAGATTTTATTCAAATAAAAATGGTTTGCTATTCTTTTATTGTGCTTCTGAAAAAGTTATTAGACTTAAAAAGTGAGGGATCCATGCAATAGCCTGCCTAAGGCCTGAATTTTCTTCACTTGGTCTTTTCTAAAATGAATTACAGGAATAAGTTGGATGTCAGCCTCTTCTTTGGTTTGCAGGTAGGTAAAGTAGTTATTTGAGCTATTTTGATTTTCATTATATGTTAAGATAAAGATTAAATAAAGCTTTCTGGGGAGTATTAAATATTTCAAATATGAACATTTGAACAGTAAACTATCACGAGACTATGAACAAATTGCAAGAAAGACAATTTCCCGGAGAAGAAAGTTGGCTCTAAAGTTATTGGTGAAAGCAAGGGAGAGTAAATAAATAAACATATGTGCCTATTCTCCAGAAACTTTTTTTATCCCCCTCCTTACAATATATATTGGATATGACACATGGTATGGATATGAAAGTTAGCCAATGCCACCTATCACTGTGGCCTCCTGGATTTTGAGTGATTATGTTGTCGTATTTTATCCATTCTAATATTTACTTTTATTTTTATGATGTGAAATATTTTTATTAGGACCGGACACATTTGATATTATTTTTATATAGAAATTGCTAGTTTTCTGACTTCTTTTCTGTAACAGATCTAAAAGACATTCTAATTAAGGTTATAAAACTACTTCCTGAGCTATTTCTCAGAGCCTTATTATAATTCTTTGAGCTTGGAGTGACCAGCAAATGACTGGTTCATACCATCAAAAGGCTCACAGCATTACACATATCTGTAGAACAGAGAAAGCTATGCATATGTATCAATGTATAGAGTAAAACATAGTCAAATAGTGACTTTGGTAGTCGAGCAAGTAGTTTTAGATTTTCTTTAGTTTAACAATAACCTGGGAAGAATACGACAGATTTCACTTCTGGCAACTCAATTCTGCTGATTTGTAGGGGGCAGATGAGAATGCAAAATTAGCTACTTATAATAGTTTTGTGGATGGAATTGTGTCCTCCAGAAAAGAAAGGTTGGAGTCATAACCCATAGTATCTCAGAATGTGACCTTATTTGGAGACAGGGTCCTTACAGAAGTAATCAAGTCCAAATGAGGTTATCAAGGTACCTTCTACTCCAATATGATTGGTGTCCTTATAAAAAGGTAAACTTGGGACATGAACACACAGTCCCAGCACTGTGAAGCTAGGAGTTCATGGGAAGATTGGAGTGATGTTGCCACAAGCCAAAAACTACCAGATGCTGGGAGACATGTCTGGAACATATCCTTCCCTAGAGTGTTCAGAGGGAACATGGCCCTGCCATCACCTTGACCTTGGACTTCCAGCCTCCAGAACTGTAAACAAATACATTTTTGTTGTTAAGCCATTTGCATACTTTGTGCCAGCAGTCTTAGAAAATTAATGCAATTAGTTGAAGCAGGTAAGGTCGTATGGTATAATAAGCATTCCTCCAAATCTCAGCATAAACACAATGAATGTTTTTTTTCTTGCTCATGCACAGCCCAGTGACTTTGATGGACAGGCTTCCACACAGTCAGAGACCCAGATTTATTTGGATTGTTCCCATCCTATGGCTTCCCCAGTGTGTAGGGACTTGAGTCTTTTGCTGGGTCCTCTATAGCCTCATGGCTGTGATTGGGATAGAAGTGGGGTGCAAGGGAGGAAAGTTACATTTAATTGAGGAAAAACTGGTTCTAGGAGTTTAATTCTTCCCTGGAAGCTCGGAAATGTACTGGTAATTCAATATCATTATCAACAAATAATGTTGAGACATTTTTTAAACACTTTATACCAGATATTTCTAAAGCACTTAGTAGGGAAAAGTTTGTCTTATTTAGTTAATAGTTGGTACTATTATTAACCTCATTTACACTGAGGAAACCAAGGATCAGAGAGGTTAAGTAACTTGCCAGGATCGCAGAGATGTGCATGATAGAATCATGATTCAAACTTTCCCAGTCTGACTGTAGAATCTAGATATTTAATTCTGATATCGTGTCGCTTCCATAACATATACAAATGTATTTGTGAGAATTAACAATAGCCCGTAGTCATTTATACCTGTGGTCATCATTAGTACTAAATTGAATGAACACAACTTCATCAGAAAGATGTTTAAAGCACCATCAGGAGAGAAGGAAGGGGCACGAGAATGGACACAGGTTCATAGCTACTCCCTGTCTCAACATACTTTAAGAGCCCAGAAATTTGTCTTGAGAATTTTTACCTTTCCTTTTATATTCTTTCTTTTCCCTCCTTGTCATTCAAATTTTCATTGAAGTGCCCAATGCCTTTCTTTCTTCTCGTGCCCTCTTCCAGCCCAAAGAGTAAAAATATCTGCTATTATTTTCTGAAACTTAATCCTACTGGTCTCTTAACTCATTGGAGTAATTTGCCTTTCTTTTCTTTTCTTTGTTTTTTTCTTTTCTTTTCTTTTCTCTCTTCTCTTCTCTTCTCTTTTTTTCTTTTTTTTTTTTCAGATTTAGAAATAGATTCAACTACAAATAAGAGTACTCTCCCAAATAAAAGAGGCCGAAAGAAGATAGGAGTTTATTTCTCTTTTTGTATAAAGGCTATGTAGGCATGAGGGCTGCTTCAGTAGTTCTGCCCCACAGAAGCCTCAGGCACACAGATTCCCTCTTACCTTGCTCTGCTGCTGCGCGTGGCCATTTCAAAGGGTATGTACTGTGCATGACAGAGGTTCCTTCTCCAGCTGTCAGGTGTCCATTCCAGCCATCAGGAAAGAAGAAAGGGGAAGAGAAGAGAAGAGAAGAGAGAGAAGGGAAGGGAAGGGAAGGGAAGGGAAGGGAAGGGAAGGGAAGGGAAGAGAAGAGAAGAGAAGAGAAGAGAAGAGAAGAGAAGAGAAGAGAAGAGAAGAGAACACTTCTTTCTTCTAGGAGCTTCTTGAAGTTACACATACTTTCCATCTGTCAGAACTTAGTCAAATGGACACACCTAACAAATGGACACACCTGTCAGGGAGGCTTGCTTGCTGAAAACCAGGGATTTTATATTATAGTAGAAGATAAAGAAAATCAGATTTTGGAAAACAGTGTAGTGATTCCTCAAGAAATTAAAAATAGAGCTACTCTATAACCCTGCAATTGCACTACTGGTATTTACCCCCAAGAAGCAGATGCAGTACAAAGAGGGCCACATGTACCCCAATGTTCATAGCAGCAATGGCCACAATTGCCAAACTGTGGAAAGAACCAAAATGCCCTTCAACAGATGAATGGATAAGGAAGATGTGGTACATCTATACAATGGAATATTATGCCTCCATCGGAAAGGATGAATATCCAACTTTTGTATCAACATGGACAGGACTAGAAGAGATTATGCGGAGTGAAATAAGTCAAGTGGACAGAGTCAATTATCTTATGGTCTTACTTACGTGTGGAGCATAAGGAAAATCTTGGAGGGCTTTGTGAGAAGGAAGGGAAGAGTGAGTGGGGGGAAATCGGAGAGGGTGATGAACCATGAGAGACTGTGGACTCTGAGCAACGAACTTAGGGTTTTGGAAGGGAGGGGTTGGGGGGTTGGGCAAGCCTGTGGTGGGGATTGAGGAGGCACGTATTGGATGGAGCACTGGGTGTGGTGCATGAACAATCAATCTTGTAACATTGAAAAATAAAAAAATAAACATATTTGGGGGAAAAAAAAGAAAATCAGATATTGGGAGATAATCAGGTCTCTGTGCCGTGCATTGAAATTCTAACTGGAATAAAAGCAATGTTCCAGTTAAAGAAATTCCAGATATTAAGCACTTTGGAAGACTGCATTTTCTGTAAATTGCCTTACCCTTGGCTCTGAATTATTGCTATACTAAAGCTGGATTTTAAGGTGAATCTTCGCAGGATATTTAGGGCTGGAGTCTAGGCTCAGTGAATAGGACCAAGTGGTTTTTCTTCTGTTCACCTTCGTGTACTCTCACACCTGGGTAACGATTCTCAGATGTGAAGGGTGTAGGCTTATTCATATTTTTGTCTCCTCTGTAACTGTGCCACCACCCCAGGCTTGCATGACCGTATCTGCTGTCACTGCATGGCATGTCTATTCTGATTTCGTTCCCACTCTTCCTGTAATACAACGTTTACTCAAATTACAAGTCAGATGAAAACATCTTGAAGCCCTATCTGGGAGGTCCATGGTGATTACTGGTAGATGACGCTAGAGGTAGGAAAGCAGCTAGCTAATGGCTTTAGAGCCACATGATATATTTTGCTATGGCAAACTCATTGTCACAATATTTTTTGTTACTTTATGTTCAATCTTTAAGCTCTTTCTGTCTTCTTCATTAATAAGATTTATATATCACACTAGGTGTGAGTATTGTGCACTGAGGACTTAATTAGCATATCAATATAAAGTAATTTGTTTGTCTGACCAGTGAATACTGAATCTTAACTGATATGGAAATGAGAATATCTTTTTTCTGTCTTTTCCAGAAGAATATAAATTAAAATAAATTCTAAGTTGCTTGATCCTTGGCCACTGTTTTCTCAGGAGGCCTTTTATCTTCATTAATATGGGTTAAAATATTTTATATGAGTGTATTTTGTTTATATGAAACAATTTTGTATCTGTGAGGCAAAAAGAAGAAATTAAAAATTCTTAAAAAAAACACCAAAGGGAGCTGGAATTCGCCATCATAATTTTTTATTTTATTACAGGTTTTTGATCCATGTAATTGATTGCAAGTATCAAATAAGTCATTTACTAGGGCTAAAGTATTGTTGTCAAAAAGTGAAGAGGGAGGGGAATGTTTTCAATATAATGAAGTTAACATCTGTACAATAAATAGAAGTGCTGTTTTTATTAGAGACCTTTTTTCCTGCAGGAGAATGATGCCAACTCCTTTAGCTTTACTATAGTCACACTGAGGATCCTGATAGCAGAATGAGTCACGGTTTGTAGTGTTCCTATTGGAAATATAAAGAGAATGGACTTTCTGAGTAAAAACTGAGCCAAAACAGTATAACTACTGATGTGAATGTTTCAGCCCTGTGGCTTTATTTTGTTTGCATAGCTGAGCAAAATCAGAATGCATCCTGTTTACGATGATTTGTTTTGGTTATTTTTTCAGGCTCCTAAGTATATATTTTGTAATCTTGGCTATACTGGATTATTATTTGCCCAGGATAAGGTAGCTTACAGGTGTTAAGATAATGGAAAGATAATTGCAATTAGTTGAGAGATAATTCACATACAATGAACTTTACACACACACTCACAGACACACAGACACACAGACACACACACACATATATTCTCCCGCTAGAGGGAGTGGAGAGGGGCGATGGTGCAGAGGGAGAGGGAGAGAATCTTAAGCAGGCTCCATGCCCAGCACAAAACCTGACATGGGGCTCCATCTCCCCTGAGATCATGACCTGAGCTGAAATCGAGAGTCTGATGCTTAACCTCCTGAGCTATCCAGGAGCCTCTGAACTTTATTTACTTATTTATGATTTTATTTATTTATTTGATAGGAAGAGAGAGAAAGCACAAGAAGAAGGACAGGAGAGGGAGAAGCAGACTCCCCACTGAGCAGGGAGCCCAACACGAGGGCTTGATCCCAGGACCGCAGGATCTGAGCCAAAGGTAGACACTTAACTGACTGAGCCACCCAGGCACCCCTGAACTTGGCCTATTTAAATTGTGCAAAGTCCAGTTTCTCTGCATGCCTGCTTTCACTTTGCTTGTCAGTCTTTTCAGTTACAGGCAGCCTCACATTTTTATTTTAATTAAAATTTCCCTCGTGACTAATGTTTTATATATCTTTTCATGTACTTCTTGGTCATTCCTATATTGTCTTTGGGGAGTGTTTTCAAATCCTTTCTCATTGTATTATTTGACTGCATTGTATGACTTATTATTGAATGTAAGCATTCTTTCTGTACAGTGCTCTAAATATAAGAACGGTGCCTTTGTCTTCAAGTGCATTTTCTAAGTATTTTCTCCAAAACTGTGGCTTACCTTTTGTTTGGTTGATAGTATCATTCATTCAAAGAGCAAAAGCTTTTAGTTTGATGAGGTAAGAAGTTTCAAAAATTTTTTATAGATTGTGGAGTTTGTGGCCTAAGAAATTTTTATCTCTTCTAAGGTCACAAAGATCTTCTCCCATGTGTTTTGTAGACGTTTCATACTATTAGGTTTTTACATTTAAGTCTATGAGCCATTTTAAATGGATTTTTATGCATTGTGGCAAGCAAAGTTCAATGTTCATTTTTAAAATACGGACTATCCAGTTGTTTCAATACCATTTATAAAAAGATTCCCCTTTCTCCACTGAATTGCCTTGGCACCTTTACCAAAAATTAATGACAGTATGTATGTGGATATACCTATACACTCTGTTGTACTTTATTATCTCTACATTCATCTGTTTACTAATTCCAAACTGTCTTGATTATTATAGCTTTATAAAAGCTTTTCTTATCATATTGATAAGAAAAGAGTAAGTCCTCCAATTTTGCTCTTTCTTTTTAAAATTTTATTTATTTTTATTTTTTTTAAAGATTTTATTTATCTGTTTGACAGAGAGAGACACAGTGAGAGAAGGAACACAAGCAAGGGGAGTGGGAGAGGGAGAAGCAGGCTTCCCGCTGACAGGGAGCCCTATGCAGGGCTCCATCCCAGGACCCTGAGATCATGACCTGAGTCTAAGGCAGACGCCCAATGACTGAGCCACCCAGACACTCCATTTCTTTCTTTTTTTTTAAGATTTTATTTATTTATTTATTTATTTATTTATTTATTTATTTATTTATTGACTGAGTGAGTGAGAGAGAGTGCTTGTGAGTGGGCAGAGGGGCGAAGGAGAGAGAGAATCCCAGGCAGACTCCCTGCTGACCGCAGACTTGGAGCTCAATCCTGACATCATGACCTGGGCCAAAATCAAGAGTCAGTTAGTTACTCAACCGACTGAGCCACCCAGGCACCCCAATTTTGTTTTTCTTATAAATAACATCCTAGGCTATTCTAGGTTCTTTTATTTCCACATATATTTTTAAATTAGCTTAACAATTTCTAGAAAAATCAAGTGTTGATTGAAATTATGTTAAATTAATAGGTGATTTTAGTTATAACTGACATCGTAGGGATATTGACTTTCCTAATCCATGAACATGTTATATCTTCCCACTTAGGTCTGTAAGTGTTTTGTTAGTTTCATTGGGATTTTTGCAAATAGGAAAGATTTTACATCTTTCTTTCGAATTTGTATGCCTTCTATATGTTTCTTGCCTAATGGCAATGGCTAAGTCTTCAACTATGACATTGAATAGAAGTGGTAAATATAAGCAATCTTACCTTATTATTGATTTTAGGGGAAAATGTTCAATATTTTTGCCATTAAATATGATATTAGCTATGTCTGTTTTTTAAAAAAAATCAGATTGACAGTATACCTTTGCATTCCCAGTTTGCTAAAACTTTTAATTGTGTTGAATTCTGTTGGTTGTTTTTCTGCATCTACTGGAATGATAACATGAATTTTCCCCTTTGTTATTTAGTAGAGTAAGTAACATTTAAAAAAAATTCTCAACCAGCCTTGAATTCCTGAGATAAACCTACCTGCAATAATAAATTATAGTTTTTATATATTATTGGGTTCTATTTGCTAATATTTTGCAAAGGATTTTTGTCTCTATAGTCATAGGGGATATTAGTGTGTAATATTTTAGGTTTATTGCCCCAGAAAATGAGTTTGTCAGTGTTTTTTTCCCTCTTGTTTTTTGCAAATATGTAAGACAGGTATTATTTTTCTTCCTTGATGTTTGATAGGATTCACCAGTAAAACTACTTTTGCCTTTTTTTCTTTTTGGTTGTTGAAGTGTTTTTATAATGAATTCAATTACTTTAATTGATACAGGGATATTCAGATTTTCTGTTTTTTGTCATTTTTATAAGTATCATTTTATAAATGTCTTATAAGTATAGTAAGTACTATAAACACTTTTAATATTTTATATTTATTTTTTCCAAGTCATTTTTCCATTTCATCTAAGTTGTCAAATTTATTCACAATAAAAAAATTCTTGAGGGATATAGCTCAGTGGTAGAGCATTTGGCTGCACATTAAAAATTATTTTTAATATTTGTAAGATCTGAATTGATAATTCATTTTTAATTTCCAATATTAATAATCTGTGTTCTTTCACCTCTTCTTTTTTTTTTTAAAGATTTTATTTATTTGAGAGAGAGAGAGAGAGATCACAAGCAGGCAGAGAAGCAGGCAGAGAGAGAGAGAGTGGGAAGCAGGCTCCCCGCTGAGCAGAAAGCCCAATGTGGGACTTGATCCTAGGACTAGAAGATCATGACCTGAGCTGAAGGTAGAGGCCCTAACCCACTGAGCCACCCAGGCGCCCCATGTTCTTTCACTTTTTGATCAATCCAAGACTTTGTTTTTGTTAATTTTTTTTAGAAATTAGTTTTTCTGTTGTACTGCTTTTAATCCTATCTTTATTATTTTATTCTTTCTACAAATATTGTCTTTTATACTCCTTATTTTTTTCTAAACTTTTCGTTAAAATCTTAGGTCATCGATGTAGGTCTTTTTTCACATATAAACATTTAAAGCAATATGTTTCCCTCTCAACATTGCTTTAGTTCTATCCCACATATTTTGGTCTGCTTTTTTGTTATTCAGTTTAACACAGATTCAGATTTCATTTTTGATTTCTTTTTAAGTAGGCTCCATGCCCAACATGGGGCTTGAACTCATGACCTTGAGATCAAGACCTGAGCTGAGATCAAGAGTCAGACGTTCAACTGACTGAGCCACCTGGGCTGTGATTTCTTTATTAGTCCATGAATTATTTAGGAGCATGTTGTTTGCTTTCCAAATATTTGAGGTTTTCCTAGGATTTTATTATTATTGATTTCTAATTTAATTCCATTCTGTCCAGAGAATCTCAACTATATCATCTCAATCCTGTAAAATTTATTGAGAATTGTTTTATGGCCAATCTTGGTGTATATGCCATATAAACTTGAAAAAATTATATTCTGCAGTTATTAGATATAGTGTTTTATAAATGTCAATCAGACGAATGTGGTTGGTATGGTTGTTCCAACCTTCTATGATGTAGATAGGCATTATTTTCTCTGAATTTTCCTTTTTGGGGGATTTTTTTTAAACTTTCTTAAATTTGTAAATTTAGGACATTCACACACTTTTGGAATTGTTTGCAAATTTAAATTAAAACATTTTTCTGTCCCATTTTTTCTTTCTTCTCTTCTTTTGAGATGGAAGTAGTATGTACAGCTACCCTTCTCCACTGTTCATAGTAAGCAGAACAGGCCATTAAAATGAATTTCTTTTGCTGCAGAATTAGGTCTAGAGCAAGTTTGAGTCTTTCATCCTGCATTGGTCAGATCTTTACATTTTCCCAGTACAAGCTCCAGAAATAAAGAAAACTGTGGAAAATTTTGAGAGAATTTAGACTAACCAGTGACAATTGAGAAGTTAGAAAAAGAAGGTGTTCCTTATAAGGTAGAGCTAGTGGGCAAATTAGCCCAGACAGGGGACAGTTCCTGGGGAAGCAAACAATACTGGCTGACCAAAAGGGTGGACCGCAGTTGCGTGCTCAGGCAACTCTGAAAATGGCAACTAAAGTATGTACCAGAAGGGTTTTCTCATGATATGTGCATTCATCCCTGGACGAGATCATGAAAGGAGGCTGTAGACACAATCTCCTTGCTAAGATTTGAAAACGATAGTTTCCCTGGGTCTAGAATAGTTGATATGTGGTCCTTACAGAGACTGGATGTGCTGACTCTGTTGATCTCTCAAGGTCCCTTTCAACCCTATCATTCTATGATTCTATAATTAATTAGTGATTGAGAAGATCATTTAATTAATGTTACAATTAAATCTGCCTGAGGTATGCTTATATCCTTGGCATTTCTGAGAAAGCCATAGATGTGGTTTCCTTGAAAAGACCCTTTTGGGAGGTAGTTAGAGGTAGTCTTGCTGAGTTATCAAAGCATTTTCTGCCTTTTGGCATCACTGAAGGATCATTTTGCTTATCATAGGACAGTGCTTGATAGAAAATTAGTAATCATACGCAGTAGCATGGCAAGAGATCAACTGCTTTGCTTTTGGCAAGAGCTAATGATTTTTTTTTTTTTGCAAGAGCAGCACAATGCATAATTTTGCCTTCCATTTTTCACAAAATAAAAAAAATTTGCATACACTTCTGCAAGAGTGAGCCATAGTATCAAAGAAAACTAAGACTCATCTAAAACAATAGTTTAACATAAATTTAGAAAACTGGATGTAACATAGTAACAACAGAAAATAACACTAGAGCTGCCTCATTGCACTGGAATTCTGTAGAACATAAAACTTTTCTCAGAAATCAAAACAGTGGAAATAATAAATGGATACAATAAATTAAAACTGGTGCAATTACAAGGGGGCATCCCAAAATAATTTGTCTACATGCAGTGCATTCCAGTTATACTGGAAGTTCTCTTTTTTGTTTTGTAAAACAAATTTCACTGTCTAAATTAAGGAAAATATTTTTGATATGCATAATTATAACAGGTTGTTGAATTAAGATTCTAAATCTTTTGCATAATAGAGAAATCTGAATATTCCTAATATGACACAATCTAATACAATAAAGCTGAATTTCTTTTATAATACACAGCTCTCTTTTTGTACATTCAAAAGGTTTCCAGTGATACACTTAAGCCTAGACTCATTATGACATTTACACTATTCCTATTGTGGTTAGAAAGTATAGTTGGATTCCATAGAGGGAAAGGATGTAATTGTTACATCGATTGTTAAAAAGAAGTCAGAGAAGTGCGAAACACCTGTACAGTTATCAAAGAAGTAAGTATCAGTTCATTTAATCTAAACACATTTAAATGACTCTTGGCCATGAATTTTAACCCATGTTTACTCAGTCTTTGTAGATGACTAATATGGCATATACAGCTTCAATAATGAAAACTTATTTTTTCTGAACTTTTCTGTCAAGTTATTCACCCATGGGGGAATTTGCTTAAGTACTATTAGAATCTCTCCTGGGAAACAGAACCAAATTTTTGCAATCACTTTTTTTTTTTTTTTTAACAGAGAAACAAACTTATTGATGGTTCTTATTAATTTCGACTTTCCAATCCAAACTTGCTTTGACTCTGCTGGAATGTGATTATAAAAACACTTCCTGGGACACCTGGGTGGCTCAGTTGGTTAAGTGTCTGCCTTCGGCTCAGGTCATGATCCCAGGGTTCTGGGATCAAGTCCTGCGTTGGGTTCCTTGCTCATCGGGAGCCTGCTTCTCCCACTGCCTGCCATTCCCCCTGCTTGTGTTCTCTCTCTCTTTCTGATAAATAAATAAATAAGATCTTAAAAAAATAAAACTAAACTAAACTAAAAACACTTCCTGTCTACTTTCATAGAAATCATTTGGTAAGTGTGATGGGTTATTAAATGATCACTTCCATCTTTTTTCTATAATTGAGTGTTGGCTCAACAGTCTTAGTCTTATTTGGGCCTGGATATCATGCATCCGCTGAAATAGAGAATTTTGCAGGGCTGGGCCAAAAGCCTTGTCCTGCATATTTTCTGGGTCATCGGCTACCACTTGGCTGCTTTCCTCTCAGTCACCGTTTATTGGCTTAACAAAATTGTTAGGATTGTCATAAGCTCAAAAAGAGAAACCCGGAATAAACTAGGAATACGTAACAGAATAATTTAAGCATCGAACCTAGGTATTGTTAAGTGTTTCTCTCAAACCTAGCCTGTACCATTGGCTTCTCCATGGTGGTAGTTTTTCTGGTAATATTTTATATTTCAAAGAACTAAGTGAAAATAATTCTGATTTCTGTTATATATTTGGAGCACTACCTCAGCTACTTGGAGACTCAACATAGATTTCCATAATACCTGGTGATTTTTTTTTAGGAAAAAAAGGTAAGAAAAGCAAGTAAATGTATTTAGAAAAACATTGTATAGGGTATTATAGGGAAAGTAGAAATTCAGGCTGTTTTTGTCTACTTAGCCTTTTCACAGATTTGGTTCTGATGGAGCAGGAGATCTGGACATGTACAGCTTCATTGTGCAGCTGATTTTCGCCACCTTATCAGCAAGCTGATGGTTGTAACTTGATTATTCCACACCTGGAAGAGGGTGTGGTGCCTACTCCTTCATATAACTCTAGGATCTGCGTAAGAGGGAAATGCATAGACAATGAACCTTGGGAGAAAAACAAATGAGCTCTGCTTTGGAAAATGTTGGGAACTTTGCCTTACGTTTCCCATAAGGAGTTCCAATAAAATGACGACCTTGAGATACTGAAAGATGGCTCTTTCATTTCTTCATTTCACAAGGGAGGAGTCCCCCTCTTAAAGCAGAATCTAAAGAGACTTAGATGTTGAGTTTGAGTTTCACCGAAAGCAGACCCTGAAGGAAAGATTTGGGAGTGGATAGTTTGGAAAGTGATGCAAAAAGTGCCGTGTAGTAGTGGAGAGGTGAGGCAGGAATGGAAAGTGAGCACTTCACTGTAGTGGGCAGTGGGGGCATAAATTCAGTGGGGACTCATAAAAGCTGAGGAGCACATCTCAGAATTATACTGTGGTAGGGCAAGGAAGCTGGAGGATTATCTATCAAGTTCCAACTCTATATGTTTGAGAGTTACTCCTATGGGTGATGCTGACTTGCTAATACTTCCATGCTTCCCCAGCTGCGAGCCAAGCATACTTCTGTGGCCAAAGAAACCATTCTGGTAAACAGATGCAGGAAGCTGTGTGCAAGCTAGCTCTGGCATAAGGTGAAGGGATATGGGTAGGACACCCCCAGGTATGGATGTTACGTATTAGAGGCAGATAACACCTATGAAGTAATAATCATCTCAATTTATTGTATAGGTTAGGGCTTAATCAGGAAGACACACCATTATGCATTGTGTGGAATAGGGAACATTGGAGAAGAATATGGAAGATTCTGTGGTAGAGGACCTGAGTTTGCTATAGGTTAGTAGGGACGGTAGGCAAGAAGAAAATCTAGACATAAAGTGGGAGTGAGCAAGGGCAAGTCCGAAACTTCAAGGACACTTTGGAACCCATGAGGACGAACTGGGACCTGTGCTTCCAACCTCAACAACAAAGTGATCTGTGGAAGAAGCTGGCAGTCTTTGCCAAAGAGCAGCACACCTATCTGGCCCAAGACCAGATAAATTAAGGAAGTGATGCAGCCAAAGTTCAGGGACCTGTGGGCACAACCACTGGATCCTGCCAATGAGGTGGGAGAGAAGATCAGTGACAATGTGAGTAAAATGCAACTGTGCCCAATTCCCTTCAGAATAATGGTGGTGCTTGTCTTCTGAATTCCAGATCTCATGAAAATCTCTCGTGTGGTCACTCCTTACTCCAAGCAATGAAAAGGAAGATTTTGTGTTATTCCACTCAACTGATATGGTGCAAAGCCATGACATCCATGTTCTATTGGTTAAATTCTATTTCCTGAGAAGGGCTAGTGAAATGTACATAGATATTTGTAAAATCTAGGAGACAAACTTGATAGTTTCTGAAATTATTTCAGCTCTAAAACTTAAAAGCTTTTAGAAATTTAGAGATACTTGAGCAAAATGATCCTCTGTGTTTATCTTTACTTTAACAAAAAAAAATATTTAGCTAATTTCTTATGGTATTGGATAATCAAGGTTTTATTTGATGAGGTGTAGTGTGTGTCAAGGATGGGGAGATGTTTATCTATGTGGTTCATCAAGGCATGAACTTCATATTTCCCTGAATTTCCATCCACTGACTCCTCAAGTCAAATTCTGTCATTGTGTGGACTTGAACTTGTCACCATGGAGGAAATAGAGGAGATTTATGAACCATGTTCATTCTTTTAAGGCACTTATTTATTATTAAACCTATTACTATAATTGTACTTTTAATGGTTGATATTTACAGGTTTAACATGGCTTTAAAGAATGGCTTAAATATGTTCTTATTGGTTGAAAAACACGTTTGGAATTTCAGAATGTTAAAGGACCCAGAGCAAATGCACGGTTTTCTTTTAAGTCAGGTGGAAAAACATCATAGAATTTTTATGTCCACAAAAAACCTGTGGGTCAAGCATAGTTATATTGGTACCATTAATATCAGACTTATGGAGGACCCAAGGGTATGGTGAAGGCATCTGAAGGGAAGTAAGTCATAGTGTAAGGGTGGGTATGACGCTGACAAGAGGAAAGAGGGAAAACTCAGGATAAATACAGTGGATACTGGAACTGACTTAACTTGCCAACATGAGCTCCTTGCGAGCAACTTTTCCCAACTCCCAGTTTAGTGATATCACATTGGTAACTTGAAAAGATCCATGTTGGAAGTATTTATACTACAGAACATGGAAGACACTGCAGGTTGTTTCTTCTACCCTTCCCCCCACAGCCAGTCCAAGAGATATTATAAAACCTTTACCAGCATACCCTGGGTAAGTGTGTTGGAAGTTACCTCATTTCTTCTCTTCTTTCAATGCACAGGGAACCTAATGGTGATTGGTTGATAAATATATGCTTTAGTCTGTGAGTCTTCTTTCTTCCTCCTCCTCCTCCTCCTCCTCCTTCTTCTCCTCCTTTTTCTTCTTCCTCCTCCTCCTTTTTTTTTTTTTTTATCCATTTGTAACTCTCCTGCTAAGATTTGAATTCAGGTAGCCTGCAGACCTTTGTTTAGCACTAATATTCATTTCACATTTACTGAACACCCACAATGTGCCAGGTGCTGTGCTAAGAGCCAGGGGTGCAATAGTGATTATGATCAACATGACTCTTGTCTTCGTAGGGTTTACATCTCCAGAGGTTCTCAGCCTTGATACTATTGACATTTTGGGCCCATGTTTCTTTGTTGTGGGATGTTTATCCATGTCCCTGGCCTCTATCCACTAGATGTCAGTAGCAACTCCCCCCAGTTGTGAAAATGAAACATGTCTCCAGACATAGCCAAATGTCCCAGTTTGGGAACAAAACTGGCCTGGTTGAGAATTCCTGTTATAAACACCTGTTATGTAAGAGAGAAACCGACATTTAAATAGGTACAATTTTGATCTCTTTTACAGATGGAGAAACTGAGGCATTCAGTAAAAAATTACTCACGTAGATACCTTTCAAGTAGTCAAAGTAGGATCATCATTCATGTCTTCTTGGTTTTACAAATAATTCTAAAATTGGACAAACAAGCAAAAACAGTTTGGGGGCTAGAAATGACACAAACTTTGGGAGAAAAACTGTTAATAGCCTAGAACAACATTGACCACAAGTTGTTGGAAATCAATTTGAAACATTTATTAGAAAGATGGATGTTATTTTTTGGCCAAAGACCACATAAAAGAAAATAAAGCTTAGTGTTTTCCATTAACAAAATTATAACAACACGATCGCAAAAGATCTTGATGGAAAAGGAAAAGGAAAAGGGATTGCCTACACAGCTTCGTGTGGCTGTGTAACTGCCCAGGGTCTCTCTGATGAGCTCCTGTTGGAAAAGGACACCCAGAATATGGGAAGGAATTGAACCTGAATGATGATGAACGGTGCAAATTTATAAAAACGATTTCTGGAGGGCGATGCCCAGAATAAGCTGAGGCTTGCAAAAAATGCCAAAGACAACAAAAAGCCCCTTTAAAGCTATGTTGGGAGCAAGAAAGAAACAGAGAGGCCCTCTGCTTGGAGCAGATGGTACAATGCTGACAGATGACAGAGGGATGCGTAGCTCTTCAGCTTCGATTCCGCTAAGCCTACTCCGTCAAGGAAAATTGTGTTCCAAAGGCAAAGATATTTTAGAGCAAATATTTTGAAAGAAATCAAAGTACAAGAAGTTGAAGAAGCCACGAAGCACCTGTTTTAAATGTTTTAAAATGGTTTTATCTCTACGTTCATCTGTCAAATATTAGCTGGAAGTCTAACGCATGCCACGCCCTGGGCTGAGCGAGGAAAAAAATGGTCATTCTCGGTTCCTGCGTTCAAGGACTTGATCCTTTCCTGGGATTACATGAAATTCAGTAGACCTTGTGCATCTAGGATTCCATTTACCATGTGCAATTCAGTGGGGACCTAAATTAATGTGAAGAAGCAGAGGTTGGAGGGGGTGCTTAGGATACAGACTTCTCAGAGTCCTGAACAACCAGGAGGTTTTTATGAGGTGGAAACAGGAACACTAGGATTGGAAAAGCAGCAAAGTGCATGTTCAAGGGCCAACAGTTATGTTATGGGCTCCTGAGGGGCTCTCTTGGTGTGGCCATCCCCCACCGTGGGCAATCTTTGAGAAACCATGGTGAAGGGAAGCCATTCCACGAAGCTGGAGATGATAAAAGCTTGACTTTTAAAATTAGGGTCATGTAAGATATAACTGCTCCAATTCCTAACTGGTTTACTCATACACATGAATCCAATTAATCTTCTTTATACCAGGTGTTACTTAGGTGAAAAAGAGAGGCCTATTTACCAGGTGGGTGTTACCAAGGAAAGAAGGGGTCCCAGTCCTGTATCTCCTTATTCTCCTGCATTTAGTTCTAGGTAAGGATGTTTCTAGGTTCAGAATTTGTCTCTCTCCAGACGGAATTGCTTTATGGCATTCATCACTTCTGGGGGATAGATATGCTTAGAGGATTGTAAGCTGGGTGAACTACACCACCACCTTTGGCCCTTAAAAAGTGTACCCCACTCCAGAGAGCCATCATAGGGTCCTAGGCCCCACAGGTGGTATGGGTTGGGGCAGGGACAGTGGGCTGGTGGAGCAATTTAGAATAATATTTATGAATGCGTAACCACTTCCAGGCAGGAGCATTTTCGTGAAGCTCCTGGTTCTGCCCTCAGCAGCATTATTTTAGCACTAAATGCAGCGACCAAAATTGCCGATGATAAATAACCGGGAGAGGTAGCTTGTAAGCTGGATGGAAGAGTCCAAGTTAAACAACTGCTGGATTGTAATGGAAGACCAAAACAAAGAATGTGGAATTTATCACAGATTAAATATAAAGCTCAGAATTTTGTTTGAAAAATCAATTTTGTGAGTACAGGTTGGAGGAGACAAAACGATTTATGTAAAAGAAGGCTTGTAGAGTTTAATTAATCATGAGCTCAATATAAACCAGTAATGCGATGTGGGTGCTTTGAAAACAAAGCTGATCTTTCTTTTCTCTGGAAATTTTCCTTCCCGATGCTTTTCAAATTACAAAACTAATAAATGCTTGTTTTAAAAAGTGAAACCAAAATAAAATTTTAAAAGAGTGGAGAAGGGAAATGCTAATCCTTTCTTGTCTTTGGCCCCCTCACAACAAAGAATTATCCATCCACAATATCAACAGTCCTGAGGTTAGGAATGCCCCACATCGTATTTACATATTCAACATATTTCTCCGCATACCATGTGTCCTGGAAATTGCCAAGTAAATTTTTCATGCCAGAGTTTCCCTCTCTATAAAATGGGAATAGTAATAGCACCTACCTGGAGAGTTGTTATGAAAATTAGATTAAATAAAACATGTAAAGCACTTAGACCAGTGTGGAAGAAAATCGAGTAGAACGCTGTGAAGAGTGAGCCTCTTTTCAAAAAGCCACATCAAGAGGAGGCACTGAAGGAACGTTCTGCCTTGGGGAAGAGGGGCAGAATTTTTATACCACTTTCGCAAAGAGAGGTCAGCCGAAGTTCAGCTAGTTCAGAGACTAGGTGCTCAAAAGAGGTCCTCAGGCAGGGAGGAGTTGCTTTTTTGGACTAGCAGCGGTTGGCTGGGCAGTTTAGGTTTTATCAGAAGGAAGAGGGAGGAGGAGGTGCTAGGGTGGGGTCGCCTGAGGTCCAGGAGAGACGTTCTCCAGTTCTCTGGGGGCTTTTTCACTGAGTATAGTGAAATGTAGTATTCTACATTCTGAGTATGTAGAATGTGCTCAATAAATGCTTATTGTTGATGTCATTCCATTCTTCCCCCATCCTGGACAGACTCTCTGTATAGCTTCCCACCTCTGGGAGCAATTTGGAAAAGAGGCCAAGGTCTTTGCTCTAGGATCCCACTAACTGACCTAGAGCCTCAATTGCAACCCCTTGGGCACCCTGGCTCCTTTTTGTGGAAATAAATGAAGACCAAACAAAGGAGAGAAACAAAGGGGAGTTGGCTACCACCACTTGCATTTGGCAAAGACTCCAAGGCTGGTAGAGGGGTGGGGAGGCTTCAGGTAGCCCCTAATGGAGCTTGTTGGCATGGGAAGCTATAGGTAGCTGACTGGAAGGGAGCATCCCTGTGGTAGTTTAGGGGTGCATATTTGACTTTCTCTGGTTGGTCTTAAGTTGGAAGCAGGGACAAAAATTAGAGACGCTGTCAGATATTTATTGAGTTCTAGGCATTTTGGGCCAATATTATAGACATTTTTGATTAGTTTCTGGAATTGCTCCTAAGGATAGCAATATGGCTTCCTAGAAATCTGGCGTGGAGGACGCTGGCTTCTTGAGCGGTTTATTGTAGACGAGGGGCTCATCTCCTGAGCAGGTAGATGCAGTTGCAGGTCAAGATCTACTTTTATCTGTGGTCTGGCTGTTGTCCATTCTTATCTTCAGATTCAGTGTCTCATTTTGTTTTTCATTTGGTCATCTCTTCCTTTCAAAGCTCTGATTGTTTTATCTGGTCTGCAGGCAAAAAAATCCTGGCTTTAATTGATGATGTATTCATTCAAGTTTATTGGTTCTGACAGAAATTTTATGATGTAAAGGGCTAAGGATTTTGACACTCTGGGTCCTAAGACTTTATATTCAAAATCTAAGAATCGAATGCTTTCGTTCACCTTATTCTGTCTTTCTAGAGGTAACCATAAAGAATCAATAGATTCCTTATGAAGAATTTCTTGATGAAGAAAGAAAAACCCATAACACATATCACATAAGACTAAGGATCATTGCATTATGCCATATTGAGTCACTTTCTCTGGACACTCCAACAAACCCAGAATTGTGGTTTGGAAGGATTGTGGAAGAACCAGCTTTTCGAGGCAGGATTTGGGGCAGAGTCCTACATGAGGCCTGGAGAGAAATGGGTCAAGGCGAAGATTGTCTTTTCTCTTTTTTTTCAATGCCAGAAGTTAATTGCTGACTTAACTTAGTTTTGTATCTTTTTCTTTCTAGGTATACTTGTCAGGATGTACAGGTCAGTTTTCCAATAGCTGCAGTATTTGTTATAGATCCTTGAGTGTGTACATTAATTAAGGCTGCTATCTGTATCCTAAAACTGAAAAATAGTTCGAATTAATTTACTTGAATGTCGGCACATACACCCTCTGTAATTTCTCATCAGGGTGATTAGTCTGAAGTTAATTTCTACTTGCAATTCTCACAGGGCTCTGGCATTTTTATTTTAGCATCAGGTTTCCTTTTTGTAATGAAAGTGACTGAGCATGGTTATAGCATATCTCCTTGATCTTCCTGTTTTAAGACTATGACTAAATAAAATACAGATTACTAGATAAAATATAGTTCCAATAAGTTGGAGCTGTAGTCGGATTTATTCCCTTTGACTTGAAATGAAGCTTTATTTCCTAAAACATTTATAAACGAACTTTTGGATGATCAAATTAAAACATCTCAAGGTAAGGATATTAATATTAGAGAACTACAAGATAAAAATAAGACACAGAGAGCAGCTTTTAAAATATCCAATATCAGGCCAGCACTAATGAGATATTTTTGCAATAAATATATTTTGCATGTGACATTTAAAGCAGTTGATTAAAGGAAAGGAAAGATGGAAAGTTAGCAGGAACGGAGATAAGATTTTTATTTGGCGCTTTCTGTCTTTTCTCTTTATGATTGCATTAGGGAGCTACCAACTGAGAGTGGTCCATGAAGCCTTGGTTGTAACCAGCTGGGATACTCCCAGTTAAAAGATTACTGAGCTCTGTTGCCAGGGTCCTAATGTCTCTTCCTTGCAATGCTTGGGGTATAGGAGAGGCGTTTTTATTGGTTTGTACAAGTGCAGTTGCTTTCAGAAGACTTCTAATTTGACTGAAGGGGGTATCTGAAAAAGACATGGGCAGGTATGTCCTGCTGTACTGAATACTAATATACCTTTGGTAGAAGCACATTATGCTTTTATTTCTGACTGTACATTGAATTATTTACACCTTCAAGGCAGCTGATTGAACTGTAGCATCAAGCAATTAGCAAATCAAAAATTTATATGATTCCAATTTAGCATGGAGTCCTTCTCTCTCTCTTTTTTTCTTTTTAGATTTCCACCCTGACAGTGACAAATTACTCCTCTGCTGGCTGAGATTGGAAATTAAAAGCATTTAGAGTTGCTCATGCATTTATGCTAATGAGAACTTCTGATATGATTTGCATGCAAAAGAGGACAATCTGAAAGCTCATCAGTTTTTCATGCTTCCGCATTTTGATGTAGCAGGATTTTTTTCTGTTTTTCTGTGGAGCAAAATTTTTTTTCTCCAGGAAACAATACCAAATGTGAACAAAAAGAGTTCTTTTAAGTCAGAAAGTTCGTTTTTTTACCCTCCAGATTCTTGTCAAATTCGTTTGCTTGCTCCTTTAGAACTGCAGCCCACATTCATTAGCATTTTAGATGTTTATCAAAGAGGGATCCAGTATCTGCCACACAAGATTATAGCTCGGCTTCATTTCCAAGTCAGCAAGGGAAAAAAAAAGACCCGGGGACAGACAAGAAGAGGGACATGTAGTCTCACAATTTTTTCATACGTACACCCGAATTAATCCCATTTAGAGCAAATTTGATTAATCACCAAAGGTGGCAGTTTTAACTTTCATTGATGACACTGACAAATTTTAGGCAGAGTCTTAGTATAAAAGTCCTCCACTGGTAGTTGTATAAAAAAAGAGCAATGTTGAAAATGAATACAGAAAACTTGAGGGAAAAAAAACGAATGAGGAAGGAATGTACTACCCCGAAATTTTGAAACGGGTTTCATTATTCCTGTAAATATGCATTTATTAAACCATTAAGATGGCAAAGGGGGAATTGAAAGGATGGTAAATGTTTCGTTTTTAAAATTTTTATTTTTCTTAGAAATTAGTCCCTCTCCTGGGATTCTTCTAATGTAGTGAAAGTTAAATGTTATATTATGAAAATGTGGTTGATGCTGTGGAAATTTTATTTTGCCAAAATAAATGTTTTATTCTTGCTTTCAACCACTATCATTTGGGGTCTTTATTTACCTTTAATGCAGTGCAGAACTATTTTGCACCAACTCTGTGAAGGACAACGTTCACCCCATAAATATACTGTCCTCTCAAACAGAAAAGTCGGGAGGTTTCTTCTGCTTTAAATGCACATGATCTTATTTACCTAAGATGTTTTAAGGATGATTCCACGGAATTGCCTTTCTGTGCTGGAATTGACTTTAGCCCTGAAAGCAACAGCAATCTATCTATGTGCCTGCTTGTATCTGCCCTGAGGCTGCTCTAACGGAGAAACGTGTCTAATTCTAGCTGAGGGTATTGCCTGGTCTTTCCAATCCATCTGGATCACTTTCTATTTAATCCGTTGGCCCTAGATCCTTCCCTGCCCCTCCACCCACTTCCTCTTCCAAGAGGCTTGGACTTCCATTCTGCACTGTAATTTATCTGAAAATATGTATTTCCAGTGTCCTTGGATTTCTTCGAGTATGATGGACAGGGATTTCCTTTTGGATACCATCGGATATTGACTGAGTGACAATTTAACTTCAGATAAGAGACTTCTAGCTCTGGGTCCTCTGACTTTCCCTTGCTGCAGCTAAACTGACCAGCTAGGCCAACTCATAGTTCAATTGGCCCTTTTACCTGCCACAAAAGGGGTTCTGACTCAATTGGGTAGTTTTCTCTTTTGAGTCAGGGGAATGCTATGGTCTGAGTCGTGTCACCCCCCACCCCCAACAAATTCATATACTGAAGATCTAATACCCAATGTGACTATATTTGGAGATGGGGCCTACAAGAAGTTGATTAAGATTAAATGCGGGTATAAGGGCAGGACCCTGATTCAATGGGATTAGTATACTCACAGGAAGAGACACCAGACTGAGCTGTCTCTCTCTCTCTCTTTCTCTGTCACATCTCTCCCTCTCCCCGCCCCTCTTCCCATGTGAAGACAGAGCAAAAAGGCAGCTATCTGCAGGGCAGGAAGAAGGTTCAGATAAGAGGTTCACCTTATCTTAGGTTCACGTTATCTTAAGGTTCACCTTAATCTTAGACTTCCCATCTTCTAGAACTGTGAGAAAATAAATTTCTGTTGTTTAAACCACCCATTCTATGATTTTGTTATGGCGGCTTAAACAGACTGACTGTATATAATATATATATATAATCTCTCTATATAATAATATATATAATATAGATTATGTATGATATATAATCTATATTATATATCATATATAATATATATAATAATATATAATCTCTCTATAGAGAGAGAGAGATAAGAAATATATTATTTCTAGCCTTAGAACTTAATGATTTGTTGTGGTCTGTCTTATGCTTCCTGAACATGCTCTAACATAACTGTACTGTGACGTAAACTTCCAATCTGCTATTCTCCATGGCTGGTTAATTTAATGTATCATCTTTGTATGGAATTGTATAAATAAATTTTCAATGACAGAAAATTCTCTTCACTGTGGATAGTGGTGTGTGCAATATAGAAAGTGATCACTTAGCAGAACTTTGATATAAGGTTGCCCCTACAAGCCATCAGACATCTATAAACCCCTCCCACCTGCTCAGCACATATAGAGAAAAGTCTTTACTACACGGATAGAGTAGACCTATTGGATGTCGTGGAGGACGGTTACATAATTTTAAACTCAGGAGCTGCAGGTCTTGATTTGGTGGCCAGAAGGCAAGAACAAGCCAGAGACAAGAGTGGTAGACTCTAAAGCTAGGGCTTTGAGAAGTTGTATAAAAAGAGACTAAGAATTCTCCATAATTAGAATATCAGTCCTATTACAAAAATTATATTGAAGTTTTCCTGAAAGAATTCCTGTTTTTCAAAAAAAAAAAAAAGAATTCCCGTTTTTCTTTTTCAGGCTGTATATGCAAAGAAAAGGCTTAACATCTTTTTCTTTACCCAAAAGTGTACTCTTTTTCCTTCAAGCTTTCTAAGAAAAGCAAAATTACATTTTGGTGCTGCCATATTGATCCTGGGTGATCAGGTTGTCTTTTGATATAAGAGAAGTGTTAACAGCAAGGCGCCATGAAGTTGTAGTAGCTGCTGGGATGGGACTGACAATGGGGATAGAGTGACAGGGAGTACAGGGAGACAGGCATCTTGCCTTATAGAGGGACAGAGAACTGCATAACTTACCTACTTTGCTTTGTCCTTGCTGGCAGAAACTATCTTTTTATTGTATTCCTGGTATAATTATTTCTTCCTCTGCCTTATAAGATATTTATTCTTTTATTTTTGTTGCCTATTTTTTTCATTACAAATGACCTCCAATTCTTTCAAGGGATGTGAATAAATGTAATAATCGCTAATTTATTGGAAGCATACTAAGTGCTTAATGTTTAAGGGCTAAATATTGATGCGTGTTACAGTTGGACCAGGCAGAGGGCATTTTACAGATGAGAGAAAACAGACTCAGAAAGGATACAGAGTTTGCCCAAGGCCCAGAGAGCCTGTCAGTACAAGAACCAGGACTAACATCTGGACTCATCGGTCACCAAAGTTGACAGCATAGTGACGTTAGTGGCAGAGGGCTGCTACCTGGAACTTCCTCAGATATTATCTCCGGGGTTATTCATTGAAAATACTCAACTGCAAAAAGAGATCACATCCTACCTCTTCGGAAACAGATCAACTTCCTGGATTGTATCAAGGGCGTAGAAATGCACAGAGCCCTGTTTACTTCAGTATCTCGAGTTATAGTTACTTTGTTGCTCCTTTGTTGTGGCTCTTACAAAGAAAAGGTTCAAATGAGTGCTGCAGATCAGGCTTCTTGACCCTTGCTTTTTCAGCACATACTCCCATCCTGAGTTAAGACAGTTCTCTAGTGTCTGCATGAATGATACTTCATGAAACATGTCTCTTACATTAGCAAGAGCCCCATCCATTTCCAGTTCTAATGGATCCTCCTACAGTACAACAGCACAAGTTCGTATTTAACCCAAACCATTATCTGTGTCCAGCTAATCATTCATTAACTGAAGGTTTTGGAACGCGCTTATGCAAGAGAGGACAGGCAGAAAATACTCTCTACTTCTTTAGAACACGTGCTTTTGTGGCACAATTCTTACTTTGACAAATTACAATGATGGTTTTGCCAGATGGAATATAGACTCCCCAAGGAAATGTGAGGGCTGCTAAGGACTCTGCAAAGGCAGCAAAACTTGTTCCGCTTGGAACTGGAGGTGATAGTCAGAAGTCAAATAGAGGTTGTACCAACAACCATTTACACTTATAAAGCCCCCTTTACAAAGGAGTCCCAAGGCACAGTGCATTTAGACTTTTTAAAATGTCAGTGGTTAAGGACAACAGAGAGCAGCAGCAAACATAACCTTTAGTGTAGACCTGAATACTGACAGAGTAAGAGGTTGTGTGCTTTTCATAGGAAGTGCATTATACTCTCTGCATTGTCTTGAACCCACCATTGTTCCAAATGTGAAACTTCTATTGGATGCCAATGGAGTTTTGTGTTGCTGTGTGATGGCAGGGTCTGATCTTAACTCAGCTAGCACTTCCAAGCTTTTTCCTACATGAAATAAAAATGCTACAAGGCAACTCTATTTTGTAGAGCCTATGAATTATGGCTGATCACCGTTCTTTTAAAATAAGATGCATCGTAGGTATTGTATATTCATACTGTCGTAATCTTTCTAAAATTTGAGCACGCTTTTCTATTTTGATTCTTGATCAGACAGATTGCTGTTCTCTTATTCCAAGCTGACGACACTGATAATTAACAATGCCTGTGTGGGTGTCAAGGGGTTTTGCTGCCTTGTCCATGTAAGGACGTTGAAGATGGGTGTTGTTACAGCTCTAAACTTTCAGATTCACAGTCTGCTTTATGGTTTCCTTAAGGAAAAGAAACCATTTTTTAAACAATGCAACTCATAAAATTTCAAAGTTTATTGAACAAAAGTTATACTTTTATATTATATTTTTATTCGTTTGGCTGGCTCTACTAAGTCACTGTAGGATACAAATGTTTTTCTCTGTATACTTTTCTAATCTCTCAAAGATTCAGAGACAGAAATAGTTGGCAAGGCAAGCAGTGGTCAGAAGTAGTTCTAAGTAAGTTATACATTACTTCATATTTTCAAATTATCAATTCCTTTACAAATATTACCCCTCCCTTCTTTTCGTGGTAATTATAGGATGAATGAAGAACTTAAAGATATTTTGGGGATGATTTCAACCACAGCTTTCACATATCTTAGAGGATGTCCCTTGATTTTTTTCATTGTAATTCATTTTTTAGTTTCCAAAAGAATTATCAAAGTGGGTTAATCTTATTTCTAAATACAAACCAGAACTAATTGACGATAGTTTCCAAACTGTTCCAAATCCATCAAGAATCTGACTCTTAAAACATGAACCTTCTATCAATGCATTATCAATCTTTAAATTTTATCATAAAACACATAAAATTTACCAATGGGGGAGGGATGCTAAATTACATGTATCGAGTCCCGATACCCCACATGTGATTTCTGTGGCTAAGAAACTAAAATAGTAGAAATTCATCTTTTCCGGGGAGCCTGGGTGGCTCAGTGGGTTAAAGCCTCTGCCTTCAGCTCAGGTCATGATCTCAGGGTCCTGGGATCGAGCCCCGCATCGGGCTCTCTGCTCAGAGGGGAGCCTGCTTCCCTCTCTCTCTCTCTGCCTGCCTCTCTGCCTACTTGTGATCTCTCTCTGTCAAATAAATAAATAAAATCTTTAAAAAAAAAAAATTCATCTTTTCCTTTCTTTCCCTCATTTGGCTGGGGTGACTTTGTTTCAGACTGCAGGTCTGCAAGTTGGCTAGGGAAATGTCATGCTCTAAATCTGGTTTGAATATGCTTTGCCTTGAAGCTCAGGTAGAAATTATATTGACTGACTGGCATATATTTTCACAGAAGCAGTAGAGCCAAATGGAGAACGTTCATAGGTATCATCACATCTAAGCCTGTTCTGTCATCTCACTAACTTCTTACTTACCAAAGCAAATCGAATGGCTAAGACCAAAGTCATGGGGTAGGAAAGTGTACACTGCTTTCCATGAGACTATGGTAAGTGTGTGGATGTCCAATATTAGTACAAGGGAGTGATAGTAGTGACCTGCATTTTGGTTGACACTAGCTCTAGTGGAATAAGTTAGCTACAAGTGGTAATATTACAGGCCTTAACAAGATAACTAGTATATTATCATCACTTTACAAAGGAAGATACTAGGGCAAAGAGAGAATTAGTAACAAAGAAGATCACATAACTAGTAAATGTCAGAGCTTGGATTCAAACCATGTAGTTTGACTCTAGAGTCCTGATTAAACTCCTGTATGAGTATGACAGCTTGAAGCACCAATTTCCACCATGGGTATTAAAAAAAAGCAGAAGGTTAGTAATAATAATAATAAACACATCTGTAAATTCCATCTCCATCAAAACTAAGAGACAGAATGGTGTTATATTATACTATTTTATGTCAAGCTATAATATTTTATTTAAAAATGCACAAAGGTTACCAAAAGTAACCTTAAGTTACCAAAAGTAATCAAAATTAGTACAAAAATCCCAGGAAGTGAAGTGCTTCTTAAATCATGCTGGAGGAAGTAAAATGTGAGATCTGGCAATGATGGTAGACTTGTAAAAAAGAACCAATCACAAAAAAAATATATTTCCTGTAAGTGAGCAGAGGCAGCACTTTAAAACCCTAAGGCAATGTCATTTGCATGTATAAAAAGCAGCACAACCTGGAAAGAATCACAAGGAGATGGAGCAGAAGGTGTACGGGGGAGGAAGTTCACAGTATAATGAGATGGCAGGTCTAAGAACATAATAGCATAAAGCTGGGCCAAGATTTCTGGAAAGGAGTTGTCACAGCAGGGATCCACAGATACTGTAGGGAAGCAGGTGGAAAAGGACAGCATAACTTACCACCAAGGAACACTCCCTAGAAAGTATTGTCATGGGCCAGATTAAAATACTGAGATTTGACCATTTAAAAATAAAATAAAAAACAACAACAAAAAAAACCTCAAAAAAACTTAAAAAAGGACTGGAAAAAAAAAAAAGACACACACACCACAAAGAAGAAGCACAATAACTGAAAGAAAAGATAGTGAGAAAATAGGGAGAGTTTAAACATGATCTGACAGAACATAGAGCAAAAATGGTATAATAAAAATAAACTGCTAGAAGTTCAGACAGGAAATAGTAAGGAGACCAAAGGAGAGCATACACTGCATTTAAGTACAGAGAGACCTACCTAAGGGTTCCAAAATGTGACCCAAATAAAATAGAAAATTAAAAAAAGATTGGGGAAAAAAATCTCTCAATATAATATAAAGCAAAGGAGGTGCAACATATACATAAGTGGAGTCTGAAAAGAGAAAAATAAGAACAATGGAGAGGAACAAATATTTAAAAATATAATTCAAAGAGAGTTTTGTATGTATCATATATATGTAAAGACATGTCCACGCCAAGGGAAAGAACACCAGAATGGTCAACATGAGATATAGCCTAAAGTTGTTGATCTTTAAGGATGAGAAAAGAAACCTTTGTACAACCAGATTTTAAGGGAGAAGTATCATTCTGGTTTCAGATTTTTCCATAAGAACATTTGATTCTAGATCTGAATAGCAGAACAAAAGCATAAAAATGTATTATAATGCCTCCATAATTAAATCATATAGAACAGAAAGAATAGAATAGTTAAGACATAGACACTAAATACATAGGGTATGTGGGAAATAACAGAGAATTGCATCACAAACCAGTGAGTACATAGATTTTCCATATAAGGACTTGTGACCACTGAGTGGTCATCTGGGGAAAAAAAATGAGAATGAACCTGTACTTCAGATTTTTTTTTTAAAGATTTCATTTATTTATTTGACAGAGAGAGAGAGAACACAAGTAGGGGGAGCAGCAGGCAGAGGGAGAGGGAGAAGCAGGCTCCCTGCAGAGCAGGGAGTCCAATGTGGGGATCCATCTCAGGACACTGGGCTCATGACCTGAGCTGAAGGCAGAGGCTTAACCCACTGAGCCACCCAGGCACCCTCGTACTTCAGATTTTTAATTAGGATAAATTTAAAGTAAATTAAATAATTACATGTGAAAAATTACCCCATAAAAGTTCCAGAAGAAAATCCAGAATAATTCCTTGAAAATGGAGTAGGAAAAATTCTCTTAACTATGACTCAAAATTCAGGAGCTAAATCAGAAAATATTGATAAACTTACATAAAAATAAAAGATGCTGTACATTGCTAAAAAATGAATGTAAGTAAAATCAAAAGCCAAATGACTCAAAGGGAAAAACTTATTTTCAGCTTATAGAACAAAGAGCAGATATAGAAAACTCTCATGAATCAATAGAAAAAAGAAAATACATAGGATCAGTTTACAAAGAAGCCTTATCGACATATGACAAAATGTCGGTGTCAATCTTAATAAGGAAATAGGAATCAATTACACTAATGTGTTGTTTTCTTTTTTCCTATTGGAGCAATTTAAACATCTAAGTTTGATAACATACTCTCCTCCTGAGACTATAAGGAGCAGACCTCTCTTTCACTGCTGGTCAGAGTGCAAAGTTTTACTCCTACCAGAGGCACTTGTATCATTTTAAAAATATTTACAGGCTTTTTTTTTTTCCTTCTTTAGACTTTATTTCTAAGTGATGGTTTACTTTATTTCATCATAAGCAAATGTTCAGTTTTGTCAAATATATTTTAGACCTCTAATAAGTTCGTCATGAAGACTTACTCCTACAGGCAATGAACAAGTAAACTAAAATAATAGAGCTCGTCTGATTCACACTTTCTTTTTGTATCAATCAGGCTAGAGTTGGGAAAATGGGTCCCATGCCTGCTGGTTCGAAAGTGAGAATTTAAGTGGGTATCTGGTTATAAATGTTTTGGGAGAGCCGAAAGGGATGGCTGAGAATGTAGAACAGATCAGGGGAGGGGAAGGACACAGCTGAGAGCAAATTGGCAAATGATGGACGCCCTTCTGTCCTGAGACAAAATGTACTGGCCATGATGTAATAAATATTCTTTCAATACATTGCTGGATATGTTTTGTTTATATTTTATTTAGGATTTTGATTTCTGTACTGTGTAAAGTAGAAATGGTGTGTGTATATGTGTGATGGCTCACTTTGCTGACTTCTGGTAATAAGGTTGTGCTCTATGCTTTTCAGGGTCTGCAGAATAAGTTGCAGACACTGTACATGTTTCTATGTTCTGGAATGTGACAACTTTCACTCTATCCAACTGTATTATTTTACAACTTATTTTTATAAAGTTGATTATTGAACTTTAAGTTAAAAAAATTTCTCCCCAATCCTTCCTTATATCTCTTTCCTCACTTTCATTATGAGAATGTGTACTTTTTTTCTTTAAATTTTTTAAACTCTTTTTTTTTCCTCCTGATTACATTTGCCAGAGTTTGGATTATTGTATTGCTCTTTTGAGTTTTGAAATAAAATTTTTGTGTTAGGAAAGTCTGCTTTTCTTAGCCTTTGCATGTGATTCTTTCCTGCTTTCATTATTATTTAATTCCTTTGAATTTAAATTATTGTTCACTTCTGTCATCTTTAATTGAATATTTATTTCATTTATTATCTCTCAATTTAATTTTAAGTCTGTGAATTACAACTTCATTTTTCTCTGAATGCTGCTTAGTCAATGTCCCATGGATTCTGAGATATAAGACTTTCCTTGTCATTTATTTCTAAATAAATAATTTTGCTCTCCTCTTTTTGAGATGTAAATTTATAAAAATGTGAAATGTTTACACATACAGGAAAATACTGAAAACAATGGGTTTACATATATGCTTACAAAAAAATTTAAGTGCTAAGAGAGATCAGAATTTTGTCATACAAAATATGCAATGCATAAAAATATATTTAGAAACAACCTGTCTTATAGTAAAAAACTCAGTGTTTTACTGATATAATTGAGTAGTACTACATAGCAGTTTGAATAAACTAATTCCACTAGTATGAATTGATATACAAAAATTTTTATATATGATAAAATGCTACATACATGATAAATCTAAAAATGTTTATATTAAGTGAAAAAATTACATATAATAATCTTAACTACATGACAAAATTTTGAAAACTAAAATATAAAATAGTAGTATATTTGATTACAGCTACATAAATGTGTCAAAAAAATGCATAGAATGATACATATCTACCCAAGAGAGAGGTGAGAATAAAAGATGAATTAGCCTTTATCAACTGTTTCATTCTTCAAAAATTACAAATGAAATGAAGAAAATATGACAAAATTCTGATCAGTAAATTCTGATTAGTAGGTATTCTTTTACCTTCTATATTCAAATGGTTTACCAGTTATACTGGTTACAAATGCCTTTTTTTCATAAATGACTTTCCTTTTCATTGGTTATCATTTTACAAATTCAAAATTTTAATTGCCGTGAAGTCTTATTTAACATATAGGTCTTCCTTAGATACATTTTATTTTAGCTTAGTTTTTTAAAGGTTTTATTTATTTGACACAGAGATAGAGAGTACAAATAGGCAGAAGAGAGGGAGAGGGAGGCAGAGGGAGAGGGAGAAGCAGACTCTCTGCTGAGCAGGGAGCCTGATGTGGGGCTCCATCCCAGGACCCTGGGTTCATGACCTGAGCTGAAGGCAGTGGCTTAACCAACCCAGGCACCCCCATTAGATACATTTTACATCTTGTTTAAGAAATCATTTCCTACCATAATGTCATAAAGCTATGGTAAATATTTGATAGGTTTACTTCCTTTTAAAAAAAGATTATTTATTTATTTATTTATTTATTTATTTATTTATTTATTTGAGAGACAGAGAAAGAGATGGGGGGGTGGAGGGACAGAGGGATGGTGAGAAGCAGATTCCCTGCTGAGCAGGGAGCCCAACACAGGACTCGATCCCAGGACCCCAAGATCATGACCTGAGCCAAAACCAAGGGTCAAACCCTTAACCAACTGAGCCACCCTGGTGCCCCTGTTTCATTTATTTCTAAATATTTTATTATTGTTGTGGCAGCACATATTATCTTAGTAAATTACCATGTTTAACTATCATCTGAGGGAAAGAGAAGAGCAAAGCATGCCAATATTGGAGGAAATGCCATGACACTAGATGAAACTATCACCAGCTAGATCCCAAGACCTGACTTTGAAAGCCTATCTGCACTGTACCCACTGGTCTTTGTCCCACGTTTTCCATAAACTCTTCTTTCTAGCTTATGTTTTATCAGGCATAGCATCCTGTGATGGAAACCAAGAGATAATGACTGCCCTGATGAAGAGTTCTGGCTGGCCCAGACCAACCACCCAGACCAGCTGGAGCTCAACCCCCAACTCCCACCTGTGCAGCTGGACCACGGAATGACTAACAGAGGCTTACCTCATCATAATGCTAAAATCTGCCCAAGGAGGAGAACAAACCTCATTTACATAACATCCAGTATATGTATAAGCATGTTTCCTTAAGGTGCATGAGTGACTTTATGCACACCTCTACTTATAATGGCAAGGCTCCCTTTTCTGAATGTTCATCCTCACCCTAAATAAAAGGAACCCATTCATCTTTGCTCAGAAAGTCACAGCTTTGGAAGTTATTCCCTGGAATCTCCTTATTTGTTGCAAATTGTGACTCTACCCGGCATATCTCCTATCTACAATTCACCAAGGAGTGAACTCATGTTTGTTCAGTTATAAAACCTTCTCAAGCAAAGTGGCTAGAGAGCTAATGCAGTGTAGAAAGCAGGGGAGGGATGACGAGATATGCTTGCCAATGTATATTTGACTCCAGACTACTAGCACCTAATTAGAGAGCTAGTAGAACTCACACGTATTCAGAAGGGCAGCTGGTATTTTTCACCTCATCTGAAACTTGAGTGTTTAGTGCACTAATAATGGCTAAAATGAAGAACACAGTGGCCAATCCTCTGCAAAAGAGTAACACTGACATTGATCATGCATAGCAATGGCTCTCATTTTCTAAGGTGGCCAGAGATTGATTTTTATGTGTACTGTACATATGGCCTTAGATGTGAGATCTCAAAAACCAAGCTCCTTATTAAAGCACTAAGCTCCTACAGAAAGTATGGTGGCTTAGCAGGAAGTCATAGGAAAAGGGGACAGAATTTCCACATTCTTGACATAACACTTTTATTGCTTCTCAGATGCATAAGAAGTACCTGAGCTTCTCAGGTTCAAAGGAATTTACAAATTTGCTTTCGTGCTCCTTTCTTCCAATTTAAAGTAAAATCCCTATGTTTTACATTGTTGACTCAGGGTTTATTGATATTCTTTTTGATGCAAAGTTATTCCACTATAGCATACCTGCAAAATTATGAAACTAGAAGTGTGTGCAAGTAACTGCAGCACAATTGACTACGAAATGAAGGAAATTTTGGTAACCAACAATTTAAGCTCATTCACCCACGCACACCTTCTTCCATACACATTCTTATCATCCTTTTGGTTAAAAAAAATGCTCGATTTTATTGTTCTGTTATAGCATCCTTAGAAACCTACTTTATGAACATTTTCCGGGTTATCTAATATTCCTTTTCGATTACTAATTCCTTAAGGGCCACAAATCCATATTTCCTATGGTCTATAAACCCACATCATGCCTTAATGTAGGTAATACATGAAATAGATTCTCAATGCCTCTGATGTTCAAAGTCTGTAACAACAGAGAAAGTTCCAAGTATTTATAAAAGCTTTAGATATCAATACTTTCATGCTGCATTCTAAACTCATTGTTGTTCCATGTTAGGCAGAATGAGATATAGAATTGGAACAAACTCATTGCTGATCTTGTAAAAATTCAAACACGAATGTTAAACAAAAAGCAAAATTTCAAAGAACTTCAGTTTCCTCCATTAATGAAAGGTCTACATAATTTTAATTGCCCCTCCTTTAGCCAAGACCACTGTAATGTTCGTAATAGAAATTTCTTTTTTCCTCTGAAGAAGTGTCTTGGGACCTATGTAGTGCAAACAAGACTCAGTGAGACTGAGAAGGTAAGCATCAAAGTCTCATGCAAGGAATGGGCTGAGGACGAGATTTTTTAAGTGAAAACACAATGTATAAAGGAGTTATACAGAGCAAGGAGGCAAAGGAAGAGAATGGAGGAAGCAGTGTCGTCACCTAGTAAAGGCTCAATAAATTGACACTGATAGAGAGAAGCTGGTATAGAAAGGCAACAGGGAATAGACTTCAGAAAATGCTTTGAAAGAGGATGAATATGTTTATTGAAATGTTAGCTTGAATTTACTTTAAATTTATGCCCAACAAAATTCATTTTTTGTTGCATGCTTCTCCTAAATTTCTATATATGTCAATAATGTCTACAGGTAACTGCAGTCACCTGTCTAAATAAAGTCAGTGGTAAATGAACACACACACACACACACACACACACACACACACACCCAGCAACCTTCACAAAATATCATGGGATTTTCTGGCCCTGACACACAAAAGACCGGAGCATTCATTGAAAAGAGGACAATAGTGATCTTGTTAACATTCTAGAGATCTCCAAGGGCATAGTAAGATTGTCCTTCCCCAGAGACCTTTCCTATTGTCCCAGTGACAGCAATTTATATGCAAGCAGTGCAAAAACTCAGCACCTGGCTTATTTGAATCGTTGTTTTGATGACTTACATTTTAAGGTTTGCTGGGACTACCAGTCATTAAGATTTGTTCCACTGAGATAAATATTAGTGAGTTAAAATTCTCTACTGTTTTCATTAACTCCCTATCATGAAAAAGTATCCCACTAATCTGGAAAGGGGTTATTTCCAGGAGACTTTGGAGGGGGGTTTTGTAATGGTATTGGATTGAATGCTTGCTATCGTATCATTATTTTTTAAATATAACACTGCACAGTCATAGGCAAAAATATTGTGATGGTCTCATCAGAAATTCCACAGTTATTTCCAGATAAATAATGTAAATGATGACATATTTCCTTTTCATTTATGAGAATATGATCTTCTTAGAGATAGAATTAAAAGACTTTGGAAGGTATGGGGGAAATTTCTATCATTTTATACTCAGAACAAGGCTCTTAGGCACCATATAATGTACATCTTTTTCTAAGATGTCCCATTGGTATTCATCCATTTTGTTCCAAATAAAATGAGAATTGAAAATGGCATCTATATGACTTGAAATGGCGTATATATTGGTATTTTATTCCCTTTCTAATGTCCAGACACAAAGTGGAGTGGTGTGGGACTTCTTGTAGCAATGAATACAGAAATTGACTTTTTAATAGAAGATTGGTAAGGATGCCTTTCTTTTATCCATGCAGTGCTGAAGACAGTGTGGCTGGGTCAATAAATATTAAGTGATTTGAACAACACCATTCGACTTTGAGATGTGGTGTTATTTTATTAAATGCTAGGGATCCCTAGGGATTTTTTTTTTTTGAAGAGTTGCAGTATTTGTTTTTATTTTCTAAATAATGTATTTTAATTTGGCTTATTAATATATAGATAGAATGAGATTAATATATAGTAAGAATGAGATTTCTTACTCTACCTTGCTGACTACCACATCTTCTTAAACCTCGGCTGGGATCACCCAAAGGGATGAGGTCTGTCCCCCAGCCATCTATACCTTACAGGGAGAAGTGGAGTCACTTATGGCAACATTTCCAGGAACATTTTTGTTGAGTGAAACTCTTAAAATTTTCTTGGTGAAGGATCCTGTCTACATCCCCCTGTAATACTACCAACAACTTACATTTGCATGATAAGAAGTTGATTATCCCTGTATTGGGAAAAAGAGGCTCAAACAGTCTGGATTCACCAGCTGTTAAACATACAGATTAGCATTAACCCTGAGTGAAGAGTCTTGTGCAAGCCAACATTTTTCATACAGCTCTAATGAGCCCCGATTGTATTGGTAAGGCTTGACCTCTCAAACTCTCAAGTTTGCCCCAGTGTAGGAGACATCCAGGAAATTGTGAATTCAGGTTAACTCTCCTTTAAACACAAGTGAACTATAGGAGCAGCCCCAGCTAAACCTAGGAAACTGACTAGGGAATTGTGTGGTTTTAAGTACTGTCTTGTGTCAGAGGATATCTCAGAGATGGCTTCTGGGAATGCTTTAATCAACCTTTTACCCCCTCTTATATGAATGGAGCCTGGGCTATACGCCTGAATGAAATTTTGATTGTGAAATCTTTAGGGGGGCACAATATAGTTATGTTATATTTTCTATGCAGCAATACATGGTAAATGTTATTGAACACATGATTAATAACTTATAAATGTCCACTGGACACAGGGTGGTAGTTTTCAATGAAGTATCTATTGTCCATTGAGAAATGAGTTTGGGTCAGACCTCACTGAATACAGCCAGGAGACTATATTTTTCTACTGCAAAGACAAAACATAATGTAGTCTTAAAGTAGTAATGAATGCTCGACAACAAGTTTATTTCAAATTTCCTCTGCTTCTTTAGAAACTTTATCTTCTACCACATGAAAATGTTGTTAATGACTGACAGGGGTGGTCTACATTTTAACTTCGGTCTTTTATATTGCTCAGGCAGAATGTCATTGACATCATCAGATAGACCTTTAGCTCTATGAAGCTAGCTTTTATTTAATGGACATAGATTGCTTGGTATCATCACCAAAAGCCTGATGAGTGAATGAGTGAATAAATTAACAGTGCCCAATCTCCTTAGAAGTATTATCAGATTCCAAGCTAAAGCCACATTTGCTGATATGAACATTTGATGAGAGCAGGGAGAGAAGTTCAATGTCACTTGCTCATAGCCACTGAAAGTAAACAAAACCAAGTGGCGCCCAGGTCACCTGACGTGTGTTGCAGGATGTTTTTGTTTCTGAAATAAACATTTGTGGTTAGGACATGGACTTGGCAAGGAAGTGTGAGATCCTGGTTCTAAGAAGAGTCACTATTTCTCTTTTTTATTCCCTTTCAAAGAAAGATTATCAATTAAATTATTTCAAAATCCACTTTTGAAGCACAAGTTATGTTAAAGGATCTATGAGTCTGGATTCCACATGCATGTGGCAACCTCATAGCTGTAAACACACAGGAAGGTGAAATATCATTTGATTTGGTTTAATGTAGACAGTTGGAAAAGATCACAGCCTCATGAAGGAGGTACGACTAACCACTGATATATCAACAGAGGTTGGAGAAAATCCTGACCCTATCAGATCCCCTCACAGAGCACTCCATTAAAATTTGAAGGCTTTTAAACTTTTTCTTTTTTTATCCAGTCCAATTAGCAAATTAGTTAGCAAACCCCACTGCCTGAAAATATAAAAATTAATGAACTTTTATAAGATTCCACACTGAATGGAGAGTTACCAAAGAGCACAGCCAGTGGCTTGGCAGTAGATTCCTTCCTGAAGCATCCTAAAGGCATCTAAGAAAAGATTTTAAATGCCACCTACATTTCTTTTAAAGGTAAGGTGCACTGTTGAGTAAAAATACCTCAGCAGAGCATATGTACCTAAGGGGTACATTAAATTTCATGTTCAAATCAACAACCAAAAAGCTGGTGACTACGAGACCCCAAGTGGACAAGTTAATATTAAAACCATTGTTTATTTAGGCCTAAGAATTAATGGTTTGAAGAAAAACAAAAATTATATGGCTGGAGATAACTGATTAACAAGAAAATCATTACAAGGCCACTAGACTGGGAGTCCAGAGACATGAGTTATATTCACGCTTAATTGAAGAAAGTCACTTTGTCTGCTGGGGCTGAAAGTGCTCACTTGCCCTAAATTCTATGGTTCTGTGAAGCAGCCGAGAGAAAAATAAACTTGTCTAGATATTTTCAGTGGAAAAGGTAGAAGGTCACTTTGGGAGACTGAGGGTGGCAGTTAGGGTTCTCCAGAGAAACAATTTTTATATCTATATCTACATTTTATACAGCTATATCCAATATATATAATATATAAATATGTGTGTATTATATACAGATATATATGTGTACATATTATGTATGTATGTGTAATATAAACATTTACATTATTTTGTATTATATGTAGTGTATACATACAAATATGTATTTAGAGAGTATTAGTGTAAGGAATTGGCTCATGCAATTATGGGAGCTGGCAGGCTGGAAATTTGGGTAAGAGTTGATATTGCAGTCTTGAAGCCAAGTTCTTTGTTGTTCAGGAGACTTTGATCTTTGCTCTTAAGGACTTCAGCTGGTCAAAGGAAGCCCACCCACTCACTATCTTATCAAAGATAATCTGCTTTCCTCAAAGTCTACTGATTTAAATATTAATCACACCTAAGAAATATCTTTCTAGCCACAGGTAGACAGTGTTTGATCAAGCATCACAACCTAGCTAAGTTGATGGATATAATGAACCATGATTGTAAGCCTTTAGACGTTTGCCAGAAGACTATTTCAGGAGATAATCTTGGCCAATTCAGTCCCAGGTGATGGCCTTGTCTTCATCCCATAAGATTTACAAATCTGATCTTGTTAACCCCTTGAGAGGTGTCTGCCTTTCAAAATAAGATGCACAGTAACAAATCTCATATGACCGAGAGTTAAATGGGAATGCCAAAGTTCGAGAACTTAAGGTATACATACCGATCATGGAAATGAAAACACTTCCATTGGCATGACCAACATACTCTCTTTGTATTGATACACCTACCTAAGAAGACAGGTGGTAATCAAAAGTTTGCTTACTGAACAAGAAATCAGGCTAAGGAATTAGACAATTTAAATGTTTAATAGCATAAGGTTAAGGCAGGTTAACATACTCTTTTCCACAACAGAAATATTATTGCTAGCAGGGTTGGAATGAGGCTAGATATCTGTTTTGGCCAAGCACTCCTCTTCTTGGATAGGATTCAGGGATACTGAAAGCACTTTTCTAGTACCCCTTTTGGTTGGTACATTTTTTTCTGTTAAGATATTTAAGCATGTTAAATTAAGTTTTACAAGTCTGGTAATTCATTCTATTTCTTGGAGATGACCCTACCTATTGTTTCCTGATACATTTTTTCAATCTTCAGAGTTCAAAATTGTTCTGTAATCATTGTGACTTTGGTACTGGCATCATTTATCAGTGATACCTAATATTTATCAAAGAATAGAGGAAGGGACAATTGAAAAACATTACAGCTCTAAACTTAAAGTCAAAACTACACTCTAGAGGAGAGATGCTTAACATTGGCTTTGGACAGGGCTAGGTTCACAAATTTGTTACAAACTCCCTCCCTGTAAAAGAAAGGTAATGAAATTTAATACATGGGATTGTTTTGATTATTGAAATGAGATAACATAAGCAAAACCATTAATCAATTTTTAGTGGTATAGAAGAGGTCATTAGTAATCAATAATGGGCTGAATTTACTTCTTTACCCCTTCCCCTCCCCTCAACTATGTACATATTTGAAAGTGGAGAATGAGGGGACATATATGTCTTTTCTCAGGCATCAGGGTGGAAACATTTGGCAGAGTCAGAGTCAGAGTGCATAACAAAGGTCATGAGACCTCCACTTCAGTTCTTGTAAATTCTAGACAAATAGGCAATGAGTAAATAATGGACAATCTTGAATCATGCTACGATGTGAGGCATATCTGAGTGGTTGCTGGCAATAGGTGAGCAGGCCTGCGTCTGACATAGATCACTGGCCCAATGAAGAATGTTGAGGCAGATGGTCAAAGATGAAGGATGTCATAGAAGGAAATGTTCATTCTTCCAGCATAGCACAAGGCATGAGGGGTACAGCTTCCTAGAGTTCTCTCCGATCTTTGCCTTCCATGTTTTAGGTTATGAACTATTAACAAAGCTGCTAGGAAATGGCACAGTGTGACATGGTCTAAGAACCTCAGGGTGGGGGGGGTCTGATGATTTTGGTTTATGTTCTGATTTAGGCATAACATAGCTGTCCAACCTTTGGAATGCCCTGCACTTCAGTTCCCTTTTGTTAAAAAATACCTTCAGTACTGTATTGAGGATTAAATCATGAGAGTGGTCTTTTGCATGGTGCTAATCCAATGTTCATCATCTTTATAAGCAAGTATCAGTTATTTCCATAACTGAATAACTTTGTAATTGAAAATGTTTATGTACAATATTCTTTACATTTTTGTAATACCTACCACTCCGGATCATAAATACCTCATGAGTTTTAATTGTGTGTGTGTCATATATACAATATACTTAAACATAAAATATACCTCGTTACACTAAATCTAAGTTATTTTAATTTGAAAAGTGTCATCGTATTTCATATTTGAGTTTACAAATTTGTTTTAAAGATTTTATTTATTTATTTGACAGAGAGAAAGAGGTCACAAGTAGGCAGAGAGGCAGGCAGAGAAGCTCCCTGCTAAGCAGGGAGATCATGACCTGAGCCAAAGGCAGAGGCTTTAACCCGCTGAGCCACCCAGGTGCCCCTACAAATATTTTTCATAAGTTTAATAGTTACATATTTAGTATAATTTTAGATGATTTTAGATCTAAAATCATGAAGAATAAGATCTTACTGAAATGACAAAGAAAAGCTAGTATGATTGATTTATTTTCCAAATTGACCTGGAAACTGGTCTAAATTCTCAGCTAGGCATCCTTATAGTGCTTCTGCAGAACAGAAAAAGTTTCAGGGAGCAACCTATCTGGAACCTATCGGACAGAAGCATAACCTCTGTCTTCTGCTCTTGCTGGGATCATTCCAGTCTTAGCTGCTGCCTTCCCTCTCACTGCCTACCACCACTCACTGGAATCCATCTGAGGAAGAAGTGTGCATCTAGTTCTCTGTCTCTTCCTCCTGTCTCCCTTTTCTGGAGAAAGCACTTTCTGGAGTGGACCCTGCTTGGCCTTCACCTAGATCCTGTACCAGTGCCCTTTGGCTTCCAACAGCCCGCTGTGAATGCTATTTTTCATCCAGAGCCTGGAGCTCTGCTATAGGAGGGAAGGCCAGAAGTACCAGGGAGTTGAACTCTTTGGAAGGAGGCAAAACAGCATTCTTGCCTCGGATTGGGATCATTTTTTACATTCCAGAGCCCCTCTGAGGGCTCAGGCGGCATTTACCCAGTGCCAAGACTGCCTGGGATATGCATTTGCTTACTCTTTCTGTGTCCTATCCCCTCACTGTTGTTGTTTTTCTGGGAGCATTTCCTTAATAAATCACTTGCTCATGAGAGGACTGAGAAACTGACCTCCTCTGAGAAACTGACCTTCCCCACCCCCGCTTCTAAAACATCTGACCCCAACTCCTTCCCCACCCTGACTCAAGCACAGCAGATCAAGGCATAAAGTCGGCTGTGGACCAATCTTATAGAGGTTAAGCAACATACTGATGTATGTTGTCATTGACATACGATGGAGCTGTCTTCCATTTATTTATTACTCCATTGTATTCATAAAAATAAGGACACCTCTTCTTTCATCAATTACAAGCAGGTGATTCTATGTTTAACCTAAGGGTATTTGTCACCTCAGAGTTGGTTTTTCCCTATAATGTAGATTGTGAAAATATGTTAGATTTCTCATAGCCACCAGGACTGATTAGCACATTTAATTAATACATGATTTTTATAGTTAATGTGCAAAAATACTGCATATAATATCTTAAACTTTAAGTAGCAGTTTCTCTCTCTGTCAAAGTAGAACACTTACTTTTTTCAAGGAAAAATGGTTCATTTGGCTACCAATTAGAAAAAAGACACAGTTCTGATTGAAGGATTAATTTAAAGTTAAGTACTCCAGATGGATGAAATGAGGCCCATACTAATGGAAAGGGAACTCTTCAAGATAATTATTTACTTTTTCCAAGAAACCTCACTCCCTGTTTGAATAAAAACAAACTTGTGCACGCAGACACATGGACGTACATAATGCAGGAGGTACTGAAGGACCTGTGTTTCTGGTTATAAATACTACCTGCCTAAATGTCTACAAAGTAGGTCTTCCTCGCTTTTCTTCAGCCTCCTCAGCCAGAAGTGAGCTTTCTCCCTTCTCATTTCCACATTTGCCTCTCTTGAAGTATGTGGTGTGCTTGGCCCAGAACTATGCTTGTTCTCAATGAGACTTATCCTTAAACCTAACCTGTGGGCTTCTTGAGATGGTCTGAAACATAATTTGTGTTCCTCATCACATTTTAAAAGGCCCTTTGCACATTGGAATCACCCATAAACCTTTAAAACTCAGTAAATTAATTTTTTCTGGGTGCCTTTGTGACTCAGCATCTGCCTTCGGCTCAGGTCAGGTCCCTGGGATCAAGCCCAGCCTCATTTCCCTGCTCAGAGGGGAGCCTCCGTCTCCCTTTTCTCCCCTCCTAAGCTCTCTCTCACTATCTCTGTCTCTCTCTCAAAGAAATAAAATCTTGAAAAAAACAAAAAAAAACAAACAAAAAATATTTCTGATTATAAAAATAATACCTGCTCTTGTAGAAAAAGAAATTAGAGAAATTTTTAATGGATAATAATAAAACTAACTACTCACGATCTAACCACCCAGAGAAAACTACTGTGACTATTTTATGACAGGTATTTCTTTTGGCCATTTTTTTCTCTATATACTTAATACATACCTACAAACACAGTTAACTTTTGGAGAATTATTTTTTTTAACTGTATGTTGTTGTAAAAATAATTTGACATCTGACTTTTCTAATTTAATATATCATTAGAATTTTCTATTACTTTATTCTGCAAAGTCATGACTTTTATGTGTTATTTGTGATTCCATCATATTGCTATATCATAATTTATTTAATCTTCCCAATATATTCTGGACTTTTACACTGTTTCCAATATTTTGCTCTTATAAATGTTATAAATAATGCTGTAAGAATAATAACAAACACTCTTGAATATATGAATATAATCCTAGAAATAAATGAATATAACCATAGAATATATTATTTTTGGAAAGTTTGTACCAATTTATTTTCTCATGAATAGTGAGAGAAAGTATTACACAGTTCCCCCAACAACCATTGGCAGTGTCGTTAACAATACCAAACCAAGCTTTAAATTCACAAATGAAAAATGCTACCTTGTTATTTGTTTTAATTTGCATTTTAGAGGAGTAGTAAAGATTAATTATTTTCACCTTTTTCTAATGACAATTTAGTTTCTCCTAATGATTTATAGGGTTCAATATGTTGACGATATTAACGATTTGTTTTACATATTACAAATGTTTTTGTTATGTGTGTTATACTTAAAAATAGTACATACATACATATATGTGTGTACATATGCAGCTTAAAGAAAAATAGTGCAATGAACATCCATGATTCCCAAACTCAGCCTTAAAATATAGTGAGTGGCCAGTATCTTAAAGCCCTATTTATGATTCCTTCCTTATCACTTTCCCCTTCTCCCCACCCCACAGGTATCTATTCACTTGAAATTTATATACTTTGTTCCCCTGCTTTTTGATAACTTAAAAATATTTGGATGCTAAACATCATAGTGTTTCATTTTGCCTGCATTCACGCTTTATATGCATGAGATAACACTGTATAGACTCTGGCTTATTATTAATTTAGTTTTCACTATCTTTTTTTTTAAGATTCATCCATGCTAATACATGGAGCTAAGGTTCATTTATTTCCGTTGCTTCTTATTATTTCATTGACACACATTTGGAATATTTACATTGTTCTGTTATTATAAACAGTGCTGTCAACACACGCCATCCCTGTGCCCTTCATCTGGGGTACACACCCACGCATCTTTCTAGGGATATGATGACAGATGGGATTTGGTGGGGGCTTCCTAATATGCTTGTGTACAGCTTTATTCAGCAACATCACATTGTTCTTCAAGTGAATTGTACCAATTTACATTCCTTTCAGCAATGTCTAAGGACTTAAGTTGTTCTATATCTTTGCTATCTTTGCCCAAGGATCTCATTTTTGCCAAAGTAATGGGTTTGCAATGGTATTTTATTGTGATTTCAATTTGTAGATGTGGGACATCCATGTTTCCTCTTCTGTGTTCATGTCCTTTGAATATTTTCTGTTGTGTACATTTTCTTATTGATTCATATAAGATCTCTATGATTCTGAATAATCATAACTAATTAATTGTTACATGTTTTGCAAATATCTTCTTTCAGTTTAAGCCTTCTCTTTTTACTTTTTCTATACGTCTTTGTTGTTTTTATGTGCCTTTTCAGAAACAGAAAATCTTAATTTTCATACAGCTGAATCTCTCCATCCTTGTGGTTACAGTTGTTAGGAGTCAGGCCAGTTGCGTTTGGCTTAAAATATCTTGCTTTATTCTAAGATTGTAACTATATCATCCTATATCATCTTCTGAAAATATTATAGTTTTGATCTACACAGTTAAGTCTTTAGTCCACCTAGAACTTATTTTTATATATGGTTTGAGGAAGAGATACATTTGAAAAATTTCCAATGATGAACATTTGCTCCAACACAAATGACTGAGTAGCCTCTCCACTGATCTACATTTCTGCCATATTTTTCCAGCATAGTTTGGATTTCTATTGTATATATGGATATGTCTACTTCTGGGCACTGTGTTCCGCTCCTGTTGCCTGTTCGTCCATACCTCCTCCAATTCCACATGGTTTATCTTTTCCACCTTATAACTAATTTTGCTATTTGGTAGGACAGCTTGCATTTCCTTGGTCTTTTTTTACTCTTCCATATAAATTTATAAATCATCTTGTCAAATTTCCAAAAAAAATGAAAAGCAAAACACCCAAATCTATAGGAATTTTATTTATTCTATTTTTTTTTAAAGAGATTTTATTTATTTATTTGACAGAGAGAGAAAGTGGGCACAAGCAGGGGGAATGGCAGGCAGAGGGAGAGGGAAAAGCAGGCTCCTCGCTGAGCAGGGAGCCCACTGTGGGGCTGCATCCCAGGACTCTGGGATCATGACCCAAGCCAAAGGTAGAAGTTCAACTCATTAAGTCACCCAGGCACTCCCCTGTAGGAATTTTAATTTGAATTCCTGAGCCTTTAGCTCAATTTAGGAAAAATGGACTCTAACTCTTCCTATCTGTGAACAATGTGTTGATCTCCATTCATGTTTTCTTTAAGTTTCCTGTTTTCTGCCTCAAGGTCTTATAAAACTCTGGGTCAGATTTCTTCCTAGATGACTTAGTTTATTTTCATGCTACTAGAAATCTCATCACTTTTTTAGATGTCCTTTTCTGTTGGTTGCTTATGTCCATTGATCTTATATTTGGCAAATTTACCAAAGTTTCTTGTTAATTCTATTATCTGAGCTATTTGGGGTCTTTTTCACAGGTAATCATTCTACCTACACATAATAATTTTGACTTTTTGGAATTAATTTTAAATTGAATTATCATTTTTAATTGTTTAAGAAATATATCTGGGTCCAGGTTAATCTCCAAAACAAGAAACATTTGGAGAAATCGATGTCCTTCTTCTGTCCACATATAAGTCTTTTAGTTTATCTTTCTATTTTTAAAAATTCTTCTTATATTCTTAGCTAAATGATAACATACTATATTCACTTTTCTATACCTTGCTATTTTTTCTTAACAAAACATCCCGGAGAACATTCTATAGGAGCACATAGGGATGCCCTTTATTCTTTTAAGCAGCTGTACAACCTTCCACTGTGTGTATGTATCATAGTTTATCTAACTAGTCTCCGATGGATGGATATTTGAATTTTTTGTCTACTAATTAATTTTTAAAATATTTTGTTTATTTATTTATTTGAAAAAAAGCATGAGTGGGGGATGGGGAGGGAGACGCAGGATTCCATCCCTTCCAAACAGGGAGCCCTACATGAGGCTGGATCCCAGGACCTTGGGATCAGGACCTGAGCCGAGGGCAGATGCTTTAACAACTGAGCTACCCAGACTCCCCTATTAATTAGTTTTTTTAATGAATAGCTTTGTATAAAACCTTTTATCATTTTTGCAAGTGCACCTTCGAGGACTGTTTCTTACAGTCATATTCACTAGATGAAATAACATGTGCATTTATATTTTTGTTTGATATGGCCAAATTCCCTCCATAGGTTCTATATCATTTTGTATCTCTCCAGCAATATATGAGGTGTGTCTCCTTACAGCCTCCCCAACATAGTGTTTTGTCAAACATTTGGGGTTTGCTAATCTGATATATGAGAAATAATATCTCAGGGTAATTGTAATTTGAATTCTTTTGACATGAGTAATGGTGTAATATTTTTCCCTTTGTCTTTGGAGTTCTGTGATTTCATGGAAATATTTCTAGGGGTGACTTTTCTATTACTCATTTTGTCTGTATTTCACTGGGATTTCTGAATTTCACAGATGTTTTTTACCAATTCTGGAATATTCTTTACCACCTGCACTTTTGAATTTTGAAGTTTTATTATTTTCTTCCTCTTAGAAAGAATAGTGTTTTTGACTTTCTTAATCTCTCCATATTCCCTAAGCTTTCTTTTATATTTTCTGACTGACTCTGTGCTGCATTCTAGATATTTCTCTCTCTTCTAGTTCATCAATTCTCTCATCAGCTGAGTCTAATGTGCTATTTACTTCATTCAATGATTTTCTGATTTCAGTAATAGTTTTATGTCTCAATGTTCTATTCAATTCTTTATACTATCTCCTGGTCAAGTTTGATCAAGTCTCTCCTTTCTTAACTGTACTGTCAAGGCTCTCGTATTTCTTTGAACATGTTAATCAACTCGGGTTCTGTCTCTGCTAATTCCAGTATTTTTTATCTGTGCGGCTGTGATTCTGTAGGATGTTTTTCTCTGGATTTTTTAATCCTAGAGATTTGCTTCCTCATTTATTTATCTTTTTAGCTGTGAGATTATGGTCGTTGAGACTTCATGTGTAGAATGTTTTAAAAACTGGATTCTAACAAGTATTGCACTAGTGATGATTTACGTTGGCTCTGTCTAGTGCCTTGAGACCACTCTAAAATCAGTTTTTATTTTATTTGGATTTTTCAGGCCAGTGTGAATTCTAGCCCCAAACACAAGTTTAGAATTAGTAATTCTTGGGGTACATGCATCCTTCTTTACCTTGATTCTGAGCTAAGGGTGAAATTAGCAAGCCTATTTCCAGGGTTGGTTTTTTTCCCCTACTTCACGATTGAAGGTATCACTTTGCAGGGGTGCTGCATTTATAAAGTTTCTGATCCAGACCTACTCCCTACACTGGCTCCAGGTTTTGTCTTCCCCCCTTGCTAATGTGACCTTTTAAAACCCAGGCTGTAAACCACCAGGAATTGGCAGATTCCTTGGGGCCTCTTGGGTTCTGGCAGAATTTTTCTTATTCATTTCTGACTTCTGATTGTTGACTTTATTAAGTCTTAAACTTTTTTCAAAGAATCATTTTTAAAGCTTACTTTTGTATCTTTTGTTTGTTTGTTTTTAGAGAGAGACTGTGCATGAATTTGGGGGGGCAGGAAAGGGGAGGTGGGCAGAGGGAGAGAGAGGAAGAGAATCTTAAGCAGGCTTAGCCCAGCACAGAGCCCGACATGTGCCTCCATCCCACCACTGCAACTGTCCTTGACATCACACATGATCTCACAGCACAATGTCGAACGAAGGAGGCCTTGTGTAGGAGAGTGCACACTGCGTCATTTCATTTATGCAAAACACAAAAGCAGACAAGCCAGAAGAGTTACTTCTGGAAATAGACTCCTGGTGTTAATATTTTGAGAAAGAAAAGTTTTAAATTTTCCATAGGAAAATTTACTGAATTTTCTCCCTATGTTATCTATCCCATTTGCTTTTGAGCAAGATCAGATAGCTGTGTTCCTGTCATGTCTTCTAGGTTTTTATTATAAATAAACGTTGTGAGGTTTATTTTGGTTTCGTTCATGTTCTGTGATTTTCAGTTAATCAATTGTTCCAGAATAATTTATTGATACGGTCTTTCTAGGTTATACTATCGTCGCCATTTTATTGTTTATTCAAGCATCAATACATAACTATCTATTCTTGTCCTGTTTTGATTATTACAGCTTTATATTAAATACTCTTTAATATTTAAGTCATGTTCTACATTATTATTCCCTGTTTTTCTTTCTTTCTTCATTTATTCTTGGCATTCAAAATTTTTAAGTGAACATTAGAACTACAGACGCTCCCCTAATATGCTATTTGGACAGCAATTAGAAGTACATAATCTCTATAAGTAATTTGAATAGATTTGAAACATTCAGCTATCCAATAGAGGAATGTGGATCATTTTTTCATTTATTCATACATTTTCTTATGTCTATCAGTAATGTTGACACACATCATTGCATTGTGTGTTTACTGTGAATTTACTATTATAAATGGACTCTCTTTCAACATTACATTTTCTTACATGTTCACATGCTAGTATATAGGACAATTATTGATTTTTAAAGATATTTGTTTTGTTCTCAGTCACCCAACTATTCATTTTATGTTGTTTATAATAGTTTTCATTTGATTCTTGTGTATTTTCTAAGTTGAATATATATTTACATATAAAATATATTATATTTTATTATAATAAATTATATAATAAAGAATATATGTTTTATATATTTTATATATATGTGTGTGTTTTTTCTCATGGGATAGCTCTTATTTCTATGCTGTGTGCAATTGCATTGTCTATACAAATGGTAAATCATCATAACGCTTGAAGATGTCTTTGTCTTTTGTCTAGTGTTCCCACCATTACATATAATGTTGGCTGTTGCTTAAAATAGTTATTTTTTACCATGTTAAGAAAGACTTTCTAAGAAGTATATTTTTCTTTATTTAATTTAGGAATAAGTGTTAATTTGATCTAAAGTCATTTGCAGATTATCTCTTGTTTTTAATCATCTGACTTATTAATGTAGTTCACTATGTTCCAACTAGAAAATAAGCGCGAAGTATGGATATCCCCAGATTTGTGGCTTTTTAAAAATCTATCTATCTACCTATCATCTATTTTTTTCTATCTAATATATATTATAGGGCTGTAGATATATAGAGATACACATTGAGAGGAAATACATAGTATACATTCTTTAGATATTTTTTTAAAAAATATTTTATTTATTTATTAGACAGAGAGAGAGAGAGAAAGAGAGAGAGAGAGAGCACAAGCAGGGGGAGCAGCAGGCTCCTCGTGGAGCAAGGAACTCAATGTGGGGCTCAATCCCAGGACCCCGGGGATAATGACCTGGGCCAAAGGCAGCTGCTAAACCGACTGAACCACTCTAGCACCCCAAGATTCTTTTTTCCTTTTTCTTTTTTCTTTCTTTCTTTCTTTCTTTCTTTCTTTCTTTCTTTCTTTCTTGATTTTATTCATTTATTTGACAGAGATCAGAAGTAGTCAGAGAGGGAGGCAGAGAGAGGAAGAAACAGATTCCCCGGTGAGCCCAGAGCCCTATGCTGGGCTCCATCCCAGGACCCTGAGATCATGACCTGAGCCTAAGGCAGAGGCTTTAACCCACTGAGCCACCCAGGCGCCGCGGGGGGGGGGGGGGGGGGGGGGGGGGGGGGGGGGGGGGGGGGGGGGGGGGGGG